>JAYJLV010000027.1:8046607-8073144 GCA_036873485.1 Torymus texanus | reverse complement strand
ACTGATAAATTAATAAAAAATAATATATTTGACCTTGAAATTGAGACACCCCGAAATTTTAAGAGTTATAGGTATCTTAAAATCCTGAGGTGATAGACCAAAATTGAGGTCATATTTGAGATCAGCGCATCTAAATTTATAAGGATATGATGATGCGTCTTCTGCAACAGACCACTTTTTATTTTTTGTGTGCCAGTGTAATGGATGTAACGTCTATTTTATTTTTCAAAAGCTTGGTAACTTTTCAATCTCAGTCCTGAGTTGAATAAAAATTCATATGATATTTTGATGATTACATTCGAAGAACTTAAGAGATAATGAAGTATTAGAAGAATTTCTATGTTTCAACCTCGGTATAGTGAATAGTATGTTCATCAAGAACTATATAAACAACCTTTTTCTTGGAACAACGTGATAAATCGTAGAAAATTTGACGACACCACGATCTCTTTAAAATACGCATACAATACTTCTAAGAATTACTACATCGCACTTGTCGTACTTTACATTGCATAAACAGCTTTTAATCACGACACAAATTTATCAATAAGTATAATATTATTATTTTCATTTGAATTATAAGTTTATGGGGCGATCCACATTTCTTTGTTTATACTATATTACTTGTTGTGTGGAGGAAAGATCCGCTTGCGTTCTTTTGACAAGTCAGCCAAACAGTATCGAAAGTGGAATACACAAATAAAATTGATATTTATTTTAATATTATAAAATTGAACTCTTGCCTCAATCATTTTTTTCCAAATACATATGCTTTCCTGGAGTGTTTTTTCCAAATTCCGCAAGTTTTCAAAAAAATCTAGTCGGGGTCAGAACTGAGGATAAAGAGATATCGTCGGCTGAGAGATGAAACAAGACAATTCGAAAAAGTGCTAAGAAATGAGTATATTCAGAAAAGCGCTTAAAAAATCACACAATTTGCGGGCTCCTTTCTTTCACTCGATTTTTAGTTGAGAACCGCTGTTCCATATAGCGTCGCGCGGTACGAAAAAATCTTTAAACTTTTATTAACAAAATAAAAAAAAATTTATTTTAAACAAATTTATAATACATCAATTTATAAAAAACAATTTGTAAGGCATAGTATGCAACCATTCTTCGGCTTCTCTTGACGCGAAACTTGTCCCGAAACTGAGCCCGCGAATTGTCTGGTTTTTTAGCACTTTTCAGAGTTCTGACTTGTCCGAGACCTCTCAGCCGACGATATAACATTTTCAAAAAGCAAAATAGGCATAGCAGGGTAGTTCTTTCTAATGAGATTCTTGATCAATATTGATATTAAAATCACTAGAATCTTCAAAGAATATAAACACAAAATCGATTAAGTTGACTATAATACATGCTATTCATATTCTGCACAAGGCAATGTAAATAAGTTCATCATAAATTTATCATTGTAAATCATTGACGAATCAACGTAACAAGTAAGGATTTTTCGAATTCTTTTATTTATTTGTTAACTTTAAGTTGATTCATAATGCCATTCATGGATGTCGCTAAAATTAGAAATATTAAACTACTGCAATTTATCGTTTTTAACTAATTAAGATAATATCCGCACTGAACCTAATGTCATTAAAAATTAAAACTGATGTTTAGAATGGCATTATTGAAGTAGGAAAGAAAGATTTTTGTATTTTTTATTTCTTAATTTTACTTTAAAACATACTTATATTTAGCATAATTTGATAAGCTCTAATATTTTTACTAAGCTCTGACATGAAAGTAATTAATTCAAAGAAATTAAATATAAATATTCTAAATAAAGGAAAAATGTTGGTAATCTTCAATTGTTACTTAAATTACTCTTGTGTTCAGCCTGGGCTTTAATACAGAAACTATTATTCACTTTTCATCAATTTCCTTGTTGAAATTTAATAGTTAAATTATTTTTGATATCCTTATACCTAAATTATTTTCGTTTGTAAAATAATACCACTTCTATACCAATACATCAAAAGTAATCAATCATTTTCTACTGACAAATGGAACTCCTGCCTTCACCTCCGCCCAACTACATCTTCCAAACCCCTGAAAATTAATTTTGTTTGACATTCAAAACAACAAAATTCACAATCCTCATTAATTTTCAAAACCATAGTATAACACCATCCACCTCCTCGTATTAATCAAAACCCGCCATGCGCAACCACCGCATCTCGCTAACAAAGACGTTGCGGCGCACCTCCAGCAGCGCATACGCATACATAACCCGAAAACACGCGAAATGGGAGCAGAGCATAAAGGGTGGGCCAACCACTGCTCGTCGTCAATATCATGGCCGCGATGTAGCCGACGAATCCAGCCTGTGAAAATCGCGCTCGTGTCTGGGGCGGAGCTTGCGGGCGGGAAAAGTCGGTACTATATGCTACGGGCTATTTGCGCCTCGAATACTCCGCGCTGCCGCAACAGCAGCATCAGAGTCAGAGAGTATATCAACCTGAATTATGGACCTCGAGAGACTTGCGGCTTTTTTTCTTTGCTTTTCGAGCGTTTGACGCTTGCGCGCTGGTTTGATACGATTAAAAAAGAGAAAAGAGAAACGAGATGGTGAGCGGAGAAAGAGGTGTATTGACGCGGCATGCTTTTTTATAGGGTTATTGGGCGAGGCTCTGTGTGTTCAGCTTGTGGTGGGAATATTGGAAGGCATTTTTTTTAATTTAATTTTCTTCTTCCTGGTAGAAATATGGTAAAACCATAAATTACATATTTTAACTTTATGGCTCAGAACAATATTTATTTATTTCATATACCGGCAGACAGACCTTAAGTGATACAATACATATATATAAAATAAAATATACATTAATCAATCAGAATTGTCAATAATTAACGGTAAAAGATTTGAGAGAACGTTTGATTCTATTTACGCCAGAGGAAAAGCCAAAATTTGAAGAACTAACGTCCTCGTGTACAATTCTGTTCGCTCGAAGATTATAAGTAAGCTGCCTAACGGAGAGAAAATTGCTAATATCATTACAGTTGATATAATTATTTCAAATTTTAAAAGCTAGCAATAATAATCATGATACTGGTGCAAAGATTTGATCGTCGGAACGTTAAAAGAGACAGCGATATCGCTATAATCATGGTTCAATCTACTCATTGGATTACTAATCTTAAAAGTCAAATATCGTAAAAATTTATATATAACAGATTCTAATCTATTAATTAAAATATTTGTGAATGGAGTCCAAACTTGTGAACAATACAGTAAATTGGGTAAAATTAATGCATTAAATAAGTAAATTATTGCGTTAGTATCTTTAAAATAAGGCTCTTCCGAGAAGCGGTCGTGCCTAATCAACAGTCGATATGACGGGAAAAAGACAAATATAATATTACATTTGTTTGTATTGAAAATTAAACCATTAGCAGCTGATCATTGATACAATGACACAACATCTTGTTGTAAAAGCAGAGCATCAGCAGATGATTTAACAATTCGGTATAGTTTAACGTCGTCAGCGTATAAAAGAATATTAGAGAACTTTATGTTAGAAACGAGATCATTTACATAAACGTAAAAAAGTAAAGGATCAAGAGCCCTGCGGAACTCCAGAGGTGATAACAGTGTCTGGAGAAATGTGATCCCTAATCCTCACCGCTTGTGTACGATCACTTAAATATTCTGATTTTATTTAGTGATTATATACAAATTTAAAGTACATTATATTATTGCTGGATATTAATTTTTATTAAAAATATTTCGATTTGATTAACATATTAACTATAAAATATTGTTAATTTTTCATCAGGGTTTCGGTCCGTAGATTTACAAATATACAAGGAATTAAACTGATTGGTCAAAAATTATCAAATTAACGAACATCATATTTATTTGACCACAATGATAATATTATATACCACAGACGTATCGAATACATTCAATCGAATACAAATGTAGCGACATTTTTTTATAAATACTTCTATAAATTCAGTTTGTTGCAAATGTTATTTATAACTCCATAAATTAATTGTTTTCTAATAAATATTGAAAATAATTATGATACACTTCGATAAATTATAACTAGCCAAATGTACATAGATAGATACTAATAAGAATATAAAGAAAAATTTCAACAGTATTGGAAACTAAATTTTGGTTTAAGAACGGGATTATAATAAGATGCAATTGTTATTTATGTATTACGTAAAAAAATCATTTTAAAAAACCTGTACAAAAAATATTCTAATTAAAATATATCGTCTATACGAATATAACTCGAAAAATCTATTTTTAATCACCGTCGCACACATCTCAATGAGTACAAGGAAAAATGCAAACATCATCGTCGAAGCAGCCAAAGAGTATCAACAAAATACACTTCTTCCTCAAAGGATTCTCTTGAAGAGGAGTGAGTGAGAGGGAGGACGTGAAGTCGGTGTCGATCGCCACTGTAAACTCCTTCCCAGCGCGTGATACGTTCCAGAGCGGCTCGTATACGCGCGTGCCACGAGGTAAACACGCTTTACGAGCTCTTTGCCCCGTGGTTTACTCTCGTCTCGTGTCCGACGGAAGTTGAGTCGTCACGAAGAAATCTTTGAATAGACGATGCTTCATTCAGAGTTGCTATACGATTAAAAAAATGTTAGTTCTATCATGATATAATACAAATTGATGAAATATCTTTTTCTAAAGAATTATAATAGTCAAATAGATATAAATAATTTCAATACTTTTTTTTTAAATATTCTTCAAGGATGGAAGAACAATTTACGACAAATTCTTTGACGAAAAATATAATACTTTATACATACTCCTTTCTTCTTTGCGAATTATCAATGATAAATTATCTTCGCTAATTCTTTTTATTATAGATATCAATATATTTAATTTTAATACATTTTCTGTGTATTCCAATTTATAGTATAGTAGAAGTTCTCACCTTATTTCCTAAAAAAATTTTTTTTATAAGTTTAATATTCATTTACATAACAATATTGATAAAATAATTTTATTCATTCCCAATGAAAGCATACGAGAAACTATACAAATCACTCGTAAAGCTAAGCTAACTAAACTGCGCGGCAAACCAATATTTATCTTATGCTTACGCACTCTCGATTGAATAGGCCACTTAATAACGTGGGAAATTGAGGCGCGAGAACGCGAAAAAAGAAAACGAAAAGTGTTAGCGGTATACGGCGCACACATATATATATACAGGCTTATCTCAACTTACACACGCACACTTCTTGCTCTTCTGCATCGTATAGTCACATCACAGTTTGAAGAGACAAAAAAACGTCGTGTAACGACGACTTGTTTGCTTAGGATGTTCGTGTATCGAGAAAGCACTTCGGGTACGCGTATGTGTGTGTGTGTGTGTGTGTGTACCGTTAATCGAGGAACTTTATACGAGAGCAAAAGTGTGATAGTATGAGCTTCCAGGCGCGAAACTTATTGCGTGCTTGCGTCGATTGAGATAGCTCGTCAATGTCAAAAGGATTTTAGAACCGTATGTTTTTGCTTGGCTATAAATGAGTACAATTTGGTTTTTAGTTTTTATACAATTAAGCAAAATTATATTATACAAAATAAAAAGTGTTGTAGTAACTATCTGAACAATATAAAATAATTGTTTCCACTTCAATCAATTAGGTGGAAATAAGGTAAGTCTATAAGTGTTTCATCAAAAGAAACTGTTGAAAATAGTAGATCAATATATAGGAAATTTTCTAGGAAGAAAAAAATATAGGACGACTAAGAAGTGATATTGACTTCACACGCAGGCATCATGTAAAAAGAGTATTTTTTCATGCAAAATCTACAAAGAATTGGATATATTTACAAAAATAATATATTTTCTGCTGGAAAAAATTCCCGACACTTCGCTGACGCTTACTATAACAGCTAAAAGGAAAAAAAAACTGGAAATCTATTGTAATGATTTTTATATAATTTTTATAAATTTCGAAATAATTGATAAGCCATACTTTTTACCTCCGATTGGCAACTTTACATGTCTAATTGAGCTTAACAAAGTGGAGCAGGGTTGACATAATGCGTATATGCGTAGCCACTCAAGTGTATGGCCGAATTCACTTAAGCGTGTAATTTTAAATACATATATAATTAATAATTACCATGAATAAAATAGTAAAAAAGTAATTTTAAGAATATTAAAATATTATAATATAAACAATATAATATGCCGTTATACACATATAAATATTCAATAATTAATACCTGCAGATAATGAGATCGTCAATAATTATCATTGTAATACATTTAACGTCTAATAAACTAATTAGTACTAATGATTAATAAATGATCGTTGCATCACCTCATCACTTTTAATTAACAGTATATTATAATAAACTCTACACTAAACAACTATAGTACACAATGTTGATAAACCTTTCCTCACAATAACATTCGCCAACCAAAACAGTAGCACCCTAAACTAGGAAAAAAAGCCATTCATTCGCTTCACAACTCTCGCTCTCACAAACTGAAAACAACATCCCCAAAAGCTAATTGTTTACCCTCCCACGAGCCTCGACCGCTGCGTGTGGATCGCGCAACAGCAACCGAGGCAAACATCCCACGCAAACTATTTAAGCTACAAAATATTTAGAATGCAATCGACGTGACGACGTATACGTGCGTGCGCGACTGACAAATCGTTGACGCAAGAAGAAAGTAGGTATATAGTTATATAGATGTAGGGAGATTAGATCAGGATTCGTGCGTACATACGCACGCGGGAGTTTATTCCAACGCAGTCGTCGTGCGGGGGAAAAGAGTGCGACTCATTCGGGTCAAGGTTCTCGGCACGAGAGAGGATTGATTATCGCTCGGATTTAAAAGAGACGAAAAAAAGGGAGGAAAGATCAAGAGAGAGAAAGATGCTGAGACAGACGTAATTGAGGATTATCAATTTCCCGGAGTTCAAGTTTCGCTTTTGTTAGTTAATTTATAGCAGGGGATGCTGTGACGCGCGTTTTATACAAGGATGCAACGTTGGCGGCATTTATTTTTAGAGTAGTAACAATAGGATAGTCAAGGTGTTGTAGAATATTCATTATTATTAAGAGTAAGAAGTTGTTGAAATGGATAAAAATGAGCGAGGCAATTTTGTAGACCGTTTGAGACGGTGTTCGGATATTGATTATTATTTGTGCACTGAACAAAATAAACATTGTATGGATAAAAAAAGAATATAGTATACATAATACAATAAATGTGCATAAAAATGTGTCATTATAAAATTAGTATGGCCCAACTTTATTTGAAAATCCGTAAATTTGTAATTCCCACAATCGTTGAAAGTCTAGTTCTAATTATTTATAATTCAATTATAATTAATATGAATCTTTTCCCGTTCATAGAAAAAACTGGAGTATGTTCGCAAAGAAAACTTTTTATTTTTCTAGAAATTCATGACACTTGATCAACAAGAATGAAATAATATTCTTTTCATCATACCCTGACCGACAGTACGGCTTTCGCTCCCGGTTCAAAAACGCCAATATGATATTAAAGGTATTTTTTTCAATAAAAATGACAATTATCATTCTAGTCTATCGATTTTCAACCAGTTTATACTTATGCGGACGTAATTATCATGCATAAGTTATCTATAGGGATCTTGTTTCCATATATAAACAAGTGGGGCTGCAAATGGAAAATTCAAAGACTTGTTACTTGGATTACAAGTGCTCATAAGTTAGGATATACAAATGTTCGAAAAATATATGTCTCTTTATACACCATCGCGTAGAGAGTGAAATTCTGAACCAAAAGTTTCTTTACCACTTTTTGATATAACAAGCAGTTTATTTATAATTAATGCGTCAAAATTGTTTATTTTGCATAGGAATTGTATATCTATATTGATAATACAATATCAGAGATGTACAATTCCTATTTAAAATAAACAATTTTGACACATTAATTATAAACAAACTACTTGTCATATAAAAAAATATAGTAAAAGAACTTTTGGTTCAGAATTACACCCTCTATACGATGGTGCGTATAGAGAGGCATATATTTTCCGAACAATTTGTATATTTTATTCAAGAAATTTTTATTCAAACTATAACGGAGACTGTTTATACTTTGTTTGACATATTAACCATAACATTCAGTACTAGCATATAATTGAAAATTTCATTCGAGTGAAAGCTCCGAAGAAAGCTTGACTCGCTTCCACCATCCTTCTGCTTCTAAAAGTATTTCTTAACTTCTCAACCTTTATCGATTATTAAATTAATTTAGATAGACAACGTAATTCACATCAATACGTCACTTTATAATTCATTCTATTAAAACTCATTCAAAGCAAAATAAGAACGTCGAATTTTCCCTCGGCCATCCCTACAAACTAGCCGTCATATAAAAACGACCTCTCGCTATGTACATTTCAACACCCACCCGCATACCACTACTATCCCACCCCAAAACATATATAATTCATATATACATATACCACCCACACATCTTTATCCGCGTATGAACTATACGTCGGAGCTTTCCCCGATACAGCCCCTACCGAGGCACCATACACGCCGACAAGTCAACCGCAACAATATCAGCACCACCACCCCCACGTATGTATATACCTACCCTCTACGTTCCAACCTCATCCTGCTTGCCGGATCGTAGTTTCGTCGGGAAGCACAAGTGTGCCGAAAGTATAAAAGTCCGCACACGGTATAAAGCGCTTTATATCGTGCATGTGTATAGGTATATTTTATACAGCAAACGTAAGAAAAACATCGTCGCGGCGACGTTGCCTCGAAAAACGTGCGACGCCGTCGATTAGAGGACGACGAGGCGTCGAAGCTCGCGAGAAGCGCTCGCCGCGGCTACGTTCGATAGGGTCGCAGGAGGTCGTAGGAGGTATGTTTCTATGCTCGCGCTCCGTTGTGTGTTGCACATGACGTGGGTTTGCGGGGAGAAGGCGCATGCGCCTGTGTGTATAGAGAGAACGTATAATCTATATAGTACAGTAGAGACTGCGGGCGCGACGACTGATGCGCTGGTATGCTACCCTCGTTGTCGAGCTTGCGGCGACAAGTCGTGATGGCGTGGGTGGAGAACGAGAGAAAAGAGAAAGCTGCGCAAGACGCGTGGAAAGGAAGGCGGTGTACAAGAGGAGGGATTGGTTGTTGAGGAGCGGGACTGGCGCGTTTTATGAGGTGTAACGATGCGTATAGGTTGATACAACACGCACTTTGACAAATTATGTGGGTATATTTTGACAGGTTTTATTGATATTCGAATTTACCTTTCGAAAAGTCATAATTGCCTCGTACAAAAGCATTTAGAAAAAATTTTAATTGTATTTAATCGACTATTGTTGATTTTCACTCAAATACAATTGAATTAGTCTCAAAACAGATTTAAATTCAAACCATTTCACTCAGCCTACGTTTTAACAGGAAAGTCACGTTTTATAAATATAATTCTGTGGCTTCCCGGAATAACCGAATAAGTCCACTTTATTTGAAAATCGAAATAACCCCGGATTTTGTATCTTCAAATAGGCCTTTTTCATTAACCACTTACAGTACTAGCAAAAATATTTCCGTAAAACTTCAATTCACCCGAAACGTAACCAGATAAGTCCATTTTTCTAATTTTGTGCCCGGAATAAGCGGATAAGTCCATCATTTTTTTTTATTTTTTTTCGTTTAACATATATTTATCATTTATTTTATATATTCAAATTTGTGAATATGATTGCTAATATATATTTATCTGTTTATTTAAAAAATTCCTAAACACTTTCAAATTATAAACATTTTAAAATTTTACAATATTAATACAATACAAATACAATACAAATGGTCGTAAATTTAACAAAAATATCAGAAAAATCGAAATTTCTTGAATAAATTAGAAGAATTCATTAAACAATTCCTAATTTTGTAATTTATTGACCCGTTTCATAATTAAATTAAAGAATACGCTCTAAAATAAACACGAACTGCAATATCAGATAAGTCCACTGTTCCCGGAATAACCAGATAAATCCATACTTTTTAGAGTTCATACTCGTTTACAGCGTGTAAATATGTATTTTGAATGGGTCCATTGACTAATCAAGTATCGCGACTCATCTCGTTTCTCCAGATCTTATATATAAGTTGGAACACTAAAACCCGTTTTTCTGGGAAATTTGAAAAATAGACTTATCCGGTTATTCCAGGAAGCCACAGAATTATAATTGCAGTAAAAATGTATCTATTTTGATGAATAAAAATGCTGTAAAGTAAAAATTCTATTCCGGATGAATAAATGAATAAGATATTCCTCATACTTTCCAATTAAACGACTTACTAAGAGAGGGTCAGGGTTCCGGAACCCCAATTTTTTTTAAACTTGCAGAAGTTGTAGGTAATATCATACCATAAACCTCTGCAAAGTTGTAGACCCTAACGCTTTCCCTAAAAGAAACTACAGCCATTCAAATTATTTAAAGAAACTGAAAAAATGTGGTCGATATTCACATTTTGTTCTATCTTCTGTTGTTTCTACTGTAAAAAAATATATTCAATTACTTTTATGAATATACTATATAAATAGATTATGCTAAATATTAGCAAAAAAAGTGATAAAATTACTTTAAAAGAATGTTATTACCTGAAGATCTTGATTTTCTTGCGTTATTTTCATATTATTCCTTTTTTCTTATTTCCAATGCTCAATAAACTGTCAGAGCTTATTCTTCTTTTTTATTGTTTTATTACTATACTATTTGACCATAATTTAAAGAAACTTCAGTACTGTTGTTTAAATTATGGTAATAAATAAACTGCAATCCAGGCAATCTTTTTTTCATGGCAGACACGTCTCATCATTGGGTTACAATGGCAATTGCTGCCCCGTTGATACTCCTGTCGCTTTGTCACATGTAGTAGCAAGAACTAATTACTTCATTTTGTTGTTGTAATTTACTTTTTTATAACTTTTTGTTGTAATATAATAAAAATATGTAACATTTTGTTAAAGTAATTTTATCACTTTTTTGCTAATATTTAGCATAATCTATTTATATTGTATTCATAAAAGTAATTGTTGAAAATAGAAAAAAATGTGAATATCGACCACATTTTTTCAGTTTCTTTAAATAATTTGAATGACTGTAGTTTCTTTTGGGGAAAGCGTTAGTATAGGGTCTACAACTTTGCAGAGGTTCATGGTATGATATTACCTACAACCTCTGCAAGTTTAAAAAAAAATTGGGGTTCCCGAACCCTGATCCTCTCATAGTTAGTTCTTATATTTAACGAAATAATTTACATTTAATATTATTTTTTCCATTTTAATTTTATGAAAATCACTAATTTTTTACTTTAATTTAGTATTATTATCGGAGATTTCAAAAATTGATTTTCGGCAGATACCAACAACAAACTTAAATAAATTATAAACTTTTATTTATATATATATGTGTGTGTGTGTATTAAAAATTTAAGACTAATACCTTAAAAGAAGAAATCCAGTAATGTTGTCTTAATTAATGCAAACGACAAAAAAATCATATTTAAGAAGTACACAGTCTCAAGTTTAACTATACTTGTCAGAAAAAAAAAAAAATCGTTTCAAGTAAGGCGCACTCACCCAATGACGCAAAATATAGCTCGTGCCTTACCTCTTACTTAACGACCTCGAGCGAAAAGGCGCGCAAAATAGCTCTCGCACGGAAGAATCGGCGAAACGGCGACGGCGACTATTATTAGCCGATTTCCAAATTGACTCGGAGGCTGGATAATTGACGGGTGTTAGCCCTGCGAGAGCGATCGTCGAAGCCCCTCCTCCCTTCATTTATTTCGAGCTGTAAGCGGCTATTCTTCCGCGGATTTCCCGGCATCGATGTTTTTTTTTTCTTCTGCGTAAGTACTTGGAGCCACTTCTGGGAATACCTTCGCGTTAGCGACTTTTCTCACCTGTTAAACCGATGCACACCGTCGTCATTGAAAATATTCCGTTTGTAGTGTTTTCTGTATCGGAGATGCTATTAATAAGAAATTATTAAAAACATAATCATCTGATTTGTGCGATTATTAAAAAGGATCTCCGATACGGATCACCTTGGTTATATGCGTAGTATCACCGCAGTTTCTGTATATTTCATAAACAAGACAAAGATATTATTATTATTAAAATATTCCTAATATTACTATTAGAATAGGATGTACAAATAAAATTTCTTACAATAGTAATCATAATATACATGTGTGTGTGTGTATATATAAAGGAATCTATTGCATAATATTACTGCCATACCTTAAAGAATAATTTTACTAAAATCAAACATAACACTGCGAATACGTATAATCACCTAAAAAATAAGGCTCTAAATAATAAAAACAGAAACATAGTAATTATTAAAACTTCAAATAACCATTGCCTAATAATATACACATTAACATTTATAAAAAAAAGAACAATGAATCACAAATTAAAAATATTAAGAGTTAAATAAATATATACATTATATGGTGAAAAAATATATAGAAAAGTTAAAAATATATGTTGATATTAACTTGTAATATATTTCCTTGGCATATAGTAACTGATTGTTGCAGTTAAATATAATATATGTGATTGATAATAGCTGAATAAACAGTATTTATTTGATATAGGTGATTGTTACAATGTAATATAACTTCAAAGAAAAATAATCATTTGGACGTTCCAGGGTAATACTTATTCGCGATTGTTAGTTCTGTGAACTCCGACACCTAATTTTCTTTTCATGTTCTAAAGAACGTTATATATACTAAAATTATTAAGAGATTATCAACTAACTATTAGGAGAGGATCAGATCTTCGGATCACGGATTTGACTCAAACTTTGGGCTATACAACCTGTTCCGAAATTGTTGGCTTTACTCAACGGAATCGTGTATAGAGCGCGAAATTCTGAACAACAAGTTCCTTTACCGTTTTTCGATATGACAAGTGGGTTTTTGAATATCAATGTCTCAAAAAACTACTTGCTTACAGTTTCGGAACAGGTTGTATACTTGGCCGTAGAAATATGAATAAAACTGTAATATTGAAAAAAATCTTTACAAAAAACGAACTTTTCCGAAACGGCAACTATTTAATCTTGGTAAATCATTAATATTATTTCATACAGTGAAGATAAAACTAGAGAAAACGTGCTTTAATTAATTTACTGTTTGTAAAATTAAAAAAAAAAACATTGATTCCTTCCAGATTTATGAAAGCTCGAAGTTGATCAACAAAAGTTCCTCACTCTCGCTTTTTTCGAGCAATCCCTCATTCGCGTATATCTTCTAAACTTACAAGTATTTCCAAGCATTGAGCTTTGCTTTAATACATTGGGTTATTTTATATTCGTTTTCTTAAAAAGAGCAATATAAACCATTCAGACGCTCAATCCATCCTCTGTCCGTCGTCAGTAGCCAGTGCGCTCATCCTTATTCAGCCACCCCTTCACCATTTCATCAAAAAGCTCATCTCCGGCCATCGATCAACCTTAATATAATACACCAGCTTTCACGAAACTTCTGCCCGTGTACAGGAAACAAAGACAAAAGAACAACTCTCAGACAACGACGACGACGACGACGACGACGACGACGACTCGAGAAAAGCTCATATACTCGCGTGGGAGTTCGTGCACGTGTGTCCCGCGGTGCTTCAAGAGATAGAGAGAGAGAGAGAGAGAACCGCCACCGATCCTCATTGCGTATGGGCGACTCACAGTCGCGCGGCCTGCCCGCCCCGGTAATTGATACAAATCGCGGTGAGCACACGCGGGGGGTTGCCTCTCTCTCTCTCACACGTATACACTATATTCTCCTTCGCGCTAAAATGGAAAAAACAGGGTGAAAACAGCCCCATAGACGTCGTCACTTTCCTGCATCGACTCGTGGGGGTATAAAAGCTCCGGTGTTGTAGCCGATCCACATCAGACACCCAACGGTCGTCCAGTCAGACGGTGTATTCTACCACTGCGACATTTTCGTTGGTGATACAGTACGAGTTTTGAGAACGCAGTAGTTTCTACGTGGTGGACGGAAAGCTTGTCAATTGAAAAGTCGAAGAAGTTGAGGTTCAGAAGAAAGTTACAGAGATGGAGATCGGAATGGACGTGTCGAAGGTGATCGCCTGTTTCCTCGTTGTGATCGTGATGGCAGCAAGTGTGGCCGCTGATTATGGTACGACAACGTCGTCTATATGTCTTTGTCGTGAAACACCGTGTAACAATAAAAGTGAATTTGACGTATGGTATCCGTTTTTCAGAGGACATTGATATAAACTTTTTTTACAATACGCCTTTTTTGCAATCTAAAATATATATCATTAAATTTATCCTTACCACAACTATTAACTGCTTGCAATTACAATTATTTAAATTTCCATATCAAAGAACTGCAGATTCACTATCAACATATCCTTAATTTATAATAAAAAGTATCTACGATCTAACAATTGAATAAAATTCTCAATTTCCAGACGACAGAGGCTCGGAAATGGTGGAAGGACCGCGAGTCGAGCGCATGCACCAGGAGACGTCGGACACGTGCACAGGTGGCAGTTGCCTAACGCAGAATTCAGAAGGCCCGGTGGGTGCCATGTGGTTCGGCCCACGGCTCGGCAGGCGGCGCAGATCCGACGCTAAACTTGCCGCCGGCAAAAAGATCGAGGCGCTCAGCGAGTTACTCGCTGCCGGCGCTCCCGCCGCCTGGAACGTGCTCAACATTCCCGGTAAGAATTTTCACCAGTCTTCCTTTTTTTTCCTTTTCTCTCTTCTTTCTCGAGCCCTTGCCTTTTGTCTCGCGCACGTTTTTAGGATGTTGCATTGTCCGAAAATTGAAATGTGCGGAGAAGATGGTGCCGTGGTAAGGGGGTTTGAGAATGATGCAGAGATAATCGAGGTTTTCGAAGGGTTTTTTTGGTTTTCTGGAAGACTTTTCAGTGGTAATTTTCTTCTTTCTGTTTCTTCTGTTAATTACTCTATTATATGGGTTTTGTCTTTCTGTTGAACGAAATTAAATGACAGTTTTGGAAATTCTATATACGAGTAGTTGAAATCATTAAATAGAATTTGATGAAATATTATTTGCTACCTAAAGAAAAAATGAATAAACTAAAGTTTATCCTATTATTTTTGTTCTTCGATTAACATTGTCACATCTAAAAAAATGTATACATAAATGTATATAATAATAATTCATTCTTATTTTACCAATAGGAGGCAGTGACAAACGTCAGGAGACGACATTCACACCTCGCCTAGGCCGCGAGCTCGAGGACGCGGCGTCGGTATACGACCTGGTGCGTGGTTTGCTCAGCCGCGTCGAGGACCAGCCGACGGGCAAGGACCAGGAACAGCAAGCGCCTCCACCACCCATGTTTCCACCACGATTGGGCCGCACTCTTCTGACACCCAGGCTCGAATATGAATTGCGCAACCTCCTGCGAAAGCTGCAGATGCAGTAAGGCGATGAGGATGGCGAACGGGGACGACGAATGCGGGAACGGGAAACGCTTATAATGTATTTGTATTTGAAATCTTTCGACCTTAGCCAATGAAGTGCCCGGTTGTAGTCGTGCTACATTCGTACCAATTATAGATTAAAGGCAGAAATTTTTGAAAAATAAAAAATAATATTGGTTTTCGGAGACATATAAGCAGATGTTAGAGTTGCCTTCGTTGGTAAAAGCTTGCTGCTAATTTATTGAAATTTAAAAGTTATTTTTGGGTTTTACTGTCGTTCTTTTTATTTGTCGTTAACTGAATAAGTTGCTGGCTCATTGTTATTTTATATAGACTTCGAAACCGCGCCTTTTCATTTCTAAATATAAACGTCCTAGTCTAAAGTTTAGTTTTTTAATTGATAAATATACATATTTAAAGTACCATAAAATATTTATAGAATTAAGATAACCGTTAAACTTTATATGTACTTCATAATATATAAATAAAAAGTCTGAAAAATAAAATACATCAATATAAATATTGTAATTAAATAAATTTAAAAGAAAAAGCTAATCGAGAAAATAAAATTGAAAGTGTATCTGTTAAATTCTAAATATATTTGTTAACATAATGAATAAAGTGCAATTTATAAAGAAAATTGTTTTCGCAGTGTCCAACCCTACAATCACAATCTTATGACAAGTTCAAACTTTTCTTTTTAACTAAATTGAAGCACTACATCTTAGAGCCCACGTTTTATTTTAATGAAACTATTATTTTAAATAATTTATTTTTTATTTTAATTTTTAGAAACACGATATTCATTAGGAAAATAAAAACCAATGTCTTACAATAATATTATGGTAATTCTATTATATACGAATGAAATAAATGTCGAGACAAAAGTATCCTTATAAAAGATGTATCGTGACTAAAATAAAGATAAATAAAAACAAATCTCTTTATTTATACCATTACAGATTGAGTTTTACTAGCTAGGAGAGGGTCAGATATTTGAGAGCCAGATTTTTATGAAACTTTGGGAAAATGTTCTTTATTAAAAATAAAAATATACTTACGTTTCAGGGTTTTTGCCAATGGGCCTTCGGTTGGGATTTACAGGGTTTGATATCTTAATATCTTGCACAATCAAGTTCCTATTGAAATCAAAATAATTCTTGAAATACTAGTTTTACTATAATTTGAATATTACCAATAGAAAACCGAGATGAAATCATTCTACTTGAAAAAAAATTATGCAAAAATTTCTATCCGGTCAAACTTGAAATTTTTTATTTCTTATTTTTTATTTATCAGTATAACTTTTGAAAGGATGGGAATTTTTTGATAAACTTTTTTTTCAAATAAAAGGATTTCATCTTAGCTTTATTAATAGAAAGCTTACTAATGTTACTAATGTAACACTCAAGTTACAGTAAACCTAGTATATTTCGATTGGAAAATACAGCCCTGGATGGAAAAATCCCATCTCCGTACCCTCATGAGCATTTCCGTTTCTACTCAATCTCACTAGTCAATACAATTTCCAAGACTCATTCTTATATACGATGTTTATTACTTCAGTCCATTGCGAAGGCGCCCCACGCTGCGGGATCAATGGCTTTTCCGCTGATCTATGCGCCGCGTGGTGGTGGTGCGATTTCTTACGTAATCTCGAGTCCTTCGCTGACGAATAGCGCATCAGCAGGGCGGCGCGCACACTGAGAGAACAACACCGTGGTTTTATTTATAGGCCCGCCCCGCTAGATTCGCTTCATTTGAATAGCGTATTTTTCATTCGGCGTGGCCTCCATCCCGAAGAAGCTTTGTTTCGCGTTGGGCTATAGTTAGATTTTGATTAGGGATTGATTGATCGATCGTTTTCTTTGATTGCACAGTATGGACCAATGGTAGAACTTGTTCGATAGAAGTTGAATCAATTGGTTGCTTTTATAGTTTGTGAAAGTTAAAATACACCAATGAATCGTTAGTTTAGAGTATTCGAACCCAGTATTATAGTATCCGATGAGTTAAATTTTTATTCTTACATTTTCTTCTGGTACATCGTGCTGTAATTTTCAAAAGGTTTTGATAAGAAATATTTCGTTTCATAATGTATAATGGTATAATGGTAATCAATAACAAAGAGGCAGCAGCATTCGGTTTTTTTGGTTTTTTATTTTATATTCACAAACGTTACAATTCCCAAGTACACATACACAAGATTCGTAATCAGACACGTGGTACAGATTTTCATCATCATAGCATCAATTTTTTCAATCATTTAATGTTAAATCAGCATCATCACATTATCACAACAGCACTGTCACTCGCTAGGTGCGCCGCAAATTAGCCGCGGCATTTTAAATCGTTATCTTTTTTGGATTTTTTTGCGCCTGGAACTATTACATCCTACATCCTATCATTATAAACTATGAATATATTTACATGGCTGACGATTGCAGTGCGCCTATACGCGGACGCTCGTTCGCATGGTTTTCCCTTCTCTTTGTCTTTCTCTCCCTCTCGCTTCATTTCCCTTAGCGTACTCTCAACTTTTGTGTGTGTATTTATGTGTGTACATGTAGTGTATGTCACGTGCTTAGCGCGCCGTCAATTCGATCATTCTTTTTCTTCGTTATACACATGCGAGCAAAGCTCTCTCAATGATTTTACAAATAAAAAGACGCTGCACGGTGAAACAATCGCATAAGAGATTCTCTCGAGTGAGATTTTGTCACCGTATATATAGTATTTCCGTCTCGCGAACTCGAAAGAAGTGGCCTTTTCTATTCAAGGCAGTTCTTCACAGGGGTGAAAAAATAAGCAAGTCGAAATGTTGGTAATCTTACTCGTTAGTGATTAGTGTTAAAAGCTAATGTACTCTTTATATACACAATGAGGGCTCACAACAGATCACTTGTCATTCGAACGAAATGAAATGATTTCAAAGCTTGTTTTCTTTTAGTGTACGTTTGCGCTTGCTCCATGGTGTTGGGCAAGGACTCGCACAAGAGTCACCGTAACACGATGTAAATATAAACGAATTTCAGGTACTGAATAATCTTTTTTTTTTCTTTAAGCTCATCAAAAGAAAGTCGTTCCAAACATTTTAATATAAAATGCGTGATTCTATAAGATCGAGACGCGCTAACCCCTCTTTAAACTGTAGATATTTATGTAAATTTTTTTTTATTTTTTTTTTTTTTTATTTTTCGTTAAAATGCGACCGAAGCTGAGACGTACGCAACATTCGCTATTTGAAGATGGGAAAAGCGTTATGTGAAAGTAAGTTAGGAAAGAACTCGTTTACGCTGCGTTCATACGTAATTTTTACACGATATTATTGTTTAGTTGCCGTTTTACAATACAATGACCGCTAGTCTCGTCTATACCAGCGCTCTGGCGACCTGCTCGCGAGGAAAATGAAGAAAAAGCTGAAAAAGCTAGCACGTTTATTACTTTATCACCAATCATTCGTCTTTCGTTACTTCATTTCATTTCTTTTTATACAAATAGGGGGACAAGTGTAAAAATCGTAAAAAAGGCGGTTTACATGATCGACCAGTTCGTACTTTTTCCCTTTCGTATTGAAGGCACTATAGCGAAAGAAAGCAAAGAATTCTAGTTTTCCGACGGAACTCGATGAGCGGTCGTCGTCGAGCCGATCAACCCAACGAGATTATCCGTTTACGTGTTTTGAAACATCAAACTGACTCGGTCTCCGTTTATCTGAAATGTAAATTGAAAAATCTTCTGGCTACGCGACAGAGTTTACAGGCTATTCGATGGTTTCTGTAAAAAGGTTCAACGAAAAGGATCATTCGTTTCTTTTCATACGTTTTTTATTTAATTTTTTTTTTTTTTGTTTTTCGATAAAAGCTTTCTTTACCTCTATCCTTCTTCTCTGTGTTTCAATTGCATTCACCGCGGAACTGATGCAATGAGTGAATACGCGTCGCGCTGTATCGTTAATGTTAATCGTTTTTATTTGCTTACTTTATTATTTACGGCGTTTATTTTATGATATACTTTGCATTTACTCGCTTCTCGTGTATATGAATAAAACTATATCTATAATTATATATATAATATATGCAACATTTTTTTATACATTTTTTAGTTGTCTCCAACCGTTAACCCCACCCAACTATATAGTAGCGTAAGCCTTAAAATAAGATATATTTATCATCAGTATTATGTATATAATATATATTATATTTATAAGTAACAATATACGTAAGTATTTATCTTAAGTATGTATATATATTACAAAGCTGAGATCTCTGATCTCGCGGCGTACCCCACATTCTCGCTTCGCTCCTTTTCTACATGCATTAGCGCTTCCTTGACCACACACTTCGTTCACTCAAATTCGCAATTGAATGTGCATCGCAAGTTGTCGCGTGTCATGTGCGCTAGACAAAAGTAGTAAACAAAGTCGAAAATGTTTCTCTTTCTCGTGCGATGAAATCGAAAATGAACATATAACTGTCTTTTTTTTCAGTTTTCAACTTCAGCGGTACATTATCGTGTACGTATAGATTCGATAAAACACGTCAACGGTTGGTTCTCGTCGCTAAAACTGGAAGTAAAAAATAAGAAAAAAAGAACAAATACATCCATTGTTTCGTGTGTTCACAATGTGCTCGCCCACTTTCATGCCGCCGCGCGTACACTTAAATTTTTACGGCAGAGAATCAAACCATTTCGCATTTTGATCGGAAATAAAATGTTCTCTATGCATTGAATAACCAAATTACTTTGACTTCACTTTGTAGTCTTAATTTTGTTAACGTCTTTAACGTATTCGGTGACCGTTATCATCAATCATTTGATAAGTATACTGCAGTCAAATAAGACTTCGTTTAATTGATTTGTTTAAATTATTTCATTTGGATTATTAATTAATTTACCCAAAAATTTTGTATATAGACATAATACTCAGTTTTGTAAACAGAATCTAGTACAATTTATGATATTAAAATCAACAAATTATTCATTGTTATAAAAATAGAAAGCTTTTCAACAAAATGGTCTGATTCTTTGGATTTAAGTGTAAATCACGGAAATCTCTTCTAATCTCAATCATAAATCCTTTCAAGTAAACGGTCATTCGCCGTTGCAAAAAACATCTTAATGACGAAATAGCTAGTCACTCGCTTAAAACAACAAAAATAATAATAATGATAATGTAATAATAATAATAATAAACCTACGTCGCTGTTCACGAGACGACGTTCGGTATTAACAATCATTATATTCTTATAAGAAATTAATTTATTTACAGACAACTGACATTTGTCGTGAGCGATTCAATAGTTTTAATCGTTTTCGGCCTCACGTGCGCGTGTCTCGCTTTCAGAAATATTTTATGTTTGTGCGAGATCCTCTGTGCGCTCTCTAATTATCGCTCGCTCCGTCGGTTTTCTCGACTAGGACAGGGCGTAACGCGCTTTTAGCCGATCCCTTATATCACTGCAGTTTTTCTTTAAGGAAATACTTAGCAGCCATAAAAGAAACTTTTTAACCGGAAGAAACCTTTTAATTAGACCGGATATCAAATTAAACAATCAAAAGTGTTTTGTTTCAATTGATAAACTAAAAGATGGTTTTATGCAAGTCAATTATTATTTCTTTTGATGAGTAAAAATGACTAAAAATGTTTATTTATACACATTATAAATTAATATCGTATATCTTTCAGAAATGTATTGCAGGATATTCAAACAATTATTTAACAATTCTTATAAAAAGGTCACTTTTTCTTACATATAATACAAGTTGAGGAAATGATGATATATGTACACAATTATACAATATAGAAAAATGAGATAGTGTTCAATTTTCCATCTTTATGATGTTTATCTGTTAAAATAAAAAGGTATTCGAGTCACTTTTAAAAATCGAACATATTCAAAATTCTAGAATTCTTCTAATAGAACATTTTAAAGTCTTGTAATTTTTTTCGTTAGACAACTCACTATATGAGCAAACGTGTGTAACGATTTTATGTCGCGTTTTAAATTTGACTACTTTAATCAACTATTTAGCGGATTTTTTGAAAAGATTCGCGATGGTAAATAAATACATAATAAGATTGTCGAAGCATGATTGGATTTTCAACATCGAGCGAAAGAATCAAATGACATTTCAGACTTTACGATCGTCTCTCTCTTCCTTTTAAAGTGAAAAAAGTATGTGAGCTTTTATAGGTGCATATATATGGCAGTGCAGCGCAAATTTGCAGGGAGTGTTTTTATAAATGACTTACGAAGAAAAGTATGACGCGCTACGCCCTTTGTGTCACTGTATAATCAAATCGAGTAGAACGGATGAGCAAATCGCGCGCTTTCTGTATGAGGCTGTAATGCATTTGTATTGTTTTTCGTAACTTTTTGATAAATATACTTTCATGAGAAATGGACAATGAAAAAAAGAAAAAACAAAAAACGTAACATTCTATGCAATCGAAACTATATTTTAACTGGTGCATCCGTCATTTTTTGCTATGTGCATTTTCACTAGATTTTTTTTACTTTGTAATAAAAAGAGCCAACAATATCACTGGATGTCTATGGTGGGTGAGCACATATTTGCAGTGACGTATAAAACTAATGTCTTACGATTTATTAAAGGTTATTCTCTTAAGTAACCGAAACGTCTAAAATAGCCTTTTAAAGCAATCGGCTCCTGTTTTCAAGTAGTAGTCTTTTGTCAATAAAAAGAAAATAAAGAAAAAAACAATGAAAGCTTTCAAGCAAATTCAAAGAGCTATTATTAGAAAGTAGGCTCATACGAATTTACTTGCGATTATGCGCAATACACTATATTGTGTTTTGCTTTTCTATCTCATTATTTACTTCGTTAAATCTACATTTATAATAATATCAGTATTAGAATTATTAGAAACAGTAGTAGTAATAGTATAAATTCCTAATGCTACGTAGCTTACCAAGAGTAGGCATGTAACTTTGTAATTTTACATGAACATTATTCTTTCAGAATATTTATCAATGATTGTGTACCCATTCAAAATTCGAATCTAAAAATTTCCTTACATTTTTCGATACACGTATGATTTTTTTTCGTATCTTTCTTTTAATATAGATATGAATGATTTTCGTTCGCTTCCCTTCTTTTCTATCGGTTCATCAACACTATCTAGATTAAAACTAAAATGAACAAAGTGATGGAAAAGTCGAGAACGACGGAAGTCATTCAGGTGGTATGGGAAGACTACAATTGTTTAATTTAATCTTTTACAAACTGCACAAATAACGAATTCTATCGGTGGCATTAGAATTCGCATTCCTAAACCATACATATTATTGCCACGCATCTTAAAAAAAAAGAATTTTAGCACGTGATTATTTGCTGCAGCAAAATATAGCGAGGAATTTCAGCATCTTTACAAAAAAACTACGTATTCCTTCTTGCTTTAAACAAAAGATAAATGAATAACCTCTCCTCAGTCCACAGTGCACCTCTTCTTCATCATTCTTCTTCACAGCGAAAATGAGTATGCACTCGAAATCGTCAACAATCATCGATACCCTTCGTCATCGTTGCCATTAAAAAAAAAATTTAGCGTTCGAATAGTTAAAATAACACGCTCATTGGAAACCTGTTCCGCACATTCGAGCTTTCAAGTGTTTGTATTTATCCATTCTTTTTGAGTGCCCCATGATCGTCGACTTACCCCTTACGGGTTCGCTCACTTTTGGGCGGTCTTGACCTCCTGCGGTCTATTAAAAGAGCCCGAGTTCTGCCTACTGCGCGGCTGTTGTTGCTGTTGTTGCTGTTGGTGTGGCTGATTTGTTGATGACGAGGAGTCGGTTCGTCGCCTGGAATGGCCAAGTCTGCCGGAGCCAAAAGAGCCTGCTCTATTGCGATACTGCGCGAGACTGACGCTTTGTTTTAACACCTGCTGCGGTTGCGAAGGTGCCGTAGACAATGTGGAACTATTTGCGGTAGGCAGTGTGACTGTGCTCGAACCCCCGGATAATCGGCGCACACGACTGTTCGGGGAGGCTTCTAGTCCGGTAGCGCTCTCCGATACACTCCTGTTGCGTCGGTTGGCAGCTTGTAATCTCGAGACTTCGTTTATTTGCGGCTGGAAGGTTTACATAAATATTTTAGAAAAACTATTTTGTTTTAGAGTTGATATTAATAAGTTTTATTTTCTCATATTTATAAGACTTCGACTGAATTAATTTAGTATTGTGAAAATGTTCAATTACCTCTACTACTCTAAAGTCTTCAATAGTCTTGAATTTTTGGAGATACTCCTGTAATTTTGGGTCAACGTGAAGTTCAGATGCGTGTTTGTAATACTTTAGGAACGCCCAGAATTTCTCTAATCCATAAAGTTGACCTTTAAAAAAAAACATCAATTTCATATATAATATATACTTCGATATTTAACAAAATTATTTTAGTAATTAGATTTAATTCTTAGACGGCCGTGCCGGTCGCTGTATTGGTCACCATGGACGAAAGTAGAAGCCATTGCGCTCGTCTAAAGATTAAATCAAACGCTATACAACCAAACATGTAATTATTTTTACACCTATCTATTATTTGATGATTATGAATTTGTCATCAAACAACTTAGCGTGTTTATCCAATATAAAAATAGGTAAAAGCAGTATAAATACTACCTCTGAATGTTAATTTAATTAGCTAAATAAGTAAGGAAAGTTATAAAAATAAGGATTAATGCAATAGTGAATTACGTACCATTTTCATAATCCTTTATCGTTTCTACTTGAAAATCTTTGTATATCTGTGGTCTAAATTTCTTTTCTAACCCATAACTGTAAAAGCGGAATAGACATTCAAGTCCATAACGGTAACTTCCCGAAGCATCTTCGTTTGCTACGTTTCTAAATTCATCATACATGCTACGGTTGAAGTTCTCTCTTAAGAAGAATGACCAAAACCGGAAAAGAGTGTTCATCTCTTGTGACTGTCCAATACCCAGCCTTTTACGCTCTGTAATAAAAGATTTTATTTAATATTTTATCTTCGAATAAGATATTTCAAAATATTTAATTTTTTTCTTATCAGATAATTATTCTCAACATAAGTTCTTCTGTCGGGAAAAGAAGACAAAAATAAAATTTTCATCACAGTAAAAGTATTCTTTGTTATAAATAATCTAGTATCTGAGAGATATTTACCTTTCATACAACGCGAATGATATTTATGATAAATTTGCTGCGTGAAATTATTTTCTTTCAATAATGAATGACTAGGGTGTTGAAAAACTGGCAATGACTGCGGTGCACTACCATAGCTACTGGCTAAAAAGCCTTCATTTGGACTTGTACCAGCACTGCTTCTGAAAATTAAATTACATTGTATAAAAATTAAATTGGATACGTTTATTCCTATTTTATAAAAAAGATAGGTGAACAAACTATACAGGGTAACTCATTTTAATCGATGGATACAAATATCTTCTAAAACACTTAACCTACAAAAAAATAGTTCAGATAAAAATTGTTCAGGACGAAGGTCACTTTTTGGTACTAATGGATTTTACCTTGAGGTCAATATTCAAGGTCATTTGAAGGTCAAGTTCATTTGTACCATTTTTTTGTAGGTTAACTATTTTAGAAGATATTTGGATCCATCGTTTAAAATGGGTTACCCTGTACATATATCCATATCGAGTCTCTGTCAAATCGATAGGTCAAAACATAGATTTTCTTGAAACTCTCAGAAAATGTTCTGCTACTTATTCCAGATACCCCGGATTTTTTTCCAAATTTTTTGACCCATACTTTTGGATATATCAGAGGTCAAAAACTGATTTTTGATGATTTTTTGCATTTTCTGATACATTCAAAAGTATGGGTCAAAAAAATCGGAAAAAATTCACGGGTATCCGGAATAAGTGTATGTGTGTGTATATATATGTCCGAGTCTCTGTCAAATCGAGAGGTAAAAAAATAGATTATCTTGAAACTCTCAGAAAATGTTCTGCTACATATTTCGGATATCACTGAATTTTTTTAGATTTGTTTTGATTCATACTTTTGGATATATCAGAGGTCAAAAACTGATTTTTGACGATTTTTTACACTTATTGCCGATTTTCCTTAATTTATAACTCCCCAGGGAAGCATTTTTCACGATATACATAAAGATAATTTTTTTTGTATAATTTTTTCAGCTTTTCAATAAAAAGCTTTTTTTTTAAACCGTACGTATATGCTTTCACTTAAATAAACAAAAAGAAACATATAAATTTAGAAAATTTAAAGTCGGACTTTCTCTACCAAAAAATACATGAAGTTACCTTTTTATTCTGCGTGTTCGTATGAGAACAAAAAAATTCATTCAGTTGGTGATTTTAAAAAAAAAAGTCTGATATAGCTCTGAAAAAAATATAATAAAATTGTACGAAAAATTGCAAGAAAAAAAGTCTATGTAAGATATTTCGAAATTTTGCATCGTTTTTGAGCTAAAAATTAATTAAAATCCTGAATTGAAAAATAAAATTCGTCCCAATTTTTTTAATATTAACGAATTTTTTTAGCTCAAAAATGATGCAAAATTTCGAAATATTTTACATAGACTTTTTTTCTTATCATTTTTTCGTAGAATTTAACTATATTTTTCCGACTTTTTTTATAGAAGACTTTTTAACCAACCGAATGAATTTTTTTAGATCCAAAAACGATCTATAATCATTCTAGGACTCATACGGACACTTTTGGACAATAAAAAGGTATCTTCATGAATTTTTTCGTAGATAAAGTCCTGGTCAGACTTTCAATTTACTAAATTTATATGTTTCATTTGCATATATTTAAGTGAAAGCATATACGTACGGATTTAAAAAAAATTTTATTGAAAAGCTGAGAAAATTATATAAAACAAATTATTTTTATGACTATCGCAAAAAATGTTTCCCTGAGGAGTTATAAATTAATGAAAATCAGCATAAAATGCAAAAAAATCATCAAAAATCAGTTTTTCACCATATTCTGGCCGAAAGTACCACTTTCGTTCCCGGCTCTGAAACGCGAATGTGGTATTTTCGGCCCGGGTATGGTGAAAAATAGTATACGCAACATGGGGATAAAG
>JAYJLV010000027.1:8035012-8046507 GCA_036873485.1 Torymus texanus | reverse complement strand
TTCGGCTCGGGTGGCAATTTACACGTGCTCTGGACTGGCCAACTCTTTACCTCCCTTGTTGTGTAATATACTATTTGACCTCTGATATATCCGAAAGTATGGGTCAAAAAAATCGGAAAAAAATTCAGGGGTATCCGGAATAAGCAGCAGAACATTTTCTGCAAGTTTAAAAAAAAATCTATTTTTTGACCTATCAATTTGACAGAGACTCGGCTCTATATACACACACACACACACACACACACACACACACGCACACACACACGCACACGTATGTCAAACGACCCCTTTGAGGAGATTCCGTATACGGATTGGCACTTTTGAGGAGGATTCTCAACTCCTTTTTCCAGAGTCGGTAACCCGAGGGTCCGTTATTTCTTTAGTCACGCAATCGAACTCTGGTAGGTACTAATCTCCTCAAAGGTGTCTATTGAACAAGTACCATATATAACACAAATTGTTTCACGTTTAGTTAGAAGGGCAACTTTTTATGAGAAAGAGACATAAGATATAAATACAATGCCTCTGTTCAACCACTTCTATAAAGCCATGGAACGATCATATATGCCAATTTAGTAATATTTGGAATATCCATCTATAATTTCAGACTAAACTATTGCCCAAAAATATGTTATAAATAAAGTAATTATTATTTTTTATAACAAAAGATATAGATATTTTTCTCAAAAAATTTTTAAAAACTTAAAATCAAATTACCCTGTAGAATATGTCCTAGGCCTATGCTCCCTGACGTCCATAATCCAACCAACGTGGTGCTCAACGGGTGGATTGTTGCTGTGACGCGTTTTGCGTTTACGAGGCGTTCTCGGATCGACTGCGGGTTCATCCTTGACGACAGCAAAGAATCTAGGCACAGCTCTTCTGCTCTCAGGAATTCGTATCTTACGTTTCTTTTCACCGACCAGCTCTTGCTTCTCAGCTTGTCCGTCTGGTACCTGTGCAGGTTGCGAGGCTTGTTTAGCACCAACAAACTCCGGGACTTGCGCATCGTCCATAGACGCCGGAGGGGGCGGTGGAACTTCCGGATTGGCTTTGCGAGGAGCTTTAGGTGCTATTTTCTCGAAAGCCTCCTGGCTTATGATATTAATGGTCTTGTAACTTCCAACTGATGATGAAGAACCGAACTGTAAACAAAATTTGTTATTAGTTATTATTGTTATTTTTGATTCAAATACTCTGACATGCATATATAAGAATAATCAGAAAATTTGTTATCAACATGATCTCTTCTGCCGGGAAAAGAAGACAAAAATAGAAATTTTTCATCACGTTAGAGTATGTATATTAAATATGAAAAAAAAGTTTTATTTTTTAATGGCTTACTTTTCCATCATCTCCCCAAAGATCTTCTTCGTAGTAATATAAGCCGTCATTAATAGCTTGTACAAGGTCTTGTGACATTTTCACTCTTGTAGTCCAATCTCCAGTGCGATCATGGCCTTCATGTTTTGGAATTCTCGAAGACGTAGTCTGTGTAACGATGAGCAATTTATTGATATCTCTGTCAGATAATTCATAATCATCATCATCTTCAGACCTTTAAAAACATAATTTTCTTAATATCAAGAAGTAAAAGATAATATTTTAAAATTAATGAATTTATTTATTTATCAGATTCTTTCATATCATCAAAAATTTCACAGACGGGAAAAGAAGACAAAAATAAGTAATATCATCATCTTGGTAAAAAATAATAAGATTATCAAGTGTTCTTCTTCAAATAAAAAAAACCTTTACCATTCAGAGAATGCATTATGTCTTCCAGTAGGTGGAGGAGTATCTAATTCCTCATCAAACAGAAAATCCAATTCTTCCTTTTCCTGTTCTTTGCTTGTAAGTTTATTATTCTTTTCTCTTCCCTTTTCTTTTTCTTTTTCCTTAACAGGCTGCTTCACTCTACGTTTAACCTATATAAAAGATTTAAAATTTATTAAAATTAGTAAAAATAACAAACAAACAAACAAATATGTATTTAAAAAAGTTCTAATTATTTAAAATTTTGAAAATATTTGTAATGTACTTTATAAATTATAAATTATTTCAATCACTTTTTCTTAAATTTAGATCTATTAGATCTAATGTCAGAAGGCTAACCTTCAAACTCCACTTCTCGGACTATTATCCTAATGGCGTTAGCGAATCCTCCTGTTTTTATCTTGCACACTTTCGTTCTTTTAACAAATATAGTAATTTGTTAAATAAAAATTGAAATGTGCATAATCTTTCTATTAGAATATTGAATTTACTAGTATTTATTATCACGAATTGAAATGTTTTTTTGATGTAAATAATTTTAACGTACCTCTTTCCAAGCATCTGCAGGTGGCTCAACTTCACCATTGGTGAGGGGCGGATCAATGGCGGCCTCCTGTTTTATTTCTTCTACATATTCAGCAAATGTTACTGTAGCTTCAGTTTTTATAATTCTTTCCTTCACTTCCTTTTCCTCAATTTTCTTTTCTTTTTCTTCCTCTCCCCCATCGGCTTGTACAGTTTCCAATGGTTGGGTCTTTACAAAAACAGTTGGCACAAATTCTGGCACGTCAGGGTTTAAGGTTTCACCGGCGGATAGAATACCCTCTGGGTCACCGATATCCTCTGCTGTTATACTTGTTTGAATCAATCGAGGAACTGGCGGCGAGGGAATCGAGAACAAAATCTTTGCCATAGGCTGAAAATGAGGTTCCTCTTGGTGGCCATTTAGAGAATCAGTCTGCGAATTAGATGAAGCCTCAGACGAATCCGAAAATATCGGTTTTCTATTAAGATCCAATATTGGCCATTTAAGTGGGTCGGTCAAAGTACGCACCTGAAAATTCAAGTCATGTTTATTTTTTTTAAGTGGATTATATTTACGGATTTTATAATATCATAAAGAACAAAATATTGTTGTTTAAGCCGTAAATAATTTTAATATTGTATATGATTATATATATATATATATATATATATATATATATATAAATTTATTAAATTTCATGTCAGAAGGCTAACCTTCAAACTCCACTTATCGGAATTATTATCCTAATGGCGTTAGCGAATCCTTCTATTTTTTTCTTGCACATATGCGATATTTTAACAAATAATCTGTTTGTTAAATATTAAAAGCACTGTGCATAATATTGAAAAAATATTAATTTACTAGACATACCCTTTTAAAATCTTCTGACATCTGCAACTTCTCTGATTCGCGCATAGCAGTAATGATTAGACTAAAATCTGTTGTCATAGACTGTATACGATTGAACGAAGCAATCAGACTTACAGGCAAGAAACCCTCTTCATCCATCTTTCTTCTAATAAAGAAATCTCTCAAAAGATTTTCTTCGCTAAAATAGTACTCTCTGAAAAATATTAGGAAGAAAAAATTTAGTTAAAAAAAATTAAAAGCGCGCTGAACTTCACTTACGTTTGAGTACTTACATTTGTTGTCTTATCACCTTCCTCATCATCAGTTGATTTTCATCTGTTGCACTGTTGTTGGGATCATCATAATAGTACGTTCCCATGAAAGGCAACGCATATGGATCGGTACCTCCGTATTTACTCATCTGTACAAAATAATACAACAATGGAAAAATTAAAAACTATAACAATTGTCTTTTCAATTTGTCATGAGATATGATTTATTTCAGTTCTACCTTCAATATGAAACCTCTCATGAAAATTTTCAAGTTTCACCCAATAATGATCATCATGAATTACAAATGACTTTGAATATGAATAATAAAATATAAATAGGTAAAAGATCTTCACCTGTGGTATAATCACCTGAGCATAATCGCCACCGTATCCCAAATAATCGGGTCTGTGTCGGTAGCCACCACGAGACATACCACCGCGACCCCTGCCCCGGCCACGGAAACCTCTACCACGGCTGCCGCGGTAATTGTTAGGGTAACTGGTTCTATCACAATCCCTGTCCCTCCAATTTTCATCCTCTGTTGCAAAAAAGAAAATAATTAGTATATATGTAAATTAAATATTAAAATTCGTTAATTTTGAAAAAAAAAATCAAATTACCATTGTGTCTGCTATCTCCATTCTTATCTCTTTGTAACTGATGCTTCGGAGAGCGTTCCCTCTTCAAACGATTTTTCGATATGTCAATCTGTAATGGAAGCCACTTTTGCTTCGTTGCTGTAAAAAAATAAATTATTATGAATATAATTTTAAACGAAGTAAGAAAGAATTATTATCTGGTTATTTTGAAATATTAGTACAGTAGTTGTTATTCATTTTGAGAATTCGAAATTGCAGAAAATAATCTATTATCTAAATTGTCTGACAATTAACTTTGAGTTTGCCCCGTATATAAACACTGGTCTATTATACTGAAACTATTTAAAGAATGTAATGACACAATGGTGTTTCGAGATACAATCTACAAAAAAATAATAATCCACTGGTAAATTTTACGCAATCAATCTATAAATATACATACATTCTTACGTAAATACGAGACTATTCTAATATCATAAATATTCACATTTTCTTTAGAAAAAAACGTAAAAATAGAAACTAATTAGTTAAACAATCCCATGTAAAAGAGGCGAACATATTTGCATAATAATATAATTAATTGCCGGAGCAAATCAGATCAGTGAACGTACCTTTTTTCTTTTTATCGGTAGTATCCGTGTGCTCGTCACTGTCCTCTTGACAATGATTTTGCTCCTTGTTCTCCTTACCCTTACTCTCAGAGGTACCAACGCTGCCCTCCTTTGAGTTACCGTGCTGCTCAATGATTCCATTTTGTTTCGGTGAATTCGTGCTTGGCTTCTTCTATAGAAATTGTAAAAAAAAAGATATGTAAGCAAGGGATAGACTGGAGTATAGTTTCAATGGATAATAAAAACACGCTGTTATCGATAGAGATATTGATAAACGAAGAGTTTTACTATTAATTTTTGTAAATAGTTTGTATGTGTACATATATATATATATATCGAGAAAATTACGTTTTTAAGAGTTTATCCTGTACATAAATGAAAATAATTATATTACACACAATAAAATACAATTATTTTTTAAACTACTTTTTTCCGTTACATTTCCATAAAATAAAAACAAAATTTCTCGCGGACAAAGAATTAGATAAGATAGAATTTATACTGATAATACTCAAGTAACGATTGACTTCGCGGAAGTTCACAAACATTCTATATAAATTCCTCTGTACAAAAGTATACGTGCTAAAAGCGACGAGTTGAACCTAGAACTTATTAAGTAACGCGCGCGCATTAGCAAAATTAGACGTCAAACAGAAGCAAACGTCACATTTTACAATATTTCTTTGACTAGCGCTTGCTCGCACTCCCGCCGCGGCTTATCTAAATGCGTAATTTCTTTTCATTAGAACTACACGCGTTTGGAACACCTCGAAACTGTGTATATCACGTTCAGAACGAGGAAAACGAGCGATAGCACAGAGAACCTGAGCTACCGGAGCTAAAATACACCGGCGACAACCTGTTTCGTCATTAAGAAGCTCTGTCCGAACGTTCATGCGACGAGGACGGATTTGGTACCACAGCCCCCGCCGATTTCCGTTCGTCATTGAATACGCGTATTCTTCGCGAAATCTTTGTCTCTTGCTCGGAGTCAAGGTAGCAGCTCCGGCAGCGACGATTCCGCGGTTTGCTCTAGCTTCGATACACACTCTCTCTCCTCTCTATCTCTCTCACTCTTACTCTCGCTTTCTGGAATCGGGCGATCCATTCGCGCTCTCGCGCCGCGTCCTTGGGGAGGCGAAAGGAAAGGACGTTCGACGACGTCCGTGGGAAAGACTTTTATAAAGTCGCGTGTGTGTGTGTGTGTGTGTATCTATAGGTATATAACGCGACGCCTGTATACATCCATTATAAGTGAGAAAGAGAGAGAGAGAGAAAGAGAGCACGAGAAAGAAAGAAAAAGGGAAAGAGACCCACCTCTCCTTGAGCACCCAAAGTCGGCCAGTCTCCAATATCCGTGAAGTCGCTCGCCTGGAAAAATTAGAAAGGGGTTCTTGGTTATTATGTGTCTGTGTGTGCATATTATCTTGTTGGTTATTTTTATTTTCTTTATTAAGTCATGATGCGCATGCACCTTCTTCCTGGACCACCTTACAACCACCACCTGATATATACGTGTTAAGTACCACCACCACAACCACCACCACCACACGCAGCCTTCGCCGCTGTCGCTACTGTTTCGGCGGCGAGGGCTTTGTTCTATCTGTATCGGCTTTGTGCGCTGCCCTGACAATTAAGATTCTCTTAATAAGCCGCGTTTGTGTCCATTACACCATTGCTTATAAATGATCGTTATGTATTATTGTACACTAAAAATAATAGTTTCAAAATGAGTAAATCTTTAGAATGCTATATTAACTTGTGATTTGTCTAATTCAATCTTAATTATCCGAATATATTCTAATCTATTGATTGAGGATATTTCGTAATAGACACATGGCCAGTAACTATAAAATATGGACGTACATCGTTTCATTGAATTAAACAATAATTTTGTTTATAAATGTCAGATAGTTACCATCGACTCAGTCATTGGATTCATCATCCTACTGATGATAGTGAATCTTGCTGTCTATGAGGCATGAGTATATCATTCAGAACAATAATTATGATTGTTCAAAATATTAAATATACTCGTGCATTGAAGCATGCTAGTTTTTAAATAAAATTGAAGTAAAATTGAAAACTAATTCAACGTTTTTTACGTTCCCATCATTCGTCTTACTTTTATTGGTTCTTCTACAATTAGGTTCCAAGCATTTGTTTCTTGTTTTATTTCCTCTTTTTCTATTTTTTCCACTACTTTTTCTCTTTTGTTTATTTCTTTATCATTATCATGTATAAGTTTATTTTTTATATTTATTTCATCTTCTTTGACATCAATGTATTTCTGATTTCTTTCCTTTTCATCGTCACTCTTCTCCGTTTTTTCTTTAACATAAGCATCTTTCTCTTTTTCGTTTACGTTTCCTTCGTTCTTATCTATATCTTCTGTTATCACATTAGTTACATCTCTTTCTTTTTCTACATCAGTTACGTTTACTACTTTATCAATTACATCTTTTTCTTTATTAATTAAATCTTTTTTTTCGTCAATAACAAATTTTTCTGTATCAGTTACATCCTTCTCTTTATCAGTCACACATTTTTCTTTGGCATTCATTTCATCCTCCATTTCACTATCTTGCTGGTCTTTCTGTTTTTGTTTCGTCTTAATAATCGTATAATCTACATTTGAACACAGCATCCAGGCAAAAGCCAAATCTTTGCGAACCTATGTTAAATTTGTATACTTATATTTTCGTTTCTTTAATTATAGCTGTGTGAACTTCACAATCCTATACTTAAAACTAAACCATAATTCATCTCTAACATATAAAGGGATGTCGATGCTTACAGATTCTTACACCCGATTTTGTTATTATTTAAATTTATTTTTGAGTTTTTAAAAGTTATTGCAGTCATCCACTGTTCGAAATAACTTGAATAACAGTAAATGATTCAAATATTTATTAAAAATTGAATATAAATAATGAAAATACGCGAACGTCAATAAGTATGTAAATATTTATGCACTGCAATCCCCATAAATGTGAACTCATTCTATACTATGATTTATAACAAAACTTTAGACATTTTTTTTATCTTTATTTTATACATTGACGTTTAAAGTAGTTCTCGTAAAGCTGTTGCATATAATCTACTCAATAAAAACTTTATTACGGTAGCTATTGCATAAGTATTAAGCAAAATATATACGATTAATTCATTAAGTAAATCGTGTGACTTAATATGAAGTGAACAGCACATACATTTCTACTGATACTCTTTCCGACAGCTTCAAAATTATATTATAATAAGCTGACGTGTTTCAATGAAATAGATACAAAAATAATTTAGCTTAGAAAATGTAAAATTCATGACCAATTTATATTTCGCTTTCTAGTTTCTGCTTAGTTAAGCTCGCATCAGTTCCTCAATACTTCTTACCTCTCCGTGTAATTATTCTTTAATTTCAACATTGCAGAAATCATTCGAAAATTCGCAATAATTCACGTTAAAACATAAATCTCATACCTTCCAAATTGTTAACTCTCATAGAACCAACTATCCTGCGCAATCAAATACTCGCGTATATACCGAAAATCCATAAATCAAAATAAAGCAAATCAAAAGCAAATCAAAAGCAAAATTAAATTAAAAAAAAAAAAGAAGCAAAAAGCACTCGTCAAACTGTAACAAAAGTCAGTATGTAGTATACAAGCCAAGAGCTTGCTCGCGGAGGAGAGGAGCAGCCAAAATAGCAGAACGCGCACGCCTCTCTTCGCACGTTGCGCAAAGAGTCGTGCACGAACGCATGCCCTGGAGGTCCCTATCCCCGCGCTCTTTTCGGCCAATCGTCGCCGCTGGTTCCGGTGCTTTATTTCTGGACCAGTGGCGAAGATGGCCGGGAGAAGAGTAGGAGAGAAAGAAAACAATGCGACTAAGCAAATATATATGTTTGTCAATGTGTGTATATACCTTGTGATTGATTTTCCGTCGGTCCTTGGGGGCTTTCACGATGGTCGGCTGCGCGTTGCTTACGCTGTTTTCTGTAATGATAAGAAATTCGGTATTAGTGAAGTGGTATTGTGTTCTTTGATAATGTTATGATCATATTGAATGACTGCTTGTTTATTTTAAGAGTAGTATAGATAATGCTAGCTGATGTTGCGTAATAATATCACAGTTTCATGTAATTTTTAATTCTTAATAGAAATACTCTGAAATGGTCCAACATTCATTTTATCATTTGATAAAATTCTATTTTTAAAATCATTTATGTATAGTACAGCTAATTTTGCGGTGGCTATTCTGTAGTACAGGCCATTACGTAAACCAAAAAATGCTGAATCGCGCTACTACGTTCCATATTTATCTCTGATGCATATACTGTTTAGATCAAATACTCGAGAATCTTATCGACAATGTCCAAATTCTTCATATCGCTGGAGACTAACAATATGATAACAGAAACTCTAAAGAAGCTGGTGGAACAAATACGAGACATAAGTCGTCTACGAAAACAAAAAAAAAAAATTTCACACCCGCGCGTCATTTTATAAAAGCTCCGCGTCAAACTCATTCATAATCCCATTAACTCGTCTAATCTCCATCCGAGCGTTGCCTCCTTGCTCAAAAACACTTCATTATAATTTACGCGTGCACGATGGCTGCTTGCAAAACTGTCCAAACTCGTTAAAAGACCCATCGAACCTGCCGAAGCGTTATGTGTTTACTCGAGTTACAGTCACGCTGGCGCGCCAAATAACAGCTGATCCGCAATTAGAAAAGCTCTCGCTCTCGTCCGGTGAAGCTGGTCTGCGATGGTCGGTAAACAAGAGCACCGGAAAGCTTATCGGTCCGGTCATACAACCTGTTCGGCAATTACCTGACCTCGATTGTACACGCGCACCACATACCGGCTTTTCTTTTCTTTTCAGCCCCGCAGGTTGTGATTTTTTTTTCTCGCGGGACCCCGAGCAAGAAAGAGAATCGTGGCGAATTATTTTTATCCGCGCACCAAAAAAGAAGAAGAGAAGGAGACAAGAGAATGACCGCGTAATAGACCGGGCGGATTTCTCCGCCCACGCGGTGTTAGTAGAGAATGAGAATAGGAAATTGAATCGGTCGTGTTAGCGTTGAGCGGACACGTGAAATACATGTATGTATGCAGTGCTGCCTGTACAGGCGTATCGGATGCAGTCGAGGAAAGTGCGCGAGTGATTTATCGAGGACATAAAGTAGCTTTGCAACGCGCAGAATTGCGGAAAGATTAATTATTATTATAAGTGGGGAAAAAAATTGGCGTTCGACTATAGAACGTTCGTTTTTTGTATTATACGATTTGAAAATGCTTTAAGGAAAGTTAACGATTTCTGTCGCAAGATTAATAACAAGGAACAAGTGTCGGCGTTTTTAACGCTCGTTTGCATAAAAGCGAACGTTTACGGCCATTTTTAGAAATATTATGTGTCTATAAAAATACAACTTATAAATATAAGTTATCTGAAAAAGATTGCAGAGCTACTAATACAGGATTTTACCATAAGTATATTCGGCGTGCAAAAAACTAGTTTAACGAAGGCATAGAAAAACTGTTATACCATGCATATATTTTACATATTATGAAATACAGAAATAACTTTCTAAAGTTCCTTTTATTTTTTGTGGGACGCCGGAATATATCATTCGATAATTAGCTTCGCGGCGAAAAAGATTTCATTGAAAATTAGGATTTTGTTAAATGTAACCGGACATTATGGTTATATTAAATTTCTACTGAAAAAATATATAAAATCTGAATAAACTACATACTAAATTTTTGAAAAATAACTTAAAAGTTAATCACCTGATTAGGAAAAAAAATACTATAACTTTGAATGAAATATTTCTCTCCGTATACTAATTAAAAACTAGACTAAAATTTTGAACAAGAACCTGATAAAATTTGTGAAACTTTTACTTCTCTCAAATATTAGCACTAAGAGGCAGCTACGTTCACGATAATGGCTTTCAAAGAACTGTAACAGCACGCTCGCTCGCTCTACACTCGTAAAACACCGTTTTCAGTGGCTCAAGCTACTGATAAGAGACATAAAAATCCGAATCTCGTCGCGATAAATGCTCTCTCTCTCTCTCTCTCTCTCTCTCTCTCTCTTTGGAATTTTTCGGCGGTCAGTAACACACGTGGCATTTCATAACTCTCTGCGCAATCCAAGCCCATCACATCTTTCTCTTTTTCTCTTCTACGAAGATTCGTGCTTTTTTTTTCATTCCACGCGTTTCATTCGCGAAGAACAAGGTTCTGCGAAGCTTTCGCTTTTCTCTCATTCTCACTTCATTAAAGTGGATTAAGTAACGTGTATATAGCTAGAGCTGTAAATGGCGTAATACGCGTTCGGCATTTTCACCTACAGGTGTATATATATACACATACACATACACACACACGCGCTAGTAAGCGAGAGTGTTGAGTTAATGCAGCGCCACGTTCCTCGTTAGTATATTATCTACTCGGTGTATATATGGGAATCGCATTTTATTAGTTTCGCGGAGAGATACGTGCATTACAGTTATGTAAAAAGCCGCATTGTTATCTCGTCAGTGTGCGTATGTAGTGCAAAAAAAAAACGCTGCGGTTTATCGCACGCGCGTGCCACAAGTAATGCATATGTGTGCGTGTGGGTGTCGTTACACGCGCTATTGAAATTTACACTGAACGAAGTCGACTTAACGAGCCGTGCGAGTCTCGCCCCGTGTAATATTTTGCTTTAACACTTCTTTACTTCGTATAAAACACATCATTTCGCGTTAATGCTCCTCGTTATTGGCAACATTCAACGCTATATATATACACACACACACACACACACACACACACACACACACACACACACACACACACACACACACACACAC
>JAYJLV010000027.1:8011108-8028026 GCA_036873485.1 Torymus texanus | reverse complement strand
ATGCAAATTTTTAGCTGTTTTAATTATTTGTGAGAAATTATTTCGTTGCGTCCCAACGTTGCAAACTTCAAACCCATAGAATGACAAACATTACTTACTTCTTAGCGTTGTAAGTAGCTTGAGTTCCATTAGTAGCTCCTTTATTGGGCATATTGTAAATGTCTCCCAAAACGTCAAATAGTACACCCGTATTACCCGTCGGCTGAGAGGATGGAGGCGTTGAAAGACCCAGCAAGTCTGCGGATGAATTGTTAACAGCAGCGGCAGCGGCAGGCGCTGCCGTCGCCTCGGTATGATGATTGGTGTTTGGAGCTGGACTTTTACTTTCTCGTATTTCATTTTCAGGCACGCGACCTGGCTTCTTTTTCTTTAATACTGCCAGTATGGAAGATTCTCTTTCGGGGAATGCCGGCATTTCTTCGAGAACAGTAGCCTATAAAAAAAGTATATCATAAAATTTTTACGATCAATTTAGAAATTTGTAAAAATGTGAAAATTCTGATAAAGGATCATAAGACTTACTAAAACATCAGTAGATGCTATGATACTAAGTTGCAAATATTCGGAAGCTCGTTGCTGAAGTTCAGCGTCAGCGCTACGTAAGTTACTATCCTGTCTAAAAACGTCCTGTATCTGGCTTCTAATTTCAGGAAAAAGATTGACGAACTTAATATACGTCGATAAAAGTAATGCTCGTGTCATAGGAGAACATAAATGATACTGCAAAAAAAAAAAAAAATATATATATAATTTAGTTAAAATGTTTTATATTTATACAATATCTTTCAGTTTTCATTTATTACAGAAACCTACTTTGGAATGTAAAAGTTGGAACTGCACCGTAGGTGATGAACGTTGGTCGCCGGCAATCAAATTACCAAATTCTCCAAGAATGTAACCACCCACTTTGACCATATTTTCATGACAAGCTGGTGCTTGTAATGCCTAATGAATAAAATAACAATTATTGCTTTTTAAATAAGAGTTTCAGTTAAGTATGTTTTGCTATCAGACTAAATAATTTACCTCGAAAACTGTTTTTGCTGCATAACCCTGCACGTCATCTCTGTTAATGACAATTTGAATAACGCGATACCAAACTTCTTCTGATACATAATCGCCAGCTATCCTGATGAGATTGAGAATGACGTCGACATACCAAGTATAATCCGTCGCGTATTTCTCGGCTAATATTGCCACCTTCAATACCATCTCTTCTCTTATTGAATAATCTGCGGTTTCGAGATAGTTCAACATTTCCTGCACAATTTCTTCGGCGTTGCTCTTGTCACACATAGCGTATAACAAATCTACTGCTTGCTGCCTCACAGATACATCTTTCTCCATCTTCATTGACAAGATAACAACCTCTTGATGTTTTTTGACTGCTTCGTGAGAGAATTCGGACGTTGCAAGATGGCACATTGACTCGAGAGCCAGGTAACGTAAATTTGTTTCGCGATTGGACAAAAATTGCCCAAGCTGGTTGCAAGCTCGCACTAATAAGTTCGGCTCGCTGTCGTTGTGAATGATCAAGCTGATGGCTTCAAAGAGAACAGCGTTTTTCGCATTGGAATGCTGAACTTTCTTTGACTTTGGTGGCTCTTGAGTCTTATTTAATATTGTTTCTAAACATTCGTTCAATCTACCTCTTACACCAGGATCTTCAGCTAAATCGAATATAAATAAATAAGCATATAATTAAAACCATTTTAAATATATTTAGTGAAAAAATAAATATATAGTCAATTACCTGGTGGAGTATAGTTTTGTAAGAGTCTCAATAATTTAACAGATAACCAAGGTGCAGGAACAAAGTAATAAGTATAATCTTGAAGATCTGTGTAGCTTGATGTAACAATCTAGCAAAATATTAAATAATAGAAAATTAAAAAATTATAGTAAGTTAAGTTTGATAAAAATTAAATTAATTTATTCTTACCCTACTTAAACGGGAAACAGCAAGACTGACGCAACCCTTGTATTCATCAGGATTTCTTTTCACAAGTGCATCAATTAAAGATGCTGCTGCAGTAACAACTCCTAGGTGTTGATCATTTAAGAGATGGATAATACGGGAAGTCCACTCGCCATCAGTAACGACTTCTGGTGCAGTTCTCAAAAGTCGTAAAAAGCACAAGGCAGCACTTTGCTTTACGACATCCATTGTATCTCTGTATTATAAAGTACATGTTAATATTCAACAAATTTTAAGAGTAATGGTTTCTCTTATTAATCAGTCTCTTTAAAACTTTCTAATTATGTAATTAAAATTTATTTTACCCTGATACAAGAAGTTTTGGAATTTCCTTTCCAAAAGCCTCAGCCATATCTTTGCTTCCAATATTAGCTATACATTGTAAGGCTAGGTTAACATGAATGGGATTACGAGAACCAAGGTCATTCTTTATACTCTGTATGATTAACTTAATTAAATCACTATTTGTATTAACTAAGACTGATATGAAAAGATATCCCTAAAAGAGAAAATATTAATTAAAAACTATATTTAACACAACACATAAAAAGGTCAAATTAAGTGCATACAATTTGCTTCTCTGAATACTTATTGGATGAAAGCAAATTAACTGCTTCCATATGACCAAAATCAATGTCATGGCCAAGCAAGAAGATAAAGAGCAGCTTGCAGACATATTTTTTCTTCTGATAGCCATCAAGTGTTTTGTCACTTTTGAATTTACTTCGAATATTTGCAAGCTCTTTGTTTATCCTCTTAATTTCTGCCTCTTTACTTTTACCTGTAGTGAAGATTAGTTTTAAAATAACTTTAAGCAGACAAAAGTTCAAAACATTTGTCACACCATATATATTAAAATAATATTTACAGGACTGAGTGGCAAAATGCCATTTGGCTTAAAAACAAACTGATCATGTGCATTGACATACATCTATTCTTTTTCTTATTTTCATTTTCAATCATTCGAGTTGAAAAAATTAAAAAAATTTTTACATAATAGTGGCCTGAGATTGTTGTAGCAAAATATTGAATATGCTTCATTGATTTGATATTGCATTAACTCATGCTGTTGCTGAAAAAAAAGCCTGCTCTATCAGTAAGATAGGCCTGTATCAAAACTCCGCCCCCAATTCCCATACTCTACATGCTAACTTTGTAATACTTTGCCTTGACTGAGAGGTCTCACCAACACATTTTTATCATTTTATTCTATTCCATTAATAAGAATGTGCAAGAGCAGAATTATTTGACAACAGTTTTTTTTTATCTTTTGATGTATGATTTTTTAATTATTTATTTAAAGAGTTGAGCTGGGAAATCCCTTATTATTCATAATTTTAGAAAGACTAAATCCTACTGCTTTATGATATTGATTTACTTACAAACTCAAAATTTTCCAATTCATTGTATCATACGCATATAAAAGTACACAATATTAAAACTAGATAAATTTATCAAATACTTTTATACACTAATTTTCAATCAATATAGAAATGTATCAGTATTACAGATGCCAATGCATATTTAATTCACTCATTTCTTTTTAGTCTATTTAAAATACTTGAAAGAATTTAAAAAAAAATATGCAGCTACTTACAATTCCTAATATCTGAGATGAAAACGGCAAGACCACGCATGCCATCTCCACGAACAGCCGGCATCTTGATTTCTTAATAAAAGACAACCTGTAATAAAAAATTGTCTTCAGTATGCAATAATCTATATAGTCAAATATCATTTATATTAACAGCTATAGTTTTATTTATAATTTTTTAACTACAAAAATTGATAACAAATTGCTTGAAATCATTTCAACATTAGTCATAACCATATAAATGTATCATCTTATCATGCCTACAGATGAAATAAGAACCTTTATTATTTCATCGAACCTCTCTCATTTTTTTTTTCTCCCCCAACTATATACTTAGCATTCTAATTTTTTCTATATACAATCACTGCCAATCACTTGTGTTTGAAAAATAGCAAAGTATATATATAAGTATACCTTTAACATCAAAGTTATTACTTCAGAGCTATTATTGCAGTTAAATTGCTTGTTAACTTTATCATTGTTATTATTGTATGGATACAAGCTCATAAAAAATAAAAAATTGCATATTATTCAAACTACAATATTTAAATTCTATTAAAGTTTTAACAATAATAGACAAGATTAATTCTTTATTCCATTCAAACCTGATCAGTAAATTTATCACTAGTCATCAATGAGATAATTGCAAAATTCCTTTCTCAGATATTCATCTCCTTCCACTAGCACGCAGTAGATTTCTAAACAAGTGCCACCCAAACAAGTGTCATTCTCAGACATACAATTTAACTTGGGGCCAAATTGAATAATCTCTTGAAGCACTGAACAATTGTCCAACATACATCATACAGACACTCTCTGTCTTCTATGGAGCTTAACACAAACCCTAGCAGATAAAAATGCTCCAAAAGATCAATTCCACTATTCCTACATACACTTGACACTAAAGCCTAGTACAACCGTGATTTCCAATAATCTTTGCCCCCTACCCAATTTCACTTCCTCTCTCTCTCTCTCTCTCTCTCTCTCTCTCTCTCTCTCTCTCTCTCTCTCTTTCTCGCTCTCTTGCTCGCTCGCTCTCTCTCGCTCAACCACCGGCACATCCGCCCCCAAGAATGATTTCTCATTTGCTCTAAAATGAAAAAAGGAGCAATCGCCTACTTATGCAGTGTACTTTTTGACAGGAGGGTCATCAACTGGGGAAAGGGGGGTAGGAGGCCGCGGGGGAGACACTTGCACCGCTATAGCAGGCGGCTCAATACGAGGAAGGAGAGAGAGAGAGACGACGACGACGTCGGCGCGCCAAGAAAGACAGAGAGAGAGAGAAAGAGAGGGACGGGAGGCGTATCTCTATATGCACCACCGACACGAAAAGGATGAGGCAGAGATATACCTATACTTAGAGAATGTTTTCCTCCGAGAAAGCACGGTGCACACAGTCTTAGCACCGCAGCTCGTCTCCTGGAGCAACAGCAGTGTACACTACTGTACATTCACACTTGCCACACGTATACGTTCTCCGCATATCTATACAGTATCGAAGCTCCGAGCTCCGGTTACAACTAATATATCTCGCACGCCTACCACACGGCACCCGATATATACTGATAACACACGGTTCTCGTATCTACTTACGCTTGCAGACACGCAGAGGTAGAGAGAGAGAGTCCTGGGCCTGGATTCCGCGCCGCTGTCGCCGCTCTCGGCTCTCCTATATCGACAGCTCTATACCTACGCACACGCACACTCACGCACCTTCTCTTCACTCCTCGCACACGTTCGTCGTCTCCTGCCTCACGCACTCTCTATCGGGCGTCGTCGCGCGCTCTCTTCCCTGCTGGTTCGCCTCTTCTCGCGCGCCGCACTGACGATCCTCCGGCGGTCTCTCTTCTCTCTATCAGCCACTCACTCTCTATCCTTCTCTCTCTCGCTCGCTCGCGTACGTTGATCCTCGGCTGCTGCTCGTCGCTCCGGGACACGTTCAGCAGTCGCGAACCGCTGCGGGAGCCTCCGTGCCTGTCGTCGCCATTTGCACAACCGCCGCGGACTCTCGATATTCGCTTACTCTCTCGCGCCGTGTCTGGCTGTCCTTCTTACGCGCGCGCGCGCTCACACACTTGCGTATAAATGTGCGATATGTATATATACTGCAGTAGAGAGTGAGAGAGAGAAGAGGACGTGGTGTATATGTATGGATAAGTATAGCGGCACACAGTGGTCGAGGATACGAGAGACGACACATCGGCGCCCGCGATGCGCGCGCGAGAGTGCAATCGTGGCGGTGATGATAACGCGCAGGCGCGCGACTGTATATGACAGCGAGCGCGAGAATTTGAAAGAGCGATTGTTGCGTTGGAGGTGGTTCGTTTCGTTCATTGTCGAGGTGAATGTACCTTTTCTGAGTAGATCTAAGTATCATGAAGTGATAAAACCATGGTTAAGAGTGATAGCTTATCTTTTTGATATTGTCGATTCAACAAATGACTGTTATCTTGATATCTTGACAGAGAATCGCAATTACATTGTTGTCTACGGTCATTTTTTTTTCTTTTCTATAAAGTTGCAAGTGTATAGCACAATAGTTTTTATGAGCTTGCGGTACTTGTGTCATATTAGTTTAAGGAAAATGTTGCATTGTTATATATAATGATAAATAATCACAATTTTAATTTTTTAATTATTTGACATAGAATGAAATTGCAAATGTTTCAATAAATGTGCCTATGAATTTCTGACAAACCATTTTTTTTTTATACTTTTTTTCCTATGAGCTATTGTCTAGCCAATTGAAAATATATACATATGAAAGTGTATTGAGAATCTTATAAAATATTTATGATTCTATTGATATAGAAGATTTAAAATAATTATTTGTTTCATTAATAAAAGAAAACTTATATTTATTTATTAATAGGTAAATTTATCTATGAGAAATGAAAAGCAAACAGAAAACTGATTTTTAAATAATATATATATATATTTATATAAAAACAGTCTTATTTACAAAGTTAGTATAAACTATAAATATCATTTATCTAATTGTTGGATCTTTTCCAGTAACATTTCCATCCTGCCTTTCATTACTGGCTGACCTTTCTTCGTCTTCTTTGACAATTCAATGTACATTCTCTTCTTTTTCTCTTTATATTTTTTCAGAGCTTCTTCTCGCTCTTGTTTAGCTTTAAGAATTTCTTCTTTTTTCTTTTTCTTCTCTTCTTGCTTTCTCAAAAACTCTTGTTTGGCAGAGAAAAATGCACCTCTATTCTCTTTTTTTGGGGTATCACTAAAAATAAGTATAAACCATTATTATTTGATTCTTTTGCTTTTAATCTGTAATCATATTAGTATCAGTAATACCTTGTACCCTCTGCCTGTTCATCTGAATTATTTTTATTTGGAAACTTTAATTTCTCTAGTTTTTCTTCTTTTTTCAAATCTTTATAAAAATGATTCACAACTGCCTTTTTCCTTCTCTCCTCCCATTGTTTAACTATTAAAAAAATCAAATAATTAATGCAAAGAAAATAGTTGAAAATGCTTTAAATTCAATATAATATTAAGTCAAATTACTAAAAACAAGTAAAACATAAACAAAACACGCGCAAACAACATAACCTTAAAAGTTGAATTCACTTTCAACAGCTATTTACCTTTGAATTTGTTACTGTATTTTTGCTCTCGATATTTCTTTTTATTAAACGGCTTCTTCTGGCTCACTCCACTCTCACCATCCGCGTTTTTAACGCGTTTATCACTCCTAAACTTATTTTTACTCTCCATGCTGTCGGCCAACAACACACATGACAAACTCCTTACCCGTTGCCGAAGCTACTCAGTGTACATCAAACCGATACCTCGAATCTCTACTTTACCAACATAGCTGTCATACATCTTTCTAACCTCTTCGCAAGATGTCGTACGCTTATTTTTCCCGCGCAAAGCTCGACAAATTTGAACGTCTGAAAAAGAAAGGAAAAACGCATCTTGCACATCTATTGTGCATCTATACGTCAACCGGAAGCACCACTACTGTAGCTATTCTTTGCAGCAGTGGCGACGACGGTGGCTATATTCGCTGATACTATAAATGAGCGATCGAAATGCGAGGAGTCTCAGGATCAATGTCGCGCGTATAGCCGACGAGAGCTGATCGAAGTCAAAGTCAAATATCTCGCGCGCGCGCGTGCGTGTATACGCATCCGCCTTTGCCTAATTTTCATTCTAATTCGATGCCCGAGGTGCACAGAGTCGAGTGCATGATGGGATGAAATTGCTAATCGATTACGATGGTCTATTAATAGGGTATAGTGCGTTGCGTGAGTAATTGGTCGACGTTGGATTTACATTAGCTCCTAAAGTTGATGGTAATGATGTAGAATGTCATTATTGCACTTTTTCTCATAATTTTTTTTATGTCTTTGTTTAAGAAAAACTTTGTATTTTATTTTTCACGGTTATATTCACGCCTTATGTCTCTATTTTTTCGTATATAAAAAATTCTTCATAAACACAAAATACCGCGATTCTTTCATTTTTCTGACTTTATTCAAAACTTTTATTTTCATTTTTCTAAAAGAAAATCTACAACTTCGAGAAAGAAAATAATGTAAAAAATATTCCGAAATTTTGGTGTCATCAATCTCAATTCGTAATTAGCAGTGACTCAAGCATTGAAGCCACCTCTGTTCCACAATTATCTTTATAAACTTCGTCCCGAGTGTTCAGGGGCGATATGTTTATACTCGTGTCGGTGTTGGGCAAACGACATCCGGAAATTTCCGGGTGCTGTGTTTCGACAGCCAGCACACAGAGTTTATACTATGCAACGTTGTTGAATTTGTCAAAAATCGAGTGTAAAACGCCGTCGGTACTTTGCGTTCCGTAAATACAGAATAAGGATAATAAATATACAAATGAATAAATAAATATTACGGTTACCTAAACGTCGTTTTATTTTTAGTTCAACGTTTAATTTGACACTTGGACGTTCTTTATTAGAAACCTTATATGCTTGAGGATAATGATGAAGTAAAAATATACATCAGCAAATCAGTATCTGCGGTAAAGAATAATAATAAGCATGAGGTGCACAGAATTTTATTTTCGAAGAAAACATATTTATGAAATGTTATCCTAAGAATAACTTGGTTCCTTTTTTATCATTTGCTTACGTACATCGATACGCTATGAAGTGTCATTCAAGAATTCCGCAACAGTGCATATTATCATAATTGAATACTTCACATATATTATAATGAATTATTATATTCAAGAATTTTCTAGACCAACCAGAATTTAAAAAATTCGTTATTTCTTCTTCAAATCTATACACGTCTGGTTCTCGCATTACACAAGCTATTATATTTCGGACGCATTGCATCTTTCTCATCAATACCAATAAATCACATCCCCTTCAACAATTTCTCTTCAGAATGCTCACAGCAGCGCAGCGACCGCCTCCGATTAATCGCACACCTCTTGGTGCATACATATACTATACGCTTATATTATACCTACTCTCGAGATTTTCGGAGGAACGTGCACACATGCGCGCGCGCGTTAAAAAAACAAGCGAACTGACTCTCGCGCAGTTTATTATTAGCCGCGGGAGGAAAATTCGAGACAGCTTCGTTTCTCGGCCGTGCGCTTGCCGCTCGTCGCCAAGTTGAACGCATCGTTTGCGCTCACTCGCGGTGAGAAGTTTCTCATCTTTTTTTTTTTATTTCTTTATCTTCTTTCGGCTGCTAGAGAGGTTTTAGAAGGAAATTTGCGAATGAGTTTTGTTGCTTGGATTCGCGAGGGTATTTTCGGGAGCTTAGTACTTGGTGGTTTAAAGAGGGCGATGCGGAAGGTTGCCGTGGAATTTTGGAGGAGAGGGTTTATTTAGAGGGATATAAATTTTAATTACGCGATCCACTTGGAGAGAGGCTTCGAGAGACAAGATAAATTACCTTTCGAAGGTATTTTTAATTCGAGTGGAAAAATATATATTTGTTGAACAGATGTGTTTATGGGTTATATATTTGTCAAGTGAGTTTATTATGTGGAATGTGTATATTATTGATGATTTGAAAAAATGTATCGCTTTATATTTTTGTGAAGAATTGTACTGGAGATAAACCTGTATAATAAATGAAAGCTCAGAAATTGCAAAATGGTGCAATCGTAAATTCGCATAGTTACTGTTAGTATATTCAAACTTGCCAAGTACTTATATTATATTTTGGGTAGAGTTCAATGAATTATTTATATGAAGAACCTAAAATACGATTAGCCTTGTTTGAAAGTTCACTGAGTAGCTTTGATCTAATTTTCAAATATGCCGTTAAATCGATTAATCGCCTAATGAAGTGCCAATTCGTATTAACCTACACATATTTATCTATATCTCAAATATTTTTATACTAGTCCTTTTCTTAAACCACGTGTATAATATTTCTGATAAAATATCGATGATTTCAAAACTGCATTAATACATTATCTCATTATATTTATAGCATCAACGATTCATATTTCACGCGTATAACCATTAAAAATCAGTTATACACAAAAATTTCTCGTTCATTTTTCTACCGCCGTATATGCTTATATATACGTCGAATTTTTTTTTTATTGCATACACGGCCATAGCGATGATATAATTAAAGTTATAGCCTGTATGCTTTCACTTTAAGAGCGCATAAATGTCCGGTACGTATAAAATATGTTTTATCGACATATAAATTTAGCATCGATTCATAAATTCGATTCATAAAAAACAATTTACATCGACACGATTCGCGAACGATTCATCCGCAGTAACGATTAATCTTGGCAATATATCCACTTCATTGGCTCATACCCTCAAACCGTTAACTCAAACGATCAACTTATAATCACCGGTATACACCACTGTAACAATGCTTCACGTCTATATAATACCGTATCAAATCGATCTCGCGTTCTATAATGAATCACGATCCGTTCTCGCACATTATTACTCGTCTCGTCACCTATAATGCATCATTTTACCAAAGAAAATTCCTAAAAAAAAACTAAACGTCCGCGAAGCTCTACGTATTCACACGAAAACAAAAATCATGAAAACCTCGAAAATAAACTATCCTCCGCTATACATGTTTTCACGTCTCTATATACCCATTCGTCAGCTATACGCAACGCCAATTTCGTGCGCTGATCGTGTGTGAATACAATCCGCGTGAGTCACACCGCGAAAAAAGGCATATAACCGCTCTCACATATATGCGAGAGAGCGAGGATCGTCCGCTTTTGGCGAGTCGAAGAGCGCGAAGGAAAAACGACGTGTCGCGTCCACGAGAAAAATCTGACGATTTTCTCGTAAACAGCAACAGCAGCATGCGATATGCGAAGAGAATCGATGAACGTGTGGGCGGCGAAGGTCAAGTGTGTGTATGTGTGTGTGCAGGCGCGTGACAACATCGGTTATAAGCCGGCGAGTGGAGTAGTAAAGGTCCTTGATCGGCGTCACCACGTGTTTATGTATATAATAACGCGTTTTCAAAAGGTGCAAGAGGGAAAAAATCTTGCTGAACCGAGAATGCATTGATTAATCGCGGCTGATCGGGATAATTGAATTGAGGAAATTTTGAGAATTTTAATTGAGATGTATATATAGTAATCATTTGCACATATAACAATTATGTGTTTATCTGTGTGCGTATATGATGCAATGAATTTTTAAATAAAAATGAGTAAAAGTTCGTAGTTAATTCTATCGTCTGTCCAATATCTATATATGTACAAAATTAATAAAAATAAATTTTCCTTTCTCTGCTATTGATTGAACCACCTCGAAATCAATCGCTTGGCATGAAACATAGTTATCTAATCGAGCAACCCTAAGTATAGAGATATCAAAAAGGACAAATTGAGGAAATGAATATAATCAAAAGGATATATTAATCAGGCCGGTATCCTTTATTGACTGTCCTTATCTTTGTTTTTGCTTCTTCTCCCTTACCTTCTACATGCATATATTTTCGCACTTATTCAAAAATTACTTGTATTATTATTATTATCATCTAAATTATCATATTAATTCTTATTATAAACAATATAAGGATAACTTTACATCTCTCAATTAATAAAAGTAGACAAGAATCATGTAATTTTCTCTCTGTCCAATATTATTGAGACACATCATTCTAGCTCATACTATGTATATACGAGAGATATTTTTTATAGCCAAGCATTTTGTATGGTAAATTCTGCTTTCAATTCATAAGATCTTACTTCACAAGATAATTGTTTTGCATTGAGGTCTATCGGCATATGTATATCAAAGCAGTCGATAACTCGATCCTGTCATACAACTTTGCGCGCGGAACACGTATGTATATCTAAATACGTTCGTTGCATGCACGTCCATAAATTATCTGTTTTCCAGTCTATCTATTAAAAGTAAAATTAATTTTCTTGTATATTCAGCAACTTTTATCGTTTTCCTGTTCTTTTATCACTAAAAATAAGATGACAAATTTTCAAACCACTAACATACTATACGATTTTTCTCTGATACGCTTGATCAATGTATCAATTAACAATTTGATTAATACACCTATTTTATTTGCTACGACTATTCATCCAATGACTCAGTATAGATTTACATCTCAAAGCACCTCTGCATACCTCCTTCAATTCACTATATGTATAACCATCGCGTAAACCAGCTAGCAGTACACTCGAACCCAACGTTCCACGAACACATGACAATTACCTATCAATGCTCGGTCACCCGATCGCCATTTATATCTATCGATTTTCCCTTTAACTCTCATCCATCTTTCCTTCTTTCTCCCGATGCATCCAACATCAAAGCTCCGACGACAACGACAACAACGCGCAGAGGATCATCCACCGGAGGTCCATATAAAGTCACTGCTGCGCGCTCTCCCGATCTCTCTATGTCTCCTGCTATAGCGTGCGCGCGCTGACGTCAGTAATCGAGTTCTCCCACGCGCGACCAAGCGAACACGTACCTTCGGCTACGAGAACCGAAGAGAGAGAGAGCAAAAGAGAGAGAGAGAGGAAAAGAATGCGCGCGTATCGAAAGTTCGCGATCAACCGAGATGGCTTCCGAATGGCGGGATATATAGCGAAAGATGAGATATCGGAACGGTTTAGGGACGTTGCGCAAAGTCGGATCGCGTGGACAGGATGTTCTGGATATAAGTGTATTTCGGTTGGTATAGCCGTTGGGTATATTTGACGAATATATTCTTTGGATGCATGAGTAAATGATGAGATATAATGTCATCGGCTAAAAATTAAATCAGCGTCAGAAAGGGGAACGATTCGAAATTGGAAAAAGGAATGATTCACATTTGAGATTTTCATATATGTACTTGTATCTTTAGATATATATATACACTGGCATCATTTTTCTTTCTTCTTCATCCGGCTAATTAGTGACTTTGCGAGTTATGTCATCAATCAATATATCACTCGAATCAGCCATAATAAGCATACGAAATTTTTGTGTACACAATATATAACGTTGTCGGGACAGGACAAATATATTTGTACATATGAAAATAGGAAAACTTTTATGATGAACGACGTACGGAATTAGCAATTGACAAACATGCCGCGATAATTTGGGTTATTATATTATAAAGATAAATAATTTTGATATATTTATCGATAAATCTATTTGAATTATTTATTATTAATAATTAATGGTTGAATAAGAAAAATAAATCACTCTAGAGCCGACGGAATAAAGAATGATCAGATTTGCGCTCCGATGAAAAATTAGCATTGAAAAGCCTTAAATATATTGCATATGAAACATTATTGTTGTCATATTTATCAGCTGACAATGATTTTATTGTAACGATTTCAATGATTTATAAGTGCTGTGAAGCATACAAGATATTTGATCTAGCCATATATAACAATGACAGCTCTTAAAAATTATTTTACCCGTACAATAAATATACATAAACTTTTACACATTTTTAATTTAAATTGTGTGAATATGATAATTATAACTCCTTTATACGAATAAAAATGCTTTAATAAAAAAATTTAATCCTAGATAGAAAAGCTTGTAACAGCAATGTTTTCCTAAGTAAAATTATTATTTAAATAATACTATCATCTCTGTATTTTAAATATCTCAAAAAGATTATTTATTTTACGGTATAGAAAATACTTTTATCAATTTATGTTTATGCTAAAACAAATAATTATAGAACATTAAGCGTATAGATCGACTAGTACCAAGATATTCCTAATCTTACTAATTTACTTCTATTCTTCTAAATTCAGTTCAAACCACCACCTATTGAATTCCCATCTAAATTAATATCGATACAAACAGTATATTCTCCCACATTCACGTATTATACCTATACATGCCACATGCAAACACCAGAATAGAGTTGTACCTCTCGTATCAACTTAGCCTCTGTTTCTTTCCCCGTGGACTTTCGCTCGCACTATTGCTCGCTCTCAATATAAGAGGGTCGCTCGCCTAAAAGGCGCGATACCCAAGTTTGAACTCTCCACCAGTAACATTGACACACATTCGCCCCGGCAACGGCGGCAGCTTGTCGCCGGTTGCACTTCTAGGTATAAAGACACGTACATGCATATATATACATACGTGTATATGCATATAAGAACCACGACGCTTCGCCCTGAATATTCACGCTTAATATATCATATAATATCGATGGGCGGTTCTCCTTTTTACACGCCGAGAAACGAGTTACGAGGTATTTCGGTAGTTTGTGCGCCTCGCGCAATATAATCAGCCGATTTATGACGCGCGAAGAAAAAGAAAAAAAGCAGGCGTGTCCCATCAGGATCGTATAAGTGAGGATGTAAAATGCAGGATTACATGCGGTAGATGTAATAAATTTATATCAAGCGAGGCGTTTGGTGTAGAATGCAGATGGGTAGAATTCAATTTTGGCGAAAGCACAGACGACGGATGGTGAGGATCAATTATAATAATTAATACGTATATTTTATCATGAAAGTTATACGTATATAATTTGAAATTTTAAGAGTTTATAAGCTGCAACGTTAAAGTTAATTTATATTATACAACATTTTTGAGAATAAACTACATTCGATGTGACTTATACGTAAAACATGTAAAAAGATAATTATTATGCTTTGATTTTCTAAATATACTTCAAGTCGAACTCATGATAGCACCGCACCGAACCTTCGTTAATAAAACATAAACTAAACGATATTCAATGATAACGCCGTGAAAACACGACATGACATCATGCCAGCAAAAAAAAAAAAAAAAAATATAACAAAATCGACGTTTTCATCCTTCAATCATGCTCTAATATACGTCGATTGATTAGGCAAAGCGGAACTGATGTAGATGTCAATCGTTTGTAACCCTCGCTATCGATTATACTATTCAATCGTCTATAACAAACGAAAAACTGTCTCGTAATTGTTTATTTCTCCACCACCGCGCGCACACTTAAAAATATCTAAACCTCGGTGGCATTGAATTCGTGAATACGACATCCAGATGTTGTGATCTCGCACCTATACGCGTCATCCATTCAGAAGTGCGAACTATATATCCATCGTGACGTTAGATTATTCGGCGTAAATTCTGCGGCTATGTTTATATATGCACGACTTACGTGTGTCATCGCGGAGGTATGGCACGGGGCCGCCTAGTGTCACGAGTTAAAAAAAAGAAGAAAAGAATCAACCACGTCGGTGCCCTTTTAGAGCCGGAAAAGGAAACGCGCAGGCACTCGAGGTCCGAGAACCGAGCGTATAACTCCAATGCTATATCGCAAGCTTTTAGTGATCTTGTGATTTTGATCGACGAACGCTTATAATATCATTAGAAATAGATATAATGATAAATATTTTATGCGAAACAACAATGACTGGAAAATCTTCGAAGTCACACTTCTTTTCCCTTATATACTTCCGCGTGAATTCGAATATACGACAGAGACCACAGCCGTTTTCTTCCTGTTACTTTTTCACAGACATTGAGGCTATACTTGCGCCCACGCGCTCTCGCGTCTAAATATGCTCATGAATAATAAATCCAGATGGTGTGCTATACATATATACATACATACATGCAAGCTGACCTTAACTACGATAGTATAACTGCTCCGGTAACTGATATATAGTTAAGATATATTATTATATACTTTCACCTAACGGACTGCACGCGAATGGCCGCCTACGCACTGCGACATGCATATATATACACCTATTCCTGGTTTTGAAAGACTTTATGAATTTACAGCGCAGCGTCGTATACGTATAGCCGCGGCTTTGAAATATGATTTAAAGATTTCTATAAATTTAGGTAATAAGTAAATTAATCAAAGCCAAGATTAGCGGTTTAACGATTTTCTGTATATATTATTATTATGATTCTGGGTGAAGGGCTTTGGTTCCGAGAAAAATCGTTTAACGCAACGTTAACGAATGAGCGGTTTTGTCGTGCAATAAGCTGAGGCATACATATTTCTATAGGAATTTCATTTGTCAAAATTTCGCTAATACATTATATTCGATGATAAATTATCTTGTGTATTGGGACAGCGATGAATGAAGAAATCGTTGGAGTTGATCGTATAAAGGGGTCTATTTTTATATATTTTAACCAACATACACACATACATATTATAAATTAGAACAAAACATGAGTGAATTTATATATATATACTTGTACACTGCTACTTATACCTTAATCGTATAAATATACCCTCAATGATTTGTAGGCAATTAAGCTTTCATCGACACCTTAATCGCAAGTAAACAGAACATACATAATGGTGATTAGCGATGTGACGAAACGATATCCGAACGATACTTCAACTAAATTAGCTCGGGCTATTAAAACTACAGGAAATGACAAAAATAAATATTTGCGCTAATTGCACGTTTTTTTTTTTGTTGATATAACATGAAAACTTAAAATAAGAATTAGTCTCTGCGTGTATATATACGCGAACAACGTATCTCAACCGTACACGCTATAATTTTCGTCTTGCACAAATATTTTCTAACCAATCAAACAGACACCACGGTGCCAGCGACTAAACTCCACCCATCACACTTACATAATAATTATCACCATAATAAACCAAAATAACGAGGATGAAACCCAAGATCGAACACAAACATTGTCGTCTGACACGCATATATATATATATATATATATATATATATATATACACACGCCAGAACAACATAAACTTATACACACTCGCCTTCTCGAAGTGTCGGTCATTATGAAAATACCTGCGGCTTTTTGGCGCGCGACTATACAACGTTGATGTGTGTGTGTGTGTGTGTGTGTGTGTGTGTGTGTGTGTGTGTGTGTGTGTGTGTGTGTGTGTGTATATATATAT
>JAYJLV010000027.1:7983657-7999908 GCA_036873485.1 Torymus texanus | reverse complement strand
GGCTTTTTCTAGGTGAGATTCTTTTCGTGGCCAATATTCATGTGGGATTGTTTTCGTCCGAGCCGGCGATATGATATTTCAAAGATATTCACTACAACCTTGTTGCGGATGCAGGAGTAGTGTTATAATGACATCGTTGGAGTTTTGTTGGGATATGAGACAGTGTACATATATGATTGACGTGGATATGTATTATATATATATATATATATACACACACACCATTGCTATATAACTTCTATATACGCAGCACTAATGAATTATTTACTTTGGTTTTTGTTTGATTATATACTTATGATTTTAATTTTATTCATAAGCAATAACTTCTTCATAAGTTTAATGATTAGCGTATAATGAGAAAAATTGATTATTCAACAAAGTAAATAATTGAAAAATATTAATTTCTTTATAAAATAATGAAGTTTTATAAAGTGCAAGTACCTATACGATTAATATTTTTTCCAATCACATACATAATGCTAATCAATTATTTACTTTGCATTCCTCTATACTTAATGCACTGACCTCTTGTACAAAATATTGTGGTCAATATTTCAATATTCAGACGTCAGAACATTTCATTGCATAGAAAATAATTGCCAAAATAATAAATTACGAATAACTTATTTAATTACTAATGTTCATATATACCATACAGAGAAACTCATAAATATTGATGATCATGTACGAATGATCGCCTTTCACTCAAAGTTATAGCAATAAACTTAATGAAACTTCTGACTCTGAATACAAAACTCAGCATGAGTTTTTTTTTGTTTCTCCTAATTCTCGATACTAATAATAACCGCATTATTTCTCTCTCTGTCTGTCTTTTTCTTCCTCCTCGGCGCGCGACCCGACCCAACCGCATTAACTGCTATATCTCTCGCTCACCTGTGGCACGTCTGTCTTGGGATATATATGCGATGTTACGCTCGACAACTGCGTGGACAACCCAAAATAAAACAAAAACAAAAAACAAAAACCAAAACTACCTTGATAAACGCACTAACACACCGACCCGCTGCTACTTCTCTGCTCTATATCTCGTGGGGGCTGAAACGTATTTGAAACGAAACGAAAAAGCCGTCACCACACGAGCAGTAGCGAGCAACGAACATCAACCACCTCTAAGACGGAGGGCTGGGACAATAGTAAAACGGAGCCAGCGATGAGATCCGCCTTCGACAGCTTCAAAAGGTGACGACAACAATTCCACGCGCGTATATATATATATAGTCAAAGGAACACTATAAATATGTGTAACATATAATGTGTGCTTTTGCCTGTAAAAGCGCGAGAAAAAATTAAAAAAAAAAATATTTAATCAGCAAAAAGAACTGTGTCACCCTTGCACCAACTGTCGCCTCTCTGTCTGCTGCTGTGCTTTCTATATAATACGTGTACGTGTGTGTACGCGCGCAAAGCAGCGCGCCGCACAACACGAGAGCCTTGGTTATGTGTAAAGCGGCTTTGAACTCGCGCTTCTTTAATGTACTTTACATGTACGCACGCAAACTTCATATGTGAATGTTCACGCACGCACTGGGGGAACAGGCGTTCTTAGTTACGTTCAATTCTTTACGGTTCATGCTTCATTTTTAGTTATGTATACGTATATATAGCTGTGTTAGTATATTGTTCAGTAGAAAACTCCACGTCGTCTCATTGTTTCAGCTGGACGCAACTATACATCCATCAATGATTGTTCATTCCGTCATAATTCTTTATTTTGTTACAGACATATTTCAATGTGATATGCCCTACTTCCCCCATTTCGCTATATAGTTAAATTGTATTATTTTATCATTTTAGCAATTTAGTTGTAATCTAAATATATTATAGACACGCCACCATTTTGCTTGTGTAAACCACGTGGAGTGTCGATTCGCATTAGGCGTCGAAACACTACCGTCACATTTATATATATATATATATATATATATATATATATATATATAGATACATGTCGTATGCTACACTATAGTAATTTTTAAACCATTACGCGACGTAACCTTTGGATTAATCAAATTTCTTGTTAAACAATGTATCTAAGCATTTATAATCTTTATTAAATAATGGTTAAAAAATTACCGTATTGTTAGATTAGTCAACAACGCTATATAAAACCAGTGTCATGTATACACCAAACCCACGCAGCATCCGATGAGCACCACCACCACCACCACCATTAGTACGTGACTTACCCTCTCTCGACCTTAGGTCATCATTCACCCACCTTACGTTAAATCTCTTGCACATATATATATATATATACCTTACCAAAACTTATCTGGACTAACGTGAACCTTTCTTCGTTTAAATTTTCTAGCACGACGACACAGTCATCACACAACAGCTCGCTCAGCCCGCAACACGACAGCAACACCTGGCTCGATGGCCTTAACAGCCCGCTCATCCAGGATGAAGGTGACAACAAGATGCTCAAGCTGAGATTCGACGTGTCTCAGTACACACCCGAGGAGATCGTCGTCAAGACTGTTGACAACAAGCTTCTCGTGAGTATTATATATGTGATAATTTACTCTCGACAAAACGAATGTGGTAGCTGAAATTTCAGTATTATTGGGTTAAAAAAAGAATTGTTTATTAATTTTATATTAACGTGAAATCTTCATTGTGGAACTTTGAACGTTTTTATTTCGCTCTATTGATCGACTCCACGTTATTCTGTAAATTCCTTTCAATGCAGAGTACATCTCCAATCAACGGTATTCTTTAGCACATATTGCGTAACCAGTGTTTACATGAATTCTATAAATTCATTCATTCGCTTCTGAATGAGCAACACTGCTATAAACCTCTACTCTTTATCGTCGCAAACTTTCAGCAGCCACATTCTTTTCGCTCGTACCTTATACACAACACGTTAAACCTACACGTGTACATGTATATTATTATACACACATAAAACTATACGATCATGCCAGACTCGAGCTCGTAAATCTTACGTTTGGAGGACCCGAAAACCTGTCAATTAAAAATCCACGAGACTAAGCTCATCCACATATTATATACGTTACACTATACTGCCGCGCCCTGAAACTAGGTCATATCTCTTGGCGTGGATCTCGTCGCGCGCGCGCATGTATGTAAATGCGCGAGAGACGAGAGAAAATATATACGCGAGAGGAGTACAGTTACGCAATTCAGGCAGACGCGCGACTGGCAGACTCTTCTCTATATATGCGCGGAATCTCGTTTTTCTAGCTAGAGCAGACGACGGTTCTCTTCATGATGCTATCGTTATCTGTCTGTGGGGTTATAGAAGACAGCTGTAGTTTTTTTTTAACGTATATATAGAGAGAAATTTAGATGTTGGTATGGTTATTGACGTTGATTTTGATGAAGTTATCGGGACGATGTGAACGAGTGTCCGTGCAAATGATGTATTGAGGGGAAATGTTTGAAACGGTATTGTATCGAATTTTATGAGAAAATTTCGACAGTGTCGATCACGTGTCGCGTTTAAAAATAGATGTTTGTGAATACGTTTTTTATTTCTTAGGAATTTCAAGCGGTATGGTAGCCGTAAAGTTTAACAGTAAATATTATAGCGATACGCTAAAAGCTTTATTGTAAACATTGAAATAATAGGTTGGAAATGAGTCAAATAGCGCTGAATATATAAACAGATGTTAATATTTCTAATTTTAGACCGTCGCAAATCTTGTCGCTAGGTTCTCGAACGAATGTATATTAATATCAGTAGAACTATTTATTAGTAAAAATCAATAATTATGTTTTTTCTATGAATAATGAAAATTTCAGTGAACAAACAAAGCTATATAGTTTCTTAATTTTATAGTTCTGTAGGTCGTTTAATTTGAAAATTATTAAAACGTTATAAAGGCCCTACATGAGATACCACATCAACGAGATTAATATAACTACTTAAGAACTTTTTCTCGACAAAAAAAAAGAACAACCCTATGCATACCTATAACACTCGAAACCCTCATAAAATCCATTCCACGACCCCCCCAACAGCCAAAAAATATTCAACGTCGAGATTCCACAATTCGTGAAGCGACGAGAATTTCGCTCGCTCGCCGCTCGTTTCGACCGCTCGAAATAACCAGCTCCGAAAATAAATAACGGTTGCCACGCCGCCGTCACGCCGACGCTCCGGAATAATGTCGGCATTGTGGAGAGTGCGTGCGTGCGTGCGTGCGTGCGGGCGCAGAGGCGAATTTTCGAACAACTCGCATGCGCGTTCGTGTGGAATTGAAAGAGGCGAGAAAAGAAATGAGATTGTATGTATAGAGGTTTTCTGATGTAGGTTGGCTTTAATGCTGTGATCATGCATTGTTCTAGAGCAATAGGTACTTAAGTTTTTACGATGGATTGTAGTTCATATTGAGATGTATTGAAATGTGAGAAATTTTCATGAATTTTAATATTCCTTAAAAGTATTTTTGGGGTTATTGGGTTATTGAATGGTGAAACATTCAATTTTTTCTTTATATGTAAAGTCGTTAAAAATGCTATTCATCCGTGTTAAAGATAACAGCATTTTATAACTGTATAAGAATAAAGTCTGTTAATCTCCATTTAATTTTGGTCAAAAATCGATAACACAATGTTAAAACTGGGCTCAGATTATCATACCATTACTAGATCGGTCGCCTGAACTCGTTTATGAAATATCAAAAGTCATGCATATAAAAGGCTCTTCGTGTTTCGCAGATAAACCCAGACGATAAAAGCAGAAAAAAAACTATATAACACGGCACAAAAGTTATAACTGTACACTTCGCAAAATTTTTTCACCATCACCAACGTTATCCCTATACACAGCCCGTTAACACTAAATATACACGCACTCTTTAATAACCCAATAAAAAAAAACACCTCTTACAAAGCTAAAAACCCACCAACCATCCAATCAGAAAACAAAAGCCTTCACCTCACGTATAGCTAACCCTCCTACACATCCATCGATCCAACCCACTCCTCCCAACGAGGAAACAATAAGGAAGCGATTGATTAGTCGTCTGTCCGTCACTATATATACATATATATATATAGACATAAACGCCCATAGACATCACACGGAAAGGAGGACAAAGAAACAGACTTGCCGCGTGCGACGGCAAAAGGGTCGTTGTACCCGGCGCTTCAATTGCCCGTGGCACGAGAATCGCCCTTACGGTACATATACCACGCGCGGCGGCGTATCGAATTTTCGCGAGAGAACGGAGCACCAGCAGACGCTTGAAATTCCTCTCTCGCTCTCTACTGGCGAGAAGTGTGTGGGTGGGCTTGACGTTGAAGTGGAGTAGGTTGTCTGATCGTTCGCCTATGCCGGTACTGAGGGTTCGCGGTGTAGTTTTTTGGATTATTTATAGGGTGTGAAAGCGTAAATTAAGAGTTCAGGTATATTTTATAGGAGAATCAGAATCTCGTGTTTTTTATTTCGTATATAAACTCTCTTGATATCCAATTATAATTATACGCTCCGTATTTTCGAAAAAAGTTGATTAAATTGACATTATCGTAGTAAAGTGACGCTGTAATAACGATTCCACTCACGTTCCATTGTATACCTAAATATTGTCGCCAACTATTTATAGCTACACAACTAATCAGCCGTAAATCATTTACTCGATCGATCAGCATCGACATTTACACATATACCACCCAAGACCGTACCAACCCATCCCTCTTGAATTAATTAACCCAACCGTTCCCTCCAACACTACCTATCAACAAACACCTCGATAAATTAAAAAAAAAAAATCGAAACCGTGCCGCCCAAACCCGTCATACGCGCGCGCTAAGAAACCGGCCTTCGTTCCCAATTTCCCGGCAAGGTGTGCACACGCATATAATGAGTGTACAAGCAATCGTTTTGGGTCTGCGGTCAAGGCGATCGGGCCTCACGGTCCTTTAAAGGGTGGCGGCCGCACGCGCGAAGAAGAAAAAAAAAACGATCGACTTTCGGAGAGCCATGGGAACGCAAACGCGTGATAATTGCGTCATCGACGAAGTGGTCCTCCTTTTCTGCGTATATATTATACATATATAATGATTATTATATGTGTATATGTATGATGCTGGTCGATAAGCGACGAGTGGTTTGGGTAGCTTTTGTAGTGGCGGTCGGTGAATTAATTTAGTGATATACGAATTTTTTTTTTCTTTTTTAAGATATATAGGTATATATAGTAATTATTAACGAGTGTAGTAATTATAGCCTCAGTTGCTTGAAGGAATTATATAATAATAGGCTATAAAATATACTAATATAGTTAAAAAAGTAACTCGTTTCAATAGTTATACCATATAGAACGAGATCTCATAATATTTTTTACTGCAAATGAACTTATTACCCTGTACATAACAGACAACACCCATCCGATTGTTCATTACATAAACACAATCTTATCCATATTCCTTACCAAATCCCTACTTTTTCTCCGTACATTACATCATCCAAACTCCCCCCCGATTACGCCATCAATCTTCAAACATACAACAACTCAGCTTCTACCATACTGCACTCTCCTCTCTCGCACCTCCAGCAACCAATTAGCAGTCCGTCACTGTCCTTCGTACACGTGTTAGCGTCTTACCGAAGCTTATATACATCGCTCTTGGCGATATACCACTGCCGTATTCTTCTTTTCTTTTCTTCCTCTTTCCTCAACGGCGCTGCAGAGCGCGCATTACGAAAATCGCGAGCGCGCTAATTCTCTTCGGTCTGGTGCGCGGGCGGCTATATACCACGCGCCGCTCTATATTTAGGGCTTGAGTCAGGCACGGTTATTTCGGCAACGACCGACGATCTTTCTCTTCCCCTCGAGAGATCCGTTCCTTTCGTCGTTTTACAAAAATGTGCGGGTATAACGTTATATGGTATCGCGATGTATGGTTTGGCAATTTTAATACACCGTCGGTATATCGTGCACACGTGGGTATGTGATTTTTTGCTCGTCATATATGCGTGGAAAGATAAAATTGCTTTTGTTGGGTATGATTGAATGGAAAATTTCATTCGAAATACTTGACATATCTATACTTTAGGTAATTTAATCCGATTCGCATATGATGTAGGATGTGGTTCGTACATATTATAACAGACACACAAACACACACGCGCGTGTTAATTGCCGTACAGACGCCCGAGTTGCACAATCACCGGTACGTACATGTATATATATACTCTTATACGCACCTGTATAAAAAGGTGACAATGGAAAAATCTAAAACCGGGGCGTCATCATCATCATCACGCGCTACTGCGCCGACGCCATATCGTCATGATCCTTGCTTAATGTCTCGTATCGAGGCCGTGTCGTCGCGCGTATAATATATACATACATATATATACTCCAAAAGCCTCAACCGAAACTTATTCACATTCGGTAGAAGCGAAACTATTTTATAAATGTTTACAAATAGTGTATATATACACACATGCGTGATTGTATATATGAGTTACCTCATGGGTATAAAGCGCGGAAGAATTTTCGTAAAGAATGAACGTGAATTGTATAGTAACGTGGCGAAAGCTATTCGCCAACCCAGAAATAGGATAGATCAAGCGTGTTGCCGCAAGCCGGTGTATATAAATATACATAAAACGATTAAGATGCGCGAGTGCATTGCTTCGTCCACTTGATGCAGATTTAACGCGCGCTCGCATACTCTTGTATATATATACTTGCTGGCCTTATTCCGAGTCTAAGTTTATGCTATGTAGATTCCCGCGATTTTACTATTGAGTAATCCTCTTAACTGACGTCAGGAAATTTCATTAGACGAAAACCTTTTCTTTCCAATATCTCCCCTCCGATAAAAAAAGAGATAACTTGAATTCACCCTCAGAACAATATTGTCTACTATAATCAGAGCTACCGTATTTATATATATCCTTTTCCAATATATATAAAAAAAAGAATCCCTAAATCCCCCATAAAAACCTTCTAAATACATCCTGCACGAAACTTTCCTTCCTCTTCAAGACGAAAGCTTCAAGCGAACCCTTCGTGCAACACGATACCTATACACACACACACATACACACGCCATCTTTAGCTCTTATATTACGAAACTCCGCTTGTGTGTATATACTCTCTCTTCTCCTCGCGACCGCGATTTCGCGCTCCCGTGACTTCTCCTAGGATTACCACGGCGGCGCCACGCGACCGTCGCTCTGGAAATCGATAATATACCTACGGTTATTTTTCTTCGCAGTCGCGCGCTTTGTTCTCTTTTTGTGTGTGTATATATATAAGGGAACGTCTGTTGACCTCGCTGGTGTGATATTTGAATGGAATTCGAAACAAGACGGTTGCTGAGACTTTGATGAAGTGTGGGATAAGGGAATTAAGTGAATATACACGTAGAATGAGAAAATTACATTGGTTGTACTTAATTTCAATGGTATGTCTATGTTAATGCAGTGCAGTTAATGATCATTCGGATACTAATCTAATTTTTTATTTTTTGCACAGATCGTGAATAATATGAACTTAAATGTATTCCTTCGCATCTATCCTCACACCGTAAACAATTATAACATTAAATTCAACCCCTCACACTTATACACTCCATCCGCTCGAAAAAGTCCAATCTCCCCCATTATACCCCTACACTTTCATGACCTCCGCAATGCGCAGGAAGCCAGCTCGAATCGCAAAAAGTCTTTCCTCCCACTCATCACATCGCGATAAGCATAACGGCGTACTCACGCGAACGTTGCAACTCACGGGCGCATATACGCGGTTGCTCGACTCGTTAGCTAGTTTACGTAATGCAATTAGGATCGCGTGGCGAACACGCGCGTGTGCTAGCTGATCCTCTTCATGAAATACGTGCACTCATATATGTATATATACCCGCGAGTATATACGTGTGTATGTGTGTTACATACATAGTGGAGATGAAGAAGGCGCGGCCTTTCAAAAAGCTCATAGTGCAGCTCTTTTCCGGTACAGACGAGGGTGATGTGTATATATGTATTTCGGTTGGCTGTCGCTTTTGAAGGTCTGTGTAATACGAAGTGCATGTGGGGGAAATGAATTTTCGAGATGGATTGGCGGGTAATTTAGTTTTGTTATTAGGGTGGAATGAAGAAGGTTTGCGAGGTACGACGAGTAATTTTGATGTAAATAGAAAATATATACGCGGTCTTATTATATTCCAATGAAATATTAGCTATTTATATATACGGGGGATCAAATAAATAATTAATGCTATCCAATAATAACGATAAATTACCAAAATTAAAATTTATATATTTTCTTTTTTACATTTCGAATAACCATCATTCACAGAATTGAATATTTAAAAAGCCTTCGATAAAGACGAGTGTCTTATTCGCGTTGTGCATCGAAACTCGCTTCTTATTTCTCCATAAAATTCAGGGCCCGTTCAGGACGCGCGCGCGCGCGCCTCTCAGAATTTCAAGCACCTCCTCAACTATTCCCCTTCCTCCTCCACATACTCAATCGTGTTCCTCTTCAGTCACTTAAAAAAAAAGCACGCATACACATACATCTTTACTACCAAATACATTCATGCGACATGGTCACAGCTCCTCGCAACCCTCGTACTTTTATATACATCTTGGCGCTTGAACTTCTAAATACGGCGATGAGTGGCCGTTATGCGGATATCGCCTTGGGCGCCGTGACGGCGATTCGACGCGGCCGCACGAAGCGCCACGTGGATATATATACCCACGTCCGTTTCCTCATATCTTTTCGGTATACTATATAAGAATTGCGAAAGCGTGGTATAGGCAGACAGACAAGTAGCGAGGTCTTAACTTTATTTAGGTGTGAGTGGAAACGTCGCCAGGCTGATTTTCATGGGTCGTCGATGAGCACAGTTCGAGGTTAATGGGTTGTGTGCGTGGGAGGGTTCGGGTGATGGTTGATGAATGTGGGTGATGAAATAATTATTTATGTATCTTTAGGTGTGATAATGAAAACTAATTAGTGCGTTTGAATAAAATTAATAATATTATTTATAGTAATATTATGGCTTTCAACCTTTGGTATAGGAAACTTCCGTACACGAATGTAAATTACAAAATTGGATAGAACACATTGCATATAAGAAGAATATAATGCCATTAATGAATAACGAACACCTCTACCGAGACATAAAAATCACGTGACTTTTTGTTGCTCAATCTGTTTGCTCCTTGTCTCTCTTTCATCTCCACGCGCTTTGGCTATACAGCGTTCCATTTTCGTGCATGAGTCATGCCACGCTAGACTCAACTATGTACTTGCTGTGCAATTTGAATATCTAATACACCGATAGCATCGTATACACCTCGGTTGTTGCAAACGAAACGTTTACCATATACTATGTAACTTCACATAAGACATTTGAAAAGTATTGTAAAAAAGGGATAAAGAAAAATAATGAAAAATAAAGACAATAGTTTCTACTTCGCTGTTGGAGATCGTAGGAAATTATTTATAAACGCTTTTTTTCACGTTACAAAACATCTTATAAATAACTAAAACACATAGTTATTTTCGTAAAAGTTATAACAAAAAACATTTCAGAGCATCGTTGAGCATTTCTTGGAATATTCGTTCTTTTTAAATTTTTCTACAAACATGTTTCCTCAATCATAGTAGCACAAAGTATCGATCTGCTCGGAAACAATTTTAAAAACTAATTTCCTCTTCTCGCATACTACAGCGAAATAATTATATGCGCAAAAATTACTTACTACCTACATCGTTCCTTTTTAAAATCATTTACGATTTCGGTATTTTTCATAACCGGTATAGTGAAAGCAATTTAATCTATCGTCTCAATATCATAAAAAACGAATAATCTTATAACACGTTACCTACATTTTTCTGGTAACCCCAATCTCGTAAAATACCTCAACCCTCCTCACCCGCAACACAAACAACTCGGACGATCGTAGCAAACAAACTCGCCCATGGGGATCGATCGGTGTCGCCACGACGCGCTTTTTTTTATCAGGGTGCGTCTTTTTCCTACTGTCCTATTTCAACGTCGTCGACGTCGTAAACACGAGAGTGTAACCCAGTTTTCCCTCAAGGATAAGTCGAAACGCACACACATACACACGTGGTATCCGAATTCTTCAGAACGTTCCGTTCGTGTGGCTCTGATGTGTTGAGAGATGTTATGGGAAACACGAGAAATGTATATCGGTCGTAAATTAGTGTTTGTGTGTATATGTGTATGTATGTTGCAAGCAACATCTTGGAATTTATCGAAAATACTGTTTTTAGAAGCTCTTGTTTTTTCAACAAATATAATTATAGATGCGAGGAAGAATTCCGTAATAAAAAGATATATAACGATTCATTGTAACTCCAGGATTTTGTGGTAAATTTTATGAATTCTACAAAACTTCGTTGCATGGAATTCCACTTTTATTACGAAACTTTGTAATTTTTATATAGAAAACTTTTCTCCAATGTTGCACTTTTATAAAATTTAATTTATACAAAAATCATTTAATCTTTTTCAACCCGTAAATACAGGGATTTTTAACATCGAGGAATTCGCGAGAAGAAAAGCTCTATAATTTAGTGCACTTTGTCTTTCACTGAACTCTGCACTCTCGCGATGTTTATCTCTCTCTCTCTCTCTTTCACGCGCAGGGCTTTATTTCTGGTAGGCTCGAGAGATCGTATACCTTCCGAGCCGCCTCATTCGCTTTACGATCAATCAACCCTCCCCCCCAGTCGGCAATTAGTCTTTCATCTTAAGCCGTTGCGTGATTGCACCACTGGTGCTGCCTCTTCGAGGATTTAATCAAGAGAAAAATTTCACTTGAAATTCATTCGTTGCTTTGTATTATATATATATATATATATATATATATACACACATATGTAATCGCGTAAAGCTTTCATCAAGATACTATACTTTATTTTCGTTATTTACAAAGGTACAAACAAAAATATAGACATACCGCGATAAATTTAACGGTTTTTTTTTTAAAGTTTGAGAAGATATCGTATAACGTGACTTAATTTACATATCTATAGAGAACATACGAAAACAGAAGTGACGTCAATAAGCGGAATGCTTAATAACGCTTTAAATTTTATATTATATGAATAGCTTTCTCATGGGCGTTCGCGAACTAGGACAACGTTGACGCGCGCGCCTGCGAATTATCCTTTCTCATTTATTCGAGTGAAGGTCCGTTTACACATTACTCAAGTTTTCAATTTCATATTCGAAAAAAGAATAAAACCTTCCGTGTATATACTTATATTTTCTTTCTTTCTGATCTCGCTTTATTCCATGCGCGGATGTATTCGAACGACCTTAACACGACGGCAGTCAGCTGATCAAACACTCGAGCGTGTCGCGTCAGGTTGTTTTTGCGCTACCGGGGCGAGTGGTGTAGATATATTCACTTGAATTTTCGAATTTACTAGAAAGAGTTTCTCTATTGTAAAGTAAACACGGCGATTTTTACGTAACTGTATATATAGAGGTAAATATTTTTTTGGGTGAAGTTCAAAGTCAACTATCAAGGATTAGTTAATTATGAAAAACAAGAAAAAAATATAAAGCAAAATAATTCGTCTATACAATTCATTTATTTGAATTTTATGAAAATCAGTGTTTGTTTTCAAGCTACTGACATTATTTCAACAACTGTCTATTTACAAACCGATATGATAGAGTACATAAACAAACATGAAAGTAATAAAAACTTGGAACCTTTAGAAGCAAACTGTTTTCCACTTACAATAAATTCATCTGTTATGCTTGCTTTATATGCAAATCAAACTACAAAAGCTCACAACAAAGCTGCAACATTATGCATGAACTTCAACCCCTTGAAATCGATACTCCTCAGTTCACTCGACGCATCCCCCAAAACGACAAACGACTGCACGACTCAGCTCATGACTCATCAGCTTGCATCGTAAGACCAACCTCCCCTCGAATTGCTCCAAACAATATCATTTCCAATGCGCACGCGTCCAACACGAAACTTTCCCCGAATTACCCACTTCTCTTCATCCTCAAGGACCTCCTACGCACGCGCACTATGACTCAGCCTTTCATACATCTCGCGAGTCGTTTTACTACCCTTAATATACATCGTACGTATGTGTATATAGATATACAATCGCGAGATATTTCGTGTGACGTATTTGGGTCGCGAACGATTCGATTAGCTGACGCTGCTGTTGCTGCCAGTCAGCTGTGTATATATGCGCCTTCGAGTTTTAATAAATTACGGTCGGTGGTGCTGGTGGTTGGCGGACACGCGAGCGCCATTGTACTGGCCTGCAATAACGATGATCGATCCCACAGCTGAGGTGAGGGCGGTGATGCATTATGGTCAAGTGAAAGAGGTACTGGGGGATGAAAATGAGGGTCGAATGGTTTTCTTTGTTCCTCTGGGTGGTCGTTTGATCGTAGAATAGATTAATGGTAATTGAATAATGATAATAGTTTGGTTTCGTAGAATTCGTTATGTAAGGTATACACTGTAGTATAAAATCGATGAATGTTTTTATTTTGTTTGCTTTGATTCAGTTACTAAGACCCTGTAATAGGATAAATTTCATTAATTGAAGTCTTATACGTATAAGTGGATCGAACGTAGTATCTTATTTTAAATCCTGAGTTCAAAATAGGACATCTACACAACATCTTTAATTCTATAACTTCAATTTGCAAATATATTTTTACTAGTTTTACTGCCAAATTACGTATTATTAATTTTTTTTTATAAGGCTTAAACGGTTGGACACGGCAAATTATTATATCTTAGAAAATATGTAATAAATCAATATACTATCGTCGGGTTATTGATTTCTCAACATTTCTTAAACATATCGTAGACACCCACGACCCATCAAATCTTTATGCCGAGGAAACAATAAACAGCTGAAATGATATACCCAGACTAATAATATAACATGATGATTGGAATAATGATAAATCTGGCGCCACAGTTCCATACACCCTGACAAGTTACACACACATACATACAATTCAAACGAATACCAGCTAAAAACTAAAAGCTCACGAAACTAATCTATTTTGTATCTTTACTTTATAGGTCCACGCCAAGCACGAGGAGAAGACCGACACGAAGTCCGTATACAGGGAGTACAACCGTGAGTTCCTGTTGCCCAAGGGAACGAACCCTGAGACCATCAAGTCATCCCTGAGCAAGGACGGCGTGCTCACCGTCGAGGCGCCCCTCCCCGCCATCGGCCAGGGCGAGAAGCTCATCCCCATCGCACACCACTAAACCTATATATACAGCTATAAACTTCCTACCCACCCCTACCCCCATCCCCCTCTTACCCTAATCCTCTCCCCCTCCGTAAAAAACAAATCATCGCAAAACGTTAGGTTTCCATTCTGTTTATTTTATTTTATTTTATTTTTTTTTACATAACGTCTATAATAAATACTTATATACACACTATTGTACGATTATGATTTAATCGTTGTTGTATTCGATATATATGTATATGATTATTCAACGTCCCTTCGTCTCGGTGCCCACAATCCCAGCTGTTCTCCGCCTTCTCCTCTATACCTCCTCCCTCGTCCCTTTTTTTGTACGATGGATCCGTTATAATTAAAGATAGAGAGAGAGAGAGAGAGAAGCGACAACGAACTACTATACAGCTACAACCAACAGCAGCAGCAGCTTTGGCCAGCACGCGGTTTCTCTTCTGTGCCTTGCAATCGATCTTTTTCGAAATATATATATATATATATATATTGTCTATTTGTAAAAGCGTATATATAATTTTTATATAAATTCATCCGTTTTTTGTACAGCTATATATATGCTGTTTACGCGAAATGCGCTAAAGATTTAATGCACACACATTATAACACAAAGTTCGAGACAAGGGAATGTGAGAGAAGCTGAAAAGAACAAGAAACACTTGCAAAATATAATGTATTGTAAGCGCGTGCATGCACGCGCACATACACTGTATACGTTTGTTATAAATTAGCGAGAGGGAGCAAAAAAATAGAAGACGCAAATGGAAATTTCAATGCAAATGCGCATATATATTATATATATTATATATATATACATGCAGCCTAACGTACAATTGTGAAGCGTTCGAGATCTTTTTTTATTATTATTATATTATTATATACTATTATTGTTTCGATGAGAGAATTTTTTCCAGCGAGAAGAGAATATTAAAAAAAAAAAAGAAATATGTGTAACAGAGTTTATTTAGAAGAGAAAGAATAATGGGAAATAATGAAAAAAAAACTGAGAGAGAAAATTGTTCGGTATTCATAACTTATATACGTGTTAGTTTAGGTGTACGTTAAAAGACTAAACACAATGCCTAGCGTATGTAAGCATTATTATATTATTAATATTATTTATGAATATTTTAATATTTTCGAGAACACAAAAAAGTTTAAAAGTTAATAAATAAAAATTGACAACAAATAAACATGACTTTGTCTTCTTTTATTATCCTTATGTACCCGACCTATTAAAAATTAATGTTATTTTTTTGATGTAAGTATAACTGTTATTATAACAAATCGTTGACTAACAACTGCTTTCAATAAATTACTATGAATGTTACTTTTCGCTCGAATACCAAACGCCATGAATTTGTTGTTAATGCTACATTACCGTACGATATTAAACGTTTAGCAAATTTTATACTTACATGGAAAATACAGTCAACTCTTTCTATAGTGCCACAAAATTTTCAGCTTCGGCTATTTTTCTTGGAATAGCGTTGCCCCCACTCTTCGCGCGTTCCGCCCTCCGAAACGGCACTATTGCAGCAAGCAATAAGAGAAGTGTTTAAAACATATCTTGTACATAATAGTATTATGTACAAGATATTTTTTAAACACTTCTCTTAATGTTTCTGTACAAGTATTCCAATATTCTGCACTGTTGTAAGACATTTTTTTGTAACAAATTATTCATCATACATATTATGAACCATCAAAATTCACTTTAATAATTGATTTTTTTGTTAAGTACGATTAATGATTGATTTTTATTTTTGACGTCCTTATCTTGTATGTATCTTCAAAGTGCAATTGAGGGCGTATTGAATTCCCTTCTCGAACATCGAATTTCAATTAAATAATTTTTTATAACTGAGTGTGTAAAATTCGGTTTTACGCACTCATTTTAGTGTGTAAAACTCGGTTTTACGCACTCATTTTAGTGTGTAAAGTAGCCGATTTTTTGACTAGTGTGTAAAGTATTTTGCTTTACGCACTCAG
>JAYJLV010000027.1:7964951-7977711 GCA_036873485.1 Torymus texanus | reverse complement strand
GTGCTCTGGGGTGGTCCTCTTTATCCCCATGTTGCGTATACTATTTTTCACCATACCCGGGCCGAAAATACCACATCGCGTTTCGGAGCCGGGAGCGAAAGTGGTACTTTCGGCCAGGGTATGGTGAAAACTTATTTCGGATAATACGTATGAAAAATAAAGACGAAATTCGATAAACTTTCGAGTTTTTCCAATTTCGCCCATATTTTTCGGTATGAGGGATTTCTTTAAAAATAAATACTAATAAGTAACGAGGTACAGTACCTACGCAACCTTTGTCTTTTTGCTTATCCTACAGAAAAAAGAGATGGACTTGAGATTGTCACTTCTAATGATTGTGATTGCCTGATTGGTCGATTTCAAATGGACATGTAAAATTTGATTGGCCCACGATAGAGCGCGCGCAGCGGGACAGCATAGACACTGCTAGTTAAATAAATTTCACAGTATGTAAAGTGAGGTGCAGGCCAAAATTTTATTCAAAGTTGTGCGAAAACGACTTGATATTTTGACTTGAAACTTTTTTAGAATTGTAGAATAATTAAAAACTTAGAGCTTAGAAAGAGTGACTCGGTCGGTAACGGCACGACTAGGGCACCCCCTTTTAAGAATTTTGTAAAGTGATAGAATATTTTAAAAGTTATTGGTAGAAAAGAATTTTATGTAATTTGTTAAGTATTTTTTATATGCAGTGGAGATGTGAAATTTATTTGGTCTGTAACATTTTGTGTGGAGGTTCAAAATATACCTAAAACTTAGAAAGATTAAAATAAAAAATAATTATCTAAAAGCACTGTGCCAACTTGCCAAGTTTTAAATCAATAGTCTAAATTGTCTAAGAATGGTTGCGTTTGAACAGAATTTGCAAACCTATTCTAAAATAAAAATTTCGTTTCAACATCATTATAAAACGTATTGGAATATTTTTTTAGAAATGTTGTTTATCAAGATTCGAAAATTGATTTTTATAAGCATTTAAATAGTGTTTTACAGATTCTAGATTGTGTATAAATTTTAAATTTGATATTTTATTAATTCATACATGTAAAGATTACTATTAACGAAAAAAAAATTTCATAAAAAATTGACAATAACTTACTTTCACTGAACGCTTATGAATTTTATATTGACATATATTTACTTGAAATGGGTTTGGATGTTCTCTTTGTTGAGAAGCTTGCTAGTCAAAGTAGAACTACTTATATACAGTTGGCCAAGGGTGGCAGAATGAACCATTTCCGTGCTTAGTCGCCATAGAAACCGACGGCGGCAATCTCGCTTAATTATTTAACGCATTACTTCCCGATGCTCACAACAAGGATATTAATAAGCGAAGGGGACAAGGGTTACAAAAAACCGCTTCTTTTTTTTCTTTTATTTTCATTGTTGTTTTTATTGACGATATATCATCCAGTGTGTTTGACAGAACCAAGAAAATTGACTAGCATCTCAGCGTTTACACCGTTTATTAAAGAGAAAAAACGACGATGGGCTCCTTACTTCCGCTCTCTCATTTTTCTTTGTCCTCGGCTTTTCTGACATTCGCGTCTATGTGTACATATATGTAGGTATTCATCCTTTCTTTTTACATTACAAGTGATCTTTAGAATCTTTGGTGATAATAAGGCTATGTATCTTGACGTTTCGGCGAAGAATGTTTTTTTACCAAGTTATCTTCCAAATCTCATTCTTTGCGTACCGTATAATCGCAGTAGTTATTAATTTCATTCGCACCTTCGCCCGTCAGCTATACTGTCTTATATTTGCCTTCTTCGTTTTACATGTTTGCAAGCGGAAAATCGAGAGTAACCTTCAAAGGGTAAAACTATGACAGTTTTGCATTTTTGTTTAGCATATATTTCTTTTCTTTATTTGTTCTTAGTCCCGCCTTTATTGTGTGTATGTTTGTGTGTATTTATTTATTTTTTTTATTATTTTCTCCAAGGTTATCACATTATATAATTAAGGCCTATCTTACTCTACGTGGACTAGATTCATTTCATGCGCGCATTTGAGATGTGCGCCGCAATATTCTTATCATCATCACTCGCCCATTATTACTTTGTTGCTTTTTTTGTACCTTTTTCTCGCGTAACCGACTTTTCTTGCAATTCTCTTTGTTGACGAAAACATTACATAGCCTGTTTGCGCGCCTACACGTCAGAAAAAAACATCTCAACATATAGCGACATTTTTTTTGACATATACTGGTACAACGGCACTCTTAAAACTTTTTGGAATAAACGCTCAACTCTCGTCGTTATACATACGTTACAGTTTATTTCAACAAGAGAGTAAAATTTTATTTTTTGCCAGAGAAAAATATAGCATATTTTTATGCCGGAGTTACGTTTTTATTCCAAAAACTTAAGAGAGTTCGACAAAATAAGTACGCCGGTGCATTTCATTTTCCAACAGGAAGTTCATCCGTGAAAATTGTGCACAAACGCAAGATGTTATGAATTTAAATATAGAGATTTGCGGATCGTTTATGCACAATTTTATCGAACTATATAGTTATAGATCACTGTTCAGCGGTATTAGAAAAGGGATTTTCTTTCTATATAACATTGTTCTGCTAAAATACACATGAAATATTTTTGTCGGCGCTGGCGGTTCTCACTTTTTTTGTTATTGGATTTACTTCTGCAATCGAACAATTCACAAAATATTTCTGAGGCGGGCGCTCTCGTGAGTTTTCTGTTATTCTTTTACAATGTACATTACAACATTTATTTCACTTTTAATGCTCTCTCGTGTCGTATTGTTTTTTGTCGAACTGACAAAACAGACGGTGAAAGTTCATTCGGAAATGCAGAAACGCAGGTATTGAGGAGATGTATTTGAACAATTTTTTTTTCTATTTACGTTGAATAGATAAATAACAAGTTATTTATAGTAAAGCGTCATTTTTATTTTTACTAGTCTTTTGTTCCTCGTGGGAAAATTGTTTTTTACTTTTTTTTTTAATTATAAGAATCTGTTAAAATTGTATCGTAAGATAAAGATAATGATATTAAAAATTAAAAAAGTTCAATCATCTAATTCACATTCCATTGTCATATTATATTGTATTTTTCATCAATGAAGATCTTGGCTTGAACACGTTTTTGTGAATTATTATATATAAATTAAATATCGATGATGCAAAATAAGACACCTTTGATGAAAAATTGATTGATTTTGTTGTACATTAAATGTACTCTTAATAAATTTCATTAAATTTTCTTCACTTAAAAGATCTCCGTCTTTATATCTAGTCTATTGTAACATTCATCTGAAGGTATTAGTTTAAAATTCGTAATTATTTTTTTAAATATATCAATATAATTTTTGCAAACGTCAATAGTTATTCTAAATGTCAATTTCTCGTATCTAAATTACTTTAAACTTTTAGATGGTTAACGAATATTTGTAGAATATAAAAATACAATTGCTTCCTCAATACCATATTCCCGCAAACACTCCGATGTATACACAAGTCTATTGTGAATTAACATACTTCGATCTTTGTAAAGTTCTTTGAAAATATATAGATTTCTGCGAAGATACCGTACAACGATTGAAAACAGACGTACTTCATTCGTTCTGGTTATTGCTTTCCCCGTGAAATCCCGTCGCCGATTCGGAAAGATCAAAGCTTCTACTTATATAGATGAGTGTGGTTGAAAAAATTTGTCAGTTATTATACGTATATAATTCTGTAATCCGTCATTTTATAACATTATTTTACTCTTTTTTATTTTTTTTTTTTAGTTTATCATATACATTCGGGATCGACGAAGAGTGTAAAAAGAGGGTGGTATAGGAGTTTCCGACACGTAGAATCGATTTTTTCATCTACTACATTACAATCAGCTTTTATTTTATTTATTTTCAATCATAACGCGTATAGAGAGCATAGAAATAGTATAACAAAATATATGAAATATTTATAAAACAAGTGCCCGCCGTAGATTGTGACTAAACGACATCATGGGTTTTTATTTACTAAGTATATGGGTGTACATTTTTTTATTTTTTCCTCGTTTATTTTGTTTTGTTGTTGGGTACCGCGCGTACGTGACGAAGCATAAAATGAAGAATTAAATAGATTTTAATTCTTAGCGAGAAAACCAATTTCTATCTATCGCTTAGTATATACTTTATTACAACGTGAGAAATAACAAGCAACAATAGTGTTTTTGTACTTTGAACGTTATAGAAGATTTTCATGTAGTTAAACTTCCTCTTTATTGTTACAAAAAAATTATGTTTTACCGAAACAATTGGTATAAATTTAAGTATTTTAGATATTTTCACGGATTATAATTTTTATGATTCATATAAATGGACTTTTACTCCGAACTCTCGTTTTTTTAATTGCATTTTCATTCTGTAATCGATAGTTTTAAATTATTTACAATTACAGCTTATTTAAACCCTTAAAAGAATCACAATTATATTTACATGTACATAGCAATTGAAACCTAATATTTACAACTTATCAAAAATAAATTACCAACTAAAGTTCGATCTTCGTTATTATTGACACCTACATACGTTATCCACGCGATTCGAGTTTTCAACATTTATTCATTTGCTTTTTTTATACTTATTCCTCGTCCAGCGATGAATACAATTTTTCATTTAAACTTGTGGACAATCGACGTCGAGCTCTCACAATGTACGGCGTGGAAAATTGAACGAATACACGATATTGTGCACGTGGCCCTGTGGACCGTGCAGCCATCACATTTTTTTTCTTCTGAATTAATCTTTTTTTTCTTATTTACAAACACTGATTTAAGCGCTCAACTAGAATACTTACAATTATTATATGCACACTTTCCTTACAAGTACGCTTTCTGTACAGTTTACATGTATCTTTCGAGAGTAATGAACGAAATCCGTCTCAAGAACTTTCTCCGATTCCGTGTAATTGTAGAACATTTAGACTTTTTGAATTTTATGTTTTTTCTTTTTCTTTATTATTCAAAATGTCACAACGTTTTAAGGAGGGAGTCGAGCTCTTGAGAAGATTTAAGCGATCGCCATGAGAGTGGTTGTAGCTTTGAAGGAAAAATACAATTCGACGATCGCTCGACATACGTTTATTACAATTACATCGAAGTTTCTGATGGAATTTATTGCTACATTAAAAATCTTAAACAGACGTCGCATTGACAATCTTACGATTCTTCTTTTTGCTCGTGTCTCGTGCTTGTTGAAGTATACAGTAAACAGTGACTTTTGTTTTTTTTCTTTTTTAATAAAACGTCGTTTTTTCTTTTCATACCTTACGCGCTAAATGTACAATTGCTCAGAACATCCCGACCTGCCGGTGAATTTTCGACGAATCGTCTGCGTGCGATAAATGCTTAACTCTCTGTGTTGTTTTCTTGTCTAACTCATCACAGCATGAAATACGTATGCGCTTAAATTATGGAATGATTTAGGAGTCTTTTTTCGCGGAAGAATAAACGATTTGGCCGACGTCGAGCCCTCGTCACGACGGTTCTCAATTGATACTATACAGCTGCTACCGGAATCCGTGTTGATTTTGAATTTCAAATGGAAATCAAAGATCTATTATCGACTGAAGCATAATTTATAGATAATTGTATTTATTTATTTAAATATTTGCATGATTATCTATATACTTTGAAATTTCAATCACATTATGTATCTCAAAACTATGTGTTATTATTTAGCTTTCTATGTGCTTTTAGAGAATAAATTTTAAAAGATAGTCAAAAATTGTAATATAAAAAAATTTTATAATATTGTTTGTATAAATATTATCGATTATTTTGTATTTATTATATTTTGTGATTCAGTCGACAATGGGCATTTTATATTTCTACCCGTTTAAAACATTTTGCGTGATAGCTGTTCCTTGTTATTTTGAAAGAAAGCCGACGAAGCTGATCCTTCTCTAAGGATTCTTAAGATATTTATATCCTGAATAAAAATTTCTGTGTGTCACCGTCTGAGAAACACAAGCACAGTATCAAATTTTGTTTGATAAATCCCTCAAAAAATCTACAGTATACAAAAAATTACAAAGAGCCAGATGTTCGTTTATAATGGAGTGGAGGGAAAACGTAATCTAACTTGAAACCTGTGAAATTCTATATATATGTAACGATCAAAACGAATTTGTGCCTTTCATTTCTTGCCATTGAATTCGGAAACAGAGATATGTCAAGCAACGAGTTCTCTCTCTCTCTCTCTCATTTCGTTCGATATGTAAGGTATATATATACTCGAGATAAAGATATGGATACGATATGTAAGATGAAAAATGTGGATTCTTCAGTACTTTTGTGCGTTCTGCGCTTTGTAATTACGTCTCGACCTGGAGTGAGAATTGGAAACGTCACTCGGAATCCCTATCTTAAGGTATAATATATATTGACAAAACAATTTTACGCGTTCCGTCAGAAGAGTGGAAAATTATATACAGATGTTGAACCAAAGGATAAATCGAATATACGTTGAAAGAGACACTTTCAAAAGTCACATTAAACAACGTTTTTAGAATTTCATCATTAAGGAATGATGGTTCAAGTACGTACACGTCGTTTCAAAGGCTTAAGACACCTTTTATGCGTCAGACTTAATCTACATTTACTCATTTCAACTTATTGGTAAACCAAAAAGTGTCTTTTTCAAAGTAACCGTTAATTAAACGCAATGGAAAATCAACAATAAACTTCAATTGATGGTTTTAATCGAGCCGAGCGTTTGAGCGAGTCGTATTTTTATTAATTTAACCAAACTTCCTAAACTAAAAAGATGGCCATTTTGATTTCCGAAATTTTCTATAATTACTGCTGCAGCTTAAGGGACAGAGGCGGTCATTAGATAATTAAAAATGTAGCTCTTCAGCGCAAGGAAAATAAAAATTTGTAAGAAAGCAGATACACGTTCCGATTAGTCACACATACGCATTTCATGCGTATATATATAATATCGCTATCTGTATTTACTTCCGACTTTCCTTACGCAAAAGAGGATATTTAGCCGCTAGCCGAAAAGTTTATCAATGCAGTCTTGCAAAATGGCCATCGTCCACAGCTCGAACTAAATATCAGCGATATTTAATAACTTAAACCTCCCGTGATAAAAGGTTCGACTAACCCGCAATTGACACACCCGTTCGAATACAAGACGCACGTAGAATACGACGAGTGCGCGCAGGTAATCCATTATCGGAATATACAGAGCCTCGCGCAAATATTCCGGGCAGTAGCGTATATATAATGCGATGCACGTCGGGAGGTGCGAGCGCGCGACTTTGCCGTCGCGCGGCATGCCCGGGAGGGAAAATATACAAAAATATATCGTAAGCGTGCTGCGCACTGCGCAGACGCGCGTTGCTGGTGCGCTCGTCCTGGCTGCTGATGGCCCTCCGTTAGACTGGACTTATATCTCTGTGCCGCTGGCCGTCGACGAGTCCTCTCCGCTTGCTTGGCGCCCTGCAATGACAAAGACGAATTTTGATGTTCTTGAAAAATTTCAAACTACGGTGGATCAAAACATCTCATGTCCAAAAGTCACTGGGACAGTTTATTTTTAATGATTTTAACATTTTATTTCATACGTATTTCAACAAATTCTGATCTATTATTTTATACACGCGCTCTCCGTCGAACGATGCCGTAATAAACATTCTAGTTCTATAGTGGCGTGAAAGTTTTATGTGAAATTGACGTTACGGTGAACATTGCGGTTTTGAACTGTAAACGTCGGTTTCAAATAAAACATTCAAGCGTTGGAAAACTAGAACTTGTCCAGCGGTTGCAATCAAAGTAAGGTCTTGAAACTAGTATTAAATATGTATACGTTTCAATGCACGTTTCGCCACGTGAGGTGATAGTTGCATTTACTCATATATTATATATTCTGTGTTATACATATATATAAATGCGTTTACAGTTTAAAAGTTAATAATTCTTCTAGTGTCAATTTTAAAGTAACGCAAACTTTCTACTTTGAAAGTACAGAGTATCCTTCGCAGAACGTCTCTCAAGGGACTGCTGTGTTCAAGTCCATTTCATTTTCTTTTACTATTTCGTAGGCACATAAAAGTACGCACAAACAAAATATTGCCCGATTAAAGTTGCATCACATGTTTCCGTTATTTGAAATAAATTATTTTTTCCCATATGTATATGACACTATGTAAATAAGATCAATATATTAACCAAGATGCATGAAAATTTATAAACCAACTTCAATACAGGATAATTCATACGACATCCACCAACCTACACTCATAGAGTTTGTTTACAAGGGAAATGGAATATCTGTCTAATGCTACTTGACATGCCACGAGCTAAATCGAACTCTAAGGGACTTGAAATAATAATATCCTGGGTGAATTATGCATAATAAAAAGCGGCAATAAAGAAAAGGGAGAAACGAACCAGGGCGCTCAGGCGAGACTCAGCTGTCGAAGGGGTCGAAGGTGAGAGAGCGCGAGTCGGGTAGCCGATGTAGTGCCTTGAAGGCCTGGTACAAAGGCGACGACTTGCTCTCGGCGTCGCCGGCGCTAAAACGATGCCGCGCCTTGGTGTGGGCGTTCGTAGCGCCGTCACCGCTGTTGTTGCTGTCCCAGTAGTCGGCCGGTACGTGGCCGATGCGCTCGGAGGTGCGACGCTCGTACGGGTAGTCGACGCCGTCGCCGCCACCGCCGACACTTCGGCCGCCTGCAAGAATGACAGCCCGGGGGCATGAAAATAAAGGCAACGGGGTTCTATATCTGCTGATGGTATTTGGTTATCAGCTTGTAGGTACGATGCTTCAGTATAAGAGATTTATTTAAGCACAGAGTGAAGCGCAGTGAAAGCGAACAAATAGTTTTCTAATAATTTTATTATTGCTTACAACTGCTTATTTAGTTTTTCTTTATTATTATTAGTTTTTTAAGTTAACTTCATACTAATTTTTATAAAGTGAGGTATGAGTATTTTAGGAATTTTTATCATTTCCAATATCATGTTATGGAATTTAAAAAAAATAATTTTGTATGCGACTATAGAATGAATTAAGAAAAAATCCAACGAAGTGGTTATAAGCGCATGTGTCACGCAGTCGTGATTTGAAACGTAAAACGTCGTTGCTCCTTTTGATCATGCTAACGCCCCGGAAAAGTATGCGTCTCGAGGGTGCGATCGCGCTGCGCGAAGCTCAAATTCGCCCGGTCGTGACTTGTAAACTGAGCTCCGAAGTGCGTCCGTATATTTTATTGCGAGCGCAAGCGAGACAAAGACGAACGCGAATATGAATTTTAATCTGAAGGATGAATTCGGCGGGATGACACTTGCGCGCGACAAACTTTCCGCGCGCATTGCATCAGTTGTAAAGCTTCAAGCGAGCGCTTCTGAATTTAAGGCGTATCACTTTAAGTCGGCGCGAATGGTGCATGGCACAACTTTATTACATCCAGGTAAAATGTTAGTTGGATTCGCGAATAGACCTCGAAAATATAATTGATTGGTATAAATGTACGAATCAATGAAATTCAAGTGTAAGTAGCTTTACGAAACTTTATACAAAATGAATTCTTTACGGCAGAGCGTATGAAAAAAGCGTTTTTTTCGTATAAAAATTATTGCTTCCGACTGCATCGAGATAAAACCGTCGTGTCACGAGCAGGCGTTGCTGCGTGGAAAATATGGCTGAGTATTTGAAATAGCGGCGCGGTGTGTTGTGCATAGTTGCGGCAGGAAGTAAACTACAAATATCGCTAACCACTCGCTTTGCCAGGCAAAGATTTATTTTTCCACTCTAGCAGTGCTTTGAACTAGAATGCATTCGAGTCGTTATTTTAAATTAAATAAATTGTATATATAACCATTGCCGTGAATTAGCGTGCAAAATGAAATTGTGGTAGCGCTTTTATTAAATCAGAGCAATACGGCAAAACTTTTTAATCAAAGGCACGGAATAACAGTGAGATTAAAAGCAGCGTGCACGCGCGTGTGTGTGTGTGTGTGTGTGTATAAACACACACACACACACACACACACACACATCCACGAGCCGATACTTCTTTGCCGCATCTCTTTTGCAAAGATCTCGGCTTATACTCGGCGTTAGTGTGTGCTCTGCCGCGTGCACACCCGCGCGGATTACGCGCTGCGATAATGGGGGCGGAGGAAGAGAGAGAGAGAGAGAGAGGATAGCGTCTCCATCGTAACCGAGTAGTCCAGCCGTAGATATACCTAGGTACACGCGTTCGTACGTGTGATCAGCGGACCAGCTTACCGTGGCGCTAATCGAGTAAAGGATCCGAGGCAAACCATCTGGTGGTAATGGGATATACCGGAAATTCTATCTCTCTCTCTCTCTCCCTCGCTCTCTCCGGGGCGCGGAAGTCGCTATCGTTGTGTACGTGCATGTGTGTGTGTCTGTCTTCGTCTATGTATTCGTGCAATCGATTCTCTTATCGGGTATCGTCGTCGAGAACAACGGCACAGCGCGCGCTCGCGCTTGTATTCGCAGCGGTGAGTCGAGTAAGTTACGTGTGTTTAATGGTCTTCGCATGTCAGGTTCACCGGTTTTTGTCTCGGTAGTGCTTATGGGGATGGCTTAATTTTCTGCCTTGGATATTACAGAATTTTTCGAAATTTTGTTATACATTGGAATTAAATTTTTTTTACTAGCTCTGAACATTTCTTTTTCAAACATCTTAGAAATTGCTAAATGATATACAATCAAATAATGTACAATAAACATTGTAGTGTAATTGATCAAGTTGTGCCATTCAGTGTTTTAAGGAAGTCGAAATTAAACCTCGAATATTATTTTTTAATTAGTGTTTCGATGTCCACCTTTATAAAACATTATCTTGGATAGTGAAACCTTCTATTCGTGAGACTATAAAATATGAAAGCTATAAAATAACCAGCTTTTCTGTCTTAACTATTATAAAATATTTATATTTTTTAGCTATCAATAAACTAGTACTTTGTTAGTTCTAATATAGTTAAAAACTGGCTAATTATTTATTAATCTTTGATAAACGATATTACTTAACTATATAAATCAATTAATTTTTTGAGCTAAAGGTTGGTTAAGCTTCAAAGATTTGATTTTTTTTAGAAATTGATTGTTCAAGGTATTTATACAAGTTTTTGTTGAAGAAACGATCTCTGTGATACCGGGGAAGACAAAAATTAAGAAATCTTTTATTATTAGGTTCGTTAATACATTATTGAAATGAGAGCACGCTCACCTTTTTCTCTCTTTCGACTTCTTCCGTCTGATTTCACTTAATCAACGATTGATTATTAATAACTCCAAATCTAATATTAAAATGCAATTAGTTTCAATGAAAAATAGTACAATCTTGACGACACCTTTCACCTACGTTATATATAACGTATTTATATAGATATATTTAAAAAAAATAGTAATTTATAGTTAATATTTCCGGGAAGGCTTAAACATATTTTAGCTAAATTTAATCATAATAAGAACGCAACTTTATTACTGGGATTTATAGCTAATTTTTAGCTTAAAATATTAAACATATTCTGAAAATCTAGCTAATTTATTGTTAGAATATAATGCTTAAGATTTCTACCAGGGTGGCGATTGAATTATTATATCAATACTACAAACGTATCACGCATGTAACAGTACGACCTTATTTAAACTTCATGTCCTCAAATTTTCTATTCAAATGTTCTTCTTTGATTCTCTCAATGAAATTTTCTAAACTAAATATCGAATGTCAAATCCTATATATAAATGGTGAAAATCCAAATAGGTCCAAAACGTAAAATGCCACGTGCGCACGTCTCGCACCTAACCATTCTCGTTTACTCGTAATTTATAAGTACGAGCGGCCGTCGACTGTGGGTGGCCGGGTGGCTAATAAAATATCACCAGAACCAGCGCCACGCGATTGGTCCTCGTAAAGTTGCCGGCGTGTGGCGCGAATTTCTCCGCGACCACTTAGCACCTAGCTAGTTTGCGTACTGGCGGCCCCATCTTTGTTCGGCGAAGTTATAATAAGAAAAGTTACGGCTAACCTTACTACCCACAACTGCCGCAATTGCATTTACATTCTTTGCCATTCTTTCTATATCTTATGTATCCCGTATAATAAAGTTCTGTCCAAAACTGCCGCAACGAAGTACTGAAATATGTGTAATTTTGTAAAAGGCGTATAAAATGGAATCATAGGCGGACAAGATTAAGTTTGCTGATTACGTTTTAGACACGACCGCTACTCGGGAGAGCCTTATAGTTTCGCCAGAGTGAAATTTGTTACCATAGTTAGAATAGTGTTTTATGATGTAAAAACGATTTTCCCCCCACCCAGAGTCCGTTTAAGAGATTTTCCACAATGTATGTATGTCTGTACGTCCGTATGTAGTCAAGTTCCACGATTATCTCAAAAAATTTTGGACGAATCGCTTGGATTTTTTTTTTACATACTCGTCTTGATACGAGAAACTGATAGTCTTCATTCGAAGGCGATGAATTACAAAGAATGAAAATGAGTGCATAAATTAAAATTTGTAAAAATCGTTTTTTTTGCAAAATGACAAAAAAATTATATTTAAATAAAAATCTAATAAGTGTAACTGCTAAAACTAATTAAAATCCATCTTATTTGTATATAACATTTTTCGCAATGAGGGATATCTTTCAAGATAAGATCCAAAAACGACTAAAAATGCTAAAAAATGTCGATTTTTGACTATAGCTTGACAGGGTTTGATTTTATACAAAAGTGTTAAATATAAAAGTTATAGAT
>JAYJLV010000027.1:7923674-7935599 GCA_036873485.1 Torymus texanus | reverse complement strand
TATATAATTTCATATCTAAATAATACATTTATTACTATAGCTACTATGTGGTTATTCCTGGAATAAAAAATTTTTTAGTCGAATTATATGGTTTTTCCGGTCGTAACTTAGCCTCTCTGTTTCACAGTACCATACCCGCAAACTAATATTTCCTAATTGTTATAATGGAAATTCGTCAAAAATTTCACAAGCTTTGAGAGGTACATATGTAATTAGTCTTCTCAGTATGGAATTGTATGGTTGTTCTGAAATATTGAATGAAAAAAGTGCAGATATATGGTTATTCTACGAAAATGGATACATAGCGTTTTTCCTTGTGCTCAATCGTGAAAACGAGTACATCTTATCACTTTCTGTTCTGATTGCATGATAGAGGACTATTTAAAAGTACAATAAATTGCATAAAATCGATTTTCAAAAATTTGTCTCTTCTATGGTTATTCCGGGATATTCTAACAATGTTCTGCTTGGTGGAAAATTCATTCGAGCTGGTATTCCAAACTATAGTTTTAATTATTTCGGTTTTACCGTGACTTATACGTCAGCTAATTTCAGATGAATTATTGTATGAATACGAAAATTGATTTTGACCTTTAAGTTATGTCTTTCGCATAAATATTATGAACTATGCGCCTTTAAAAGGCAGAAATAAGTTTCATAAAGGTAAAAATACGAAGGACCAAGAAAATTTTCGTTGTCATTATAGCAAAAATGTATATAATTATTACTATATTATATTACCACCACACATCTATATACGTATCGTAAAACCTCTTTTATCTTTCGCAGGCGTCATAAATTTTATATCCCAGAATCAAGTAAAACTATTTTCACAAGTATTACTGATGAAAGATCTATGAGTAGTAAAAGTCAAGCTCAGGTTAGACCTACAGAATCCAGACGCTTTACGACCATTCGTGCGCGACACACACACACACACACACACACACACACAAAGTTAGCTCTAAATAAGACTAATAATACTTATTTCAACGGGCGAAATTCTCCTGAACCGGCTCGACTCTGCTCGCGTCGCTTATTTCCGTCTCAGTTTCGATTATACCCAACAAGACGTACTCAAACAGTTCTAATTAGGCCGCGCGACTGGACGTTTCTACGGGCAAATCTCATTCGTAATTCAGTGAGATTTACGGGGCATCAATAAGGAGAACTGGCCGTAAAACTCGACGATAAACAATAAGACGAGCGCGCTCGCGTCCCCCTACGTGTGCCTGGGAATTTCCTGCGAGCAAGCGAGAGAAAAATCGCTATAAGAGAGGAGTAGAATAAAGAGAAAGAGAGAGAAGGGAGAAGGAGAGAGAGCGAGAAAGAGAGAGAGAGAGAGAGAGAGAGAGAGAGAGAGGGAGAAAAGAAAGGGGCAGAAATAGGACAAATGATTGATGTGGATACCATCCTTTCGCAGGAATCCGAGCTTGTGGTATTGATTTTGTTGAGGGGGGCTTCGTGTCAGAAACCGTACGCGCAATCCTTCCTCAAATCTACTTGAAAACCAATGAAATACTTTTTAGAAAAATTCCTTACTTCGCTGTTTGAAAACGATGCCGCTTCGCATGTGCATACGCGTTACACTTTTTTCATGATAGCGTTTGAACTCCCCGGATTCTTTGGTTATTTATGCTTGACCCGCACGATATGCATAAGGAAGTTTCTATCTAGTTTAGAGTATATCCTGCTCTGTATTTTTATGGTGGCCAACATTTCGCGTAACAGAATGACGTATGAAATGCCTGCGTTCAATGCGCATGTAATCGATTCGAATAAATTGTTTATTACTGCGTAGATGATTAATGCGCGCTTTGTATGCACCATTGTAAAATTTGTAAGGTAACAAGCATATATAGTTATATTAATTAAGATACATGTTAGTATTAATTATATGCTTGTATTCAGAAATTATAATATATTATGTAAAATTGACATTAAATTATCCTATTTTAAAGTTAACAAAATCATATGTGTATTTGATAATGAAATGCACATTAATTACTTAAATGAGCTATGGTAAATTTCAATTATTTATTTTACATTTAATTAAATACTTTTGATACATTCTCTTTGGTCGAATATTCCGATTGCTTTTCCAACTTAAAATCATTACACGAAATAACTATTCAAGCACTCGCGAATATTCATCAACTGATATTCCTGCCATACGAAACGGAAAATTCAATGCATAGCAGAAAAAATAATGGATTTCCGACTGAACAGATATTTGTTGGGCCATAATCATCGAGGAGCAACGCAATTTTTTCGCCCTTGACCTGAATACGTTCCACCGAAAAAGCAATCAGCCAAAATTCTCGTCTCCGAAGACCGCCGCCACCACTGCTGCCTCCAGACAATCCGCTTTAACGAGCCGAGCTCAGCCACTAAATTTCGTATTAACATCGTGCAGGAAAAGTGCCGATTCCGCGACGCTGAAAAACTGTGGAGCACGGCGATTCGATATTTAATCGAGCCAATATTTCATCCGCTCGCTGCACTCGCTCTTCGCTTCCATCATCTCGCGCGGATTCTTTTTGCCCGTATCGCTCTCCCGCCCTCTCACTCACTCCGTGGCTGCTACTGCGCTTTTCCGATTTTTCCTCGTTAGCCGCAATTCTTCAATGGTTCAAATTCGAATTTCGGGGTTTGGCGGACTGCGGTAATTCATGCGCCTCGGAAAGGTGAAATTCGAGAGGCATGAAAAATTGTGTATCGCGATCTGAAATTCCAGGAATATTCGATGTATTACAAGTTGATTCATTGAGGCTTATATGAACGAATTTCTGCTGTGAGGGTCGTTTGTGTTTCGTCAGTGTGAGTTGCAGTGTTACGTCGATTCATCTCGATATCATAAATACGCCAATATAACAGGACTTTGTTGTTCCAAACAAATATACCAAAATCATTTCCGATTGATACGATCAGAATGTACTCATACATGCACCTACTTAATTAGTAAGCGGATTGGAAATATATAGGTTATTTTATTTTCGAAAAATAAATCAATTCATAAGAAAAATCCAGCGTAGTACCAATTGCAATACGTTACATAATTTAATTCTTGTTACATTCACTAAATAATTTTTTGCGATAAATAACCCCCTATTAGATTATAATTAAAATTGAATGTCAAGTTTTGACTAGAATAAATTTATTTAATTTTTTTGCCTTTTTCTATCTATACAGCGAAAATTTAGTTAGTTTATGTGCATATTTTAAAAATAAATGCATCGTTGCATATTGTAATAATAAATCGTGTATTTATAAATACAATTTAATCCCGTCAAAAATAAAATATTCAGTATATCCATCTCTTTTTCATCTATTTTGTGCCTCTTGATATCGCCTAAATTTACTTTTTTCTATTATTTCTCTCATAGCTGATGAATTCTTCCTATATTGCGTTTTCTATGAATAGAAAATACATTAACAAGTAATAAATATTTCACCGCGATTTATTGCTTCAAAAAACTACATTCTCTATTTCACCTCACTATTTTTCATCTTTTACCTCTACTCACGAGAACTGATCGAAATTCCAGAATCCCCGCCGAGTGTTTTACGAGTTCATTATGCATTCGTAGACTCCGATGGATGGCGAGAGTGAAACACAGTGCGATCTTGGCAAAAAAGGGCGCTCAGGCGCGATCGGAGAGAAAACTTCGGTAATGAACCGGAAGATGAGAAGCAGATTAAATTCCTTCCCGGCCTTTGCGCCGAGAAGGGGGGAATGAGGAGAAAAAGTATGATCGGAAAAGTTGGAGGAGAAAGAGGGAAAGAGAATAGAGAGGTAGAGCCGGAAAGAGTAAGTGTGGGAGAGAGAGAGAGAGAGAGGGGGGGAGAGAGAGAGAGAAAGGAATATCGCGGGACGGCTTGATCGGAATATTGAAATATGTAAATGTCGTGAGTTTACCAGTATCGGGTGTCATGGTAATAGTAATTGTAGTAGTTGTGGATTTAATTAATGCAATCGAAAATTTGTATGAAGAGCATAAATCAATTACAAGTTTGACACTGCACTGATAATTGCTAATATCTATGGAAAGGAGAACGCACGCACACTCCAAATAAACTAAATAGAGAAACTATAAAATTGATGTAATCATTAAGAATTACAAAGACTTCAGCATTCAATGCTAAAATCAATTGTATTACAACTATCTACAATTTCTGTTTTTATTTTTTTTTTTTTTAACACAGCATTCTTTCAAAAGGAAAGATGTGATCGTGAAATTTTATTCGGTATTTATAGATTGAATTCGAAATTTATAGAAACAATGCGTGTACTCTTTACATATGTTCGATGTTTTTTATATCCACTTCAAAGATTCATGGTCATAAAAAATATACCTATTAGAAAATTAAAAAAAAAAACATTCCAATTCTTGGTTTTCAAGATAAATTAGAAATGCAAATATATTATTATTCACCCATGATTTGCTTTCTGATTTAATATTATTAGCATATCTTTTGATCTAAACTAAGAAACACGAGCTTATCTTCGAAATTCGCATAGCATACTTTTTGTATCTGTTCGTTTTTTGAAGGAGTAAATATAAGTTTTTGTAGGATAATAATTATTGTATAGTTGGACAATTATACGAATCACACTAGTGCAAAATTTCTCTAATCAATTTACCTCATATGACAACAGATGTCAGCATTTCAAAAAAATATATTGTAGAAAAAATCAAGCTACTATCTCATATTATATAGTTAAGAAACGAGTTATTTATCGAAGTTTCAGATAAAAAATAAGTTAATGAAGTATAACAGAAGTACTTCAATATATGAAATGATTCCAAAATAAATATAAAAACTGAAATTAGTTTAATTGTTTCAGAATGGTAGTTTCATATAAATATTATAACAAATAGAAACGAAAATAAAAATAGGAAAATATTGCATTCTTTGTCTCTTCAAGATAGTAGATATGTTAATGAAATTTTCATCTTTTATTACTATTGCATTGCATAAAAAGATCGCTCATTATTGTAGGATCATACATAATGATTAGGTTTGTACAAAAGTGTTTTATGCAAGTAAGCTAAGAATGCTAAGAAAATGAAAGTAATATCACTGTTTATGATTAACCTTCTGACAGCCGGCATTTTTTCTACTGAAAAAGTGTAACTTTCTCGAAATTTTCCATATAAATGTTTCATAAGTAATAGTATAGTGGGTCGATCAGAAGGTTAAAGGATTTCCTATACTGTTTTCTTTCTAATCCGCATATAATAATCTATGCTAAATTTTCTGCAAATATCGAACAATAAACAACATTTCTCATTCTTCGCGCAATGAATGAAAAACTTGGCAAACATTCTTTTATTTAGTAATCGTGACTCTATGTTTACCACAATTTCGCGTTACGGCTTTCATTGGAAAATTGTTTCAGTTGTGCAAAAAGAACCACAGTTAAAAGGACAAAGAGCGAAATTTAAAGTCAGCTGTATATGCGAACCAAGCAATTTACCACTCGACAGACGCGCGCGCTCGCGGCGACTAAAAGGTTATTGTTTTACTTCCGTCATTGTCAACGCTCCCCTTCACCCGACAACACGAAACTGGAGTAACTCGCGCAAGCATGGTTGACAAAAATACACCACAGGCGCGCGTGCGCACCGAAATAATCAATTAGTTCATCCATGCTCAGCACGTCCGAGCAAATATTTATTCAAACTACTGCGTTTATTTTCCAGTAGTAAAAGCCCCACGGCCGACTACCGCCGAGAGAATGAGAGAAGCGACCGCGCCGAGTGCATAAAGAGTTGCAAAGAGAGGGAGTGAGCTGTGGCTTCGATCCCCGAAGTTATGAGCCAACTAACACCAAGTATAGCAGCGCACGGCGCGGCCACATCTGACCTCATAACGATCCCCGGGTCTTCGCGACTATTAACCCCAAACGCCGGCGCTTTAATGCCTCTTGCGCGCCTGTGTGTGCGTGTGTTTGGATGTTTGCACGCGCGCTCTGCTTTCGCGTATAGTCTCTCGTTGTGTGCAAAAATTCGTACAAAGAGAAAGAACGAGGGAGAGATTTATAGGCCTTTAACGCGTAAACCTGCCGAGGTTTACTCGTGTATACGCTGCTGCGCGAGAGCTTTGTTGTCTCTTCCATTTGGGAGTTTTGTCGTGGGCGATTTTTTAGAGGGAATTTAGGAACGACAGGGGCGCGGCCGTTGTGTAGTTGCGTGTTTTTTTCATTTGGGAAACCCGCGGTATGCACCGTTTTTTGAACAATCAGTGCCGCGAGAATGGGATCGTTCCTGAGTTATTGCTCTGTGACTGCTTTATGTCGTGTTCTTCCAAACTTTTCACGACGAGAAGAGTCAAACTTCGATTTCCAAACTTTTCATTTGCTTTTTTTACTCTTTTCGTCGCTGTAAATAATATGAAATTTTCCAGTATGATTATGTTATGTAAGATCATCATATGTATTATAGATAGCAATAAAATAGTGAAATACATAAAAAATCTGACACATAATTATTTCAGAATTCATTACACGTTTTGTGAATTTCGTTTAATTAACCAGTTTGGCTTAATTTAACCATGCATACATTGCTTTATTGAATGTTAATTGCCAGGCCAAAAAGGTTGAGTAATATATTCTCGGTAAACGTGTTAAAAAGCACATACATCTCGTGGCATAATTAAATCGATCGAGGTACAATAAACAAACCGGGGCATTCGCGCATGAACGTCTGTAATCGGGTGAAGCGTTTGCATACTACTTTTTTTTACTCCTATAAAATGACGTATTGAAAAGTAATAAAGAAAACCAACTGCCAGATTACAGAAACCGATGAGATCTGAATCGATAAAAGCGCAGTGCAAAGGTAGGCGATAAAGTACTGCTCCAATGTTTCGTTTATCGCGTGTCATGAACTTAATGTATACTAATACGAGAAACCTGTGAAATATTCATAATAATGAAAACAGCAGTACTTACGGGTTCCATCGAAGCGTGTTGCGATGGTATCGAGGAAGGTGTTTTGAGGCGCGAGGAGGCCCTTCCTGGCCGGCATTGGGGCCAAGCCAACGCCTTAGCAGGCGCTCGAACCTAAAAGCAGACGGAGAAAAGCGTCAGAGTTGAGTTCATTACAGCTGGGAGGAGAGTTCTCTCTCCTTCGTGTTCTCCGATCTGATAGCGCAGACGACGATTGCACGCGTATAGCCGAGTCATTAATTTTCGGTCAATTGATCTGGAGAGGGTGATTGCAATTAAATACACGAAAATTGACCGTAATTATAGCTGTCACGCACTGTTCGGGCTTGCGAGTGTGCCAGCCGAAAGTATCTTGATCGACTCGATAGACTGCGCGATGGAGAAGCTATAAATAGTCGGGTGAAGTTAGTGCGGAGGTGTGTACTTGTAAACTTTCTATGTATAGCAGTGCGTTACGGTGTTAAGTTTGAGCGTCGTCAAGTTATACAAGCTGGATTGCGTAAATTTTAGTATTATAATTTAATTAAACTCTTTAATCAGACAGCTAGTGAACTTGAAAAGTAAACTAACGAAATGCAATTCTTTCTCTTATTATTTCTTTTGTATGGTACACATTTTAACTAGATTTTTATATTGTCAAAGTTTTACTTTTGTTTTGCTGCTTTGTATTTTCAAATAATACCTTGTGTAACAAGAGATTAAAGTCGAAAATTACTGCCTTGGGTGATTCCTGCCCTTATTTACCCATCTGCGGGAATAATTTTCCACTTTACTCCAGAGTTACAAATCGTACTTTATTTCCAGCTCCACTTTGGATATTTTCTTAATTTCAAAAGTGGAAGTCAATGAGACAACGTTTTTAAATACGTTGCAGCACTGACGAAGTGCAAGAAGTTGCTATGTGTTATAACTTACATTAGTTAGTTTTAACCAAATTCATTATAAATATGAAAAATGAGATAAAGTTACTTTATCCCCGAAAATGATGGAAATAAAGTACTTTATTCCCATACATTTACTTTATTTCCGAAAATTTACATTATTCTTACTAATGTACGTTATTCCCGTTCATTTATTTATAGTTATATTCACAGTTATTTATAAGATAGAATGAGACGCGACTTTTTTCCCACTTTCCAAGCAATCAAGTAACCATTATAGTGAAGATCAGAATGAACTTATTTACTTATGATTATCATTACCCCACAGCTTATAGGTCTTATCCTAAAAAGCTGTGTGATGCTACTTATTAAAATATTTTAAATTTGTTTTGAATCTTCATGTTATTTAATCTTACAGTGCTGTATGTAAATAAAATTAAAACAAATTGAAAAAACCGTTTATGAAATCAAAGTATTCTATATTGTAATACAAGCACTGACACATTTATTAACGGTTCAAACACTGTTCAACATAATATAAAAAAATGAAAATGAAAAACATGGTATGTTAAATCGAAATATTAATTTTGTATCCTAATTTCTGAAAACCTTTCATTAGAATTTAGATACTATTCGATATTATACTTTTATTCAGAAATATAAAAAAACCTTTTAGCTTAGTTAAAACTGTAGTGCAACACGAGGTTTGACTATTCTATCCCAATCCCTGCATTTTATGGCTGCTAGTGGACGCGAAGAAATTCATACTGAATATAAAAAGTTGAAAAAATGCCTCATAAAGCTAAGGGATTTTATAGCGCATTGGTTTTAATAACGATTTTTGGTATTTGATCGTTTCCTGATTTTTATGATCCATCAATCTCAATAAATTTACGCATATAATGAAAAATTGGTGAAATTTTTTTAAATTGACGGCATATGAAGTATATATAAAAAAATATTTTTACAATCTGCTTTAGTAAATGAGATTGATATTATAGAAATATATTTTTTTATAAAAATGTCTTATTTATTTCTAGAGCAGTGTTTTATAGGGTGCAGTGAAATTTTAATAAAGTATATAAAAAAATCCGAAACGAAGACGCAAAATTATTTTGAAAAGGTAAAGACCTAAAGATTAATTTATCTAAGCAATATTCTCACGACAGTCTATTTTAAATATTAATACAAACCATATAAAATTAGTATAACCCATTATATAACCAAGAATTCACTTATGTAGGAAAAAGAAAATAATTAAAAAGTCATTGTTCTCAATTTATACTACTGAATGTCGGTTATAATCTTTATTTTTTCACTTATTTTATCAAATTTTATAATCGAATTTCGTTATGTTACCTGCATTTTCTTACATTTTTTTTTAAATTATATTTTTATACTCTTCAAGCAATCACATAGGTTTTGATTATTTCTAAATTCTTCCCTCTTTATTAGGTATCCCTGGGGCAGCTGGGGTAAAGAAAAGTAAGTTACAGTTATGTTATAATTTGTTGTATAATGAGTTTTATTTTCATTGAACTTTCAGACTGCTTTTTCTACATGTAAATGGTTTTCAATAGACCATGATGCAGATATAAGTTATAGGAGCGAAAAAGCTAAATAAAAATAATCATCTTGATCTCAAAAGTCTATTCTAACGATTCCATGGTGTGTATTGTATTCATATTAATGTAAAAGCATTTTCTTAAAAGGGTTTAACAATTCATGGGATAATTACACTAATGGAATAGGTGGGTTTGAAGTAAATAACTATTATGCCCAAAGTATCTATAAACTCGAAATAAAGCTGACGGTATAAGTATACCGCTACGACGCAAAAAAAATTATTCGATCAATTTTTTTTCAAAGCAGTATCAACATATTTCACGGTTTTGAAATTCCACGTTAGTAGTTTCGAGTTTCTCCCGCTGGACAAAAAATCGAATGGTATATACAAGGCCATGGCTCCGCAAACCCTATGAACTCTAAACGGAAGTTCCATCTTTCTCTCTCTCTCTCTCTCTCTCTCTCTCTCTCTGCTTCGAACGCAGCCATCTGCCAAAAGAGTCTCTATCTCGCCGACAGTTCAATTCGTCGAGCGCGAGAGAAATTGCGCCTGCGAAAGCCTAGCAGCATTGCGCGGCGATCGCATTTGTTATCCCCATGACATCGCCAGCGGACACGAGGAGGAAGAAGAAACGGTGGAGCTCGCCATGCGCGTACCTACATACATTCATCTCGCTCCACTCCCCTGCTCGTGCGTTTCTCTGTCCTTTTTTCCTCGACCTTGACTGTATACGCACCCAACCCACACGTACGGCTTGTCAAAAATTTCGCGAGCCAGTTTGAAAAAAAATCGCCTTTCCAGCCGACGCTGTTTTTTCATCAAACGCGGCGGAATCAAACGAGGCCCTGACAGCTAATCGCTCTTCGCTCCTACGCACACGATTGGTATTATATACCTACGTTCGCAAAGCTATCCTCAATTATTTCGGGGAGAAAGAGCAGAGCTGTAAGAGAGGAGAGAGGGAGAGAAGAGAGACAGCGATGACGGCTTCAGCCTTTGTTTGGTTATGGGATGTACGGGTACGACGTATTTTCTTTTTCGTCGATGGTGATTAGGGCTGGTGTTGTAGAGAATTTCACAGGGGCTGAAGAGGGAAGAGACGTAAAATGATTAGGAAAAATGAGTATAATCCATTTGATTCAGCATATGTTAGAACATTACCGAGATTAAAGGTTGTTTCATTTAATAATATGCTTTTAAATAAGATAAAATTGATAGCACGCTGTGCATTAAACTAATAACATCACAGTATAATCATATTTTATAATTCTCTATGTGCTTCCAATAAATGCCCAAGTATATCTGTAGATGTATTTTGTCTATAAATCTACAATAACAGCAATTATTTTAATGATAAACCAACTTTATGAATTAAAAGACCAATTAATTCCATGAATTGATTCCATGAAGTTTGTAGCTTTTGTTTACTTTATTAAAATTAATTAAACACTAATCAAAGACGCAGAAGCGCTCCTACAGCAATTCATATTGCTATTCATACATTGAAATGGCTGTATCAAATTTTTAAATATTTATTGCTTCCGCAATTGCTTGAATGTTACTGTTATATTAAACCAGTAACAATGGACGAATTCATTAACTCTCTTAATAATAATGAATAAAAAATCTTAATTGTACCAAACCCTTTAATATTTTCCATTTTCCAATGCCCTATAACTTTTCAACGATTCTTCCTCCACTTCATAATTATTCTCGTGTTCAGTTTTATTCTTTTCGACTTCCGATATAAAAATTGATGAGCCGTGTTTCACACGTACATAAAGCTACGCCGAGCTACGCGGAATTTTCGAGCACTCGCCCTGCACTTTTTCCATCGCCCACCTATAATCCCTCTCTCTTTCACAAGTTGCATTGTCATGTCGAACAATGGAAGGGAGTAAGTCGGGTCGACACATACGCGCGCACACACATATATATACACACGCATGGTTTGGGATATGAAAAACAGAGCGAGCTATAACAATTATGATAAATGCGCTATCTTGTTTCCCCTCTTTGTCTCTCGCACGTGGAAGAGGAAAGCGGAAAGAGGGAAAAAAGCATTATAACGTCGTGTTGAAAGAAATATCTGTAATCGTTATCATTTTTTTCACGGGACAAATGCGTACATAAAAAAGGAATAATAACTTTCCATTTTTTTAGCACACGAATCAGATGCTAGTGCCATCATTCATGCAGTAGAATGTATTAATGGTACTTTGTCATTGGAGATTTTGAAACAGTCGAGTGATTTGTGAGAAATTTAACCTAAAGTGGATTTGCAGTAAAATGTTTCGTTGCTGATATACTTATGGTTTTCATCCTGATTATATTTCCACAAGTATTATAATTTCTTTGTTTCACTATCACATATAGCGTATATTAACTCTGTAACAAGAAGCTTAATCAGTACCGGATTTACCTATGGGCACTTGGGGCACTGGCCCCAGGGCCTCCACCAGTCAAGGGCCCCCACAAAATATATCTGACTTTTTCTTTACTCATTGAATTCAAAGATTAAA
>JAYJLV010000027.1:7898116-7909280 GCA_036873485.1 Torymus texanus | reverse complement strand
ACACACACACACACACACACACACACACACACACACACACACACACACACACACACACACACACACACACATATAGATATATACGGATGCATTCGAATATACACCGTAGAGGGCAGAGCGATTGTTACCGATTCGTATAGAGAGCGCGCGCAGTAATACGTGTCATTAGTCTGCGGAGCTACCAACGACGCGCGCGCACTTCGTCTTTTGCACGATGCTTTCTGTCTCTATTTCCTTTCCTCTTCTTCTCTCTTCGCTTCATCGTTTCTCGCTCTCTTTCTCTCGCACACATGCCCATAATATACGAGAGTGTGTGGGGCTCCTTCAGGGATAATTTCATGTTTGTCGGTTTCGGAGTGAGTGAGTGTTCGCGCGCTCTCCTTTGATGAATAGTGATTTTCTAGTTGCAGGATAGTAGAGGGAGGAGAGGCTAATTTTGAAAGGTGTTTTAACTTATCTGATCTTCGGGGAAAATAATAAACGTTCGGTTGTTGCGGTTGTCGATGCTCTTTATTGAAAATGTTGTTCAATATTGTTTTTAGAAGGGACTGCGCTCGCCCGTCTTAATTGGCTCGTACTTTTTACCTTTTTAGGGAGAAACGTTTATTTTGGCTATATTTACTTTACGCGGTGCTTTAATTTTATTTTATGGTCGGCGTATGGCGTGAGCATTAGGTTCTCTGAATTATAGTTCATATGTTTTTTTTTCATTTTAGTATATAGATATATCTTTTTAAATACATTTTTTTTGTTGAATTTTATTGCATAATTTTTCAAATATTTTGAACAGTGGTATAAGGACCAGTGGTATTTTAATAGAATTGATATAATTCATAATATGCGACCTGAATAAATGTTGAGCCACCATTTTATTGCCAATGATGAATATATACGTATACAAACCTCGTAAGTGTATCATGAAATGACGATTTTATCGGTTTTTATAATCCAAAAATTCATAATAAGATTTGAAAGTCAGTTTTTCTCAGACGTCTATATCGCACGCGATACTTCAATGGTAATTCACTTTTTAGACTTAACGTACCTCGTTAAAACGCCACTATCTCGACATAGTAATCAACAATCCTTATCGCTTCTCCCACGCCTACCCACGAGTTCGTGAGAAAAGCCAGCTTCTTCAGCAGCGCAAAATTCCTGAAATTTCGGAATCCACAGCGCACACTTTTCGACGCCTTCACACCGCGCCCAGTATATCTCCCTCATCTTTCGGCCCGCTAAAAGCGAGCGCTCCCGTCAATTACACTCGCGACCGCGAGAATTTCCATGAATCCATAGATTCTCCGCCATGGGCCCTGCTAATACCCGGGTTCAGCCGCCTCCACGCAGATAAGGTTCCTGCTCCTAAAAAAAAGAGAGTCGAGAGCCTAGGCAAGCGCGATGGCGTGCGGGCGCGTTAAAAAGTCTGCGCCTATATCCTTCTTTCTCTCGTGCGCATGCAAAATAGAGCCGAGCCGAGCGAGCCAAAGCGAAAAGTAAGGCGCAATGAAGGAGCGAGCCGCGAGGCCACGCCCCCATAGACAGCCGCCAGCCGGCAATTAAGATTTGATCGGCAAAAATGGTCGGGCCGCACAAAATGGCGGCCGTTGCTGCCGCGGCCACTTGAATACGTAATGTCATGCGAGAACGAGAGAGAGAGAAAGAGAGAGACCGACGGAGAATGGATCCGGAACCGGTATACTCTCTCGCGTGGGTTCGCGCGCACGTCGCCCCCCGTCGCCGATTATCATCGACGCGCGCGCGCGCGCGTATACGTTTAATGCGTGCAATGCGGCCCGCGCCGTGTTTTTATGCGCTCATACACCGAGTACAAGCGCAAGCGAGCTGCTTGCTCATTTGCATATAAGTGCTCGGGGTATTTTAAAGACTTCGGCGCGCGTGCGCTCGCAATTCTCGTTTTTCCTCCTGCGCGCTTACTCCAGTCTGCATACATATATAAGTGTACATATGTGTGTGTAGGGCATGTGTGCATGTGTGCATCTATATATATATATATATATATATATATATATATATGAGTGTATACGTCTCGCGTGCGTTTCTCTCTCTCTCTTCGTGCGAGCTCTTTTTTCGCCAGAGTGCGCGCAAACGACTTTCTCATTTCATTCGTGATTCGTGCGAGTGAGAGAGAGAGAGAGAGAGAGAGGTTTTGCAACGTGTATAAAAAGCGATGGGCGATTATAAGAGGAGGGACAGAGAGGAGAGATCAAGAGACGATTTTGCAAGAGGCTGCAAAAAAATTATTGTAATCTGATGGAAGCGGGAGAACCAGGAGACTCTGGTATTTAGTGTTTTGACACGAGCAATTAAAAGCAACGTCGCGCGACGTGTTGAGCTGGAGGTGACTGCGTTGCTTAAGTGAACGTATACGAATGTTATTAACATTTTTTGTTGCGCTACTGCGCTATAAAGCAGGTTAAATAGATGCATCAACGTTTGCTCATCTATTTACATTAATTTTTATGTATATAATGTTATCGGGTATCAAAAAAGTTGTTAAAATAAATTTATATTTTTATATTAGTTTATTTAATAAAATCACAATACTTTTGTCAATTCTTAAAATGTAATAAGAGTCGTAACGCAACTATAAGATAAGATACTCGGGAGTAGAACTGCCGCGCGCCTGAGTAAGCGCAACCGCTTAGACACCGCAGTCACGGCGACGTGCTTTCTCGGAAGACCCGAAAACTACCAGCCCCTGTTAAAAACTTACACACTCGACGACTCGCATTCGGCACTCCTTCTTATTCAACTCTTTATCCATCTGCATGCCATTCCTTTTCTCTCTTCCGAAATTAAAAGTCTACTTCTATACTATCGCGCGATGTATAATAGCATCATCCCCTGCGCACACACCCTAATCAAGGCGTACCACATCGTAGCTCTCTTTCTCTTGAGAAAAAAGAACGAGCGAGAAGTATATTAGTGCAGTAGCGGCGGTGCTACCACGTTACACACACCCTGCCGAGGCGAACTCCCTCATTACGCTAATGTCCCCCCAATCTTCGATATGCCACGCGCGCGTTCGGCACCGCGCCGACGTCGATTGTCCGTCGCCAATCATGCGCCAATCGAAATAATACCGCGCGCCCGATATATGTATATGGCCTTTTTATTTTCTCTCTCCCCTTTCCTTCGGAGAATTGTGTAAAATGCAGAAGCAAAGGTACAGGGCAGGCGGTGTGCGAAATATCGGGAAAAAATCGTTATCGTTATATATGTATATCGAATGCATACTGTTTATACTTGCCAATGGAATTATAAGCGGGGAGGCGAAGGTAATTGCGAGGTAGCGGGTAGTTTTGTATACCGGAGAAAAAAAAAGTTGATAATTTTGCAATAAATAAGGAGGCTATCGCGAACAATGAGCCTGGATAAGGCTTTCATTTATTATATATACACACACACACACACACATTGTATCTGTGCCTTTTGACTCTAACAACGCATTTGTAATTATGCGATCTACCTATTAATTTTTGGTTTTCAATATGCAAAGGAGGATAATTGTATAGAATGGTATTTTCAATTTTATATATTGAAAACAAAAACCAACGCTACTCCTTGAAATAATTAAGGATGTGTACACTGAGAAAAAATTTAGTAAAAATTACTATACTGCCTCGTAAAGCCACCACGAACTGTAAAGACCCAAAAAATTACCGTATTTTACAGTAAATTTTACAGTATAATATGGTAAATTTTATCATAATTCTAGCAAAATTTCCTATAAACTATAGTAATTTTTTGGGTCTTTAGTCTGTGGTGGCTTTACGAGACAGTATAGTAATTTTTACAAAAAATTTAATAATTTTTGTTATACTTTTTCCTCAGTGCAATTGTTAAATGAAAAATAAGAAACTGATTTATGGCATTGGCCGATTATTTGGGTGGGTTAGAAAGGTCTGATATTATTTTCAAGTAAATAAATTACTTGGTAAAACCCTTTGTCACTTTATTAATAAATCTATGTAAACAATTTTGTTCCAAACTTGAGTCAAAGTTAATAAATACACTGCGCGCCCACTCATATACAGAAAAAGTTCCAAACTCCACTTTGTCGAACACAAACCGCATATGGTTTGTCGTGATTATTATATATTACAGCCTACAGCAAACTCGACTTTCGACAAAGTAAATAAATTCTCCGAAATCAACAGTGCGAGCCTGCCGAAAAAGCCCCGCATTGAAACTTACTTGTCGATGGGCAAAAATACACCCACACGGGTGTTGCGCTCTTGATTGGACGTTAGTACTATTATATACGCACGCGAATAGTAAGTATCCCAACGAAGAGAATACGCGCGCCTTCTCGCTTTTATCCATTATTCAAGAGCAAAATCGGCATAAAGTAGCGACTTCCGTGGGCTCGGCGCGATCCCTCGGCCTCTTCCCATTATATGCGCGCGGAGAAAACATTCACTATATACGCAAAAGAACGGGAAAAGGATTAAAAAGAGGGGGACCGACGAAGGATGAAGGAAATTGCGAGAAAACACGCGAAGAAGCGGGTGAAAAAGTTTCGCAAAAGCGGAAAGGCAGTAGCGAAGGCAGAGCTCACTGATTGATTGAATGATTGATAGTATTTATAGGAGCGGGTATAATGCAGCTGCAAATCTAATAAGAGGTGTGGATATACGCTAGTACGAAGAATTAATTTTAATATACGAATCCTGTTGAATAACAGAAACGGTGAAGATATTTTATAAATTAAATTATTTAATTCTTTTACTATATCATAATAATAGCAAGTATACGATTATGCTTTTTTATTGTGCTATGGAAATAATCCAAACTGCTATTCGAGCAACAACAAAGTAGTATTTTAAATTTTCAGGTAGCTACCTTGTATAAATAGCTTACGTACTTTAATTTATGGTCTTCTGAGTTATAAATAACCTGGAAAACACACACGTAGTAGATGCGTGTAATAAAGTTCTTGTAGTTCCAGTCATAGGTATATACACTCCTTTGTTACAATAATTACACTGGAGTTATACGACGAAAATAAAATCAATATCTTCGATACATCTATACATACCCAGTTCATTAATATTGAAGGAAGCGTTACTAATGACGTGAGCATAGTTTTCGACAAAAATAGAATTAATCCGCGTGCATATCTTTTATATATATAAAGCATAAAATAATTTTCATATTTGATAATGACACGGCATTTAACTCACACACATATAGCTTCCGACTAAAAGCTACAATCTCAGATGGTAAGGGTCTTTCCCAGAAAAAGCTTTTAATTCTCACAACCTAGCTCCTCTCCGTAAATGCCCTTCTTGACCGAACGACACATATAACGCCCCTTAACGGATCCACGTGCTAACGCACGGATAGCGGCCGCCCGCGGGCATTTTAATTAACCAGCTGTAAAATCTCGGCTTTGACTTGGAAGCAACTACACGGAGCCAGCCGCACGAGACACATCCGAGAAAATGACCATCTACTCGCAGCCTAAGTAAGGTTTTGGAGCCGACCGCGCGCATATATCCACGCCTTTAATGCGTCCGACACCGCCGCGTTATTTTGCGGGTCCTAGAAGACCAACGCGCGTTCGGGAGCTTACATACGGTGGCAGTTGCCGGGGGAATTCGAAATTCCGAATTCCTGGGTGTCGCGACGCGTCGGCGCCGGCGGCAAGGGAAAAATGCATATATCGGCTGCACAACTTTGCGCTCGCGGGACAATTTTTATAGTTAGAAATGCGCGGTGTGCGGAGCGGTATGTGTGCGTATAATTAAAGTATATGCGTTGGGAAGTATTTTCTGCGACTAATGTCGGTAAGTACTACGTTTATTCCGAGTTGAAACTGTAACTAGTAATATTTTTACACTTTTTATTGTCTTTGAATTCATTATTTCGGTGGTCATTTTCACGAACTCCTAATTTACTCGAAAAACTTTTGAAAGTTTAAAAACCTAGAATACAAAAGAAGATTCACGAAACTTTTATTTTTATCTAAAATACGATTATCTCGAAATCTTTCTATAAATGATAGATATTTAATGGTAGAACAACAAATCGTAAAATAGTAAAAAGAGAAAACTAATCTAATGGCTATGATGTATTAAAAAAATAACTCAAAAACAAAAAATATCGTAGAAATCTTAAATTTAGTTTGAGCTTTACTTATATAGTAGGCGAATCGTAGATATACCATCACATAAACGATAAATGCAGTACGTTGGGATCTCTGAATAAAAGTTAGCTGCACATTACCTAAGCCAACATGTACAATCAATTTACCATTCAATTCAAATTTCTATAAAAAATTGTAAATAGTTCTATTATTCACAACATTGATTAACACATTTCCTTACTTTCAGGTTCCTGTTTATCCGGTAAACCAAAGCTTCCTCCCAAAAGATCGTCCGGCATCTTCTGAGAAGCAATTTCGCGATACCGGTACAACCAAAATAAACTTCCTCAGGACCTATTAAACAACGCACGGGCCATAAAAAAAAATGCCCATGCAAATTTTCACGATCGCTGCCGTCGCCACTGCCGCCACGAAAAAGTCGTCTCGGGAGGACCAGACGCTTGCCTCCAGTCAAAACACAAAGCCCGCGAGCGGCTTGTGCGTATATACCTCGACGCTCTTATAAATACCGCGCGTACTCTTATGCAGATTTTCGCCGGCGAAGAAGCAACGGAAGAGCCAGTCGCCGATGAAAAAAGAAGAGTAAAGAGGGAGGAGGAGAGAAAGAGTTCGCGCGAGCGAAAGAAACGCTCGCGCTGGGCAAGGGTGGGCCCGAGCTGATCGTTAAGTTTATGGAGGAGCGAGAGAAAGAGAGCCGAGCGCATGGTCAGTTACATTAGACCGCTCGCGAAAAAGAGAGCAGCGCGCACAATGTTATCTCCCGCCGATCGACGTTCCGAATCACTTTTAACGAGGGGGAGAAGAGAGAGCTTCGCTTTTTGCGAGGCGCGTGTGCGCGAGCTTCGGTCGCCGATGGCTCGGGCAAGCGCGAGTTTTCGCTCTTCGTTTTTCCACTATGTGCTTCTGCTTGCAGGAAAGAATGTGCTGTGTGTTTACGGGGAGAGAGGCAGAAGGGGGGAGCCGAGGGTTACGGACGCGCGAGTGATATCTCTTAATTTCGAGGCTTTAAAGCAGTGGAACTGACGAGCTACCTCAGTTTAACGTAAGTAGAGTTTTCTGCGTCTCAAGTGGACGTAATAAGTAGGAGGGAAATATAGAACCTTTAGAGAGTGTAAAAGGTTGCATGAAATGCAACAGAGACGCTAGGGAAGCGCCTTCTTTTGTGTACTGTGTCTTAAGTTTTCTTTAGAGACAATAATTCGAAAATTAATTAAATATACGAAAGGAGATATTTGGTAAATTTACAGATAACTGAAGATGCACATTATTACTGCTGATTTTGTAAATAATGATCGTAAGATATAATTGGCACTGTTGGACTCTTATTGGAGACACTCTATACGTTTATACGTATATATCACTCACTACTTCATTTATTTCAAATATTTTCAATTTTCAACCATTTTCACAAACTTTCCAACCTATATAAAAGTTCTTTTTTCGTTCAACAATTTCCCGCGAAGCTCATAAAATCAACTCTATGTATCCCCTGCACACTCTGCACCCAAACATATCGGTGGCGGTGCAACATCTCGCCGATCGCCGCACAATTACCGATTTCAGGGTAAAATCGAACGATTTCTCGCGAATCGTCCGGCGCACTTCTCCCTGCGCGCGTGCGCAATTTACCCCACGCGCCCTCGATCGCGCGCGTGCATAAAGGAAAAGAGAAGCAGAGGAAGAGGGGAATAAAAAGTGCACATCTTGAGCTCGAGACGCGACGGTACGTCATCAGCAGCAGCAGCGTACTTATCATTAGGCGGCATCTTCCGCCGCGGGTAATTGTTTCCTCTGGTTTATAGTTTTATGCCGATTCGGAGTCGATTATATCTATCCCTCTTTCTTTTGCGAGGAAAGGAGAGCTCGGCGGTTCAGTTTTATGCGGAGAATACAGAGAAATCGCCGGTCATATTGCGAAGAAGTCTTTTGCGCTTTTTCATGAGGTATCGGCTGTTTTTTTATTGCTGTATTCTCCATTGCTACTGGATGGTTTTCAAGGTGCTACAATATTAACGTCTTCTGTGATGCTTGTCTTGTGAGGTTTGATTTACGCCCGTTTCCTAGATAAAGTAACAATTTTATTAAAAATGGCTGTGTCACTATATCCTTTCTTTAAATCTCGCATGCACTTTCCATTTTGACTATAGGTAAAATGATCAAAGGGGCACGAGAAATGATAAATCCCAAAAGTTTACTACTAAAAAATAAATCCTGTAAAATGAAACGCTTAAAAGAAATTTTTCAACTTAACAGCAAAGCTTCCCCAATAGTCTCACACAGAGAAACAGAAACAAGTCTAATCCAGAAACGAAATTGTCTCTGATTATCTCCCTCTCTCACTCGAACGCAGGCGTATCATCTTCCTTTCTCTTTCCATTCATTCGCATGTCGACAAGCTCTGATGCTATCTCGCGCCATTGCTACATCCTCAGCACATCGGTATATTATACACACCCGCGGCTGGACGAAACTTCTTTTTGAGCCAATTATTCTACCCGCGAAATCGCGCAGTGCTCGGCAAATAGACTTATCGCGTGAGCGCGACCACTCTTCTCTCGGCCCGCTCTAATTACCCGCCTCCTCCTTTCCGCTTTTATATGCACATTGTAAAAAAAAATACGCCGACGTAAAAGTCGCATTATCCTGAAGACAAAGACCCTTATTCTCTTCCTCTCCGCATCTCCGAAAAGGAGTGCACCGCCCGCGGCTTGCTTTGCATCTCCCCCGAAATTGTCGGGCGTAAAACTCGCGTCTCCTAAATGCTCTTCAAGACCAAAAAGAAAGAAAAAAAGCGAAAGAACGATGCCCACGCGAATTTCGCGAAAGGGTGCATATTACGCTCGTCTAGCCGTGTAGCGCGATATATGGAAAGCAGCAGTGACGGGTACATATACGCTCGCCACGCGTAATAACAGCTCCCGCCGCGGATGGCGACGAAGACGACGAGGACGCAGCACGGCGACGAAGTTGCTTTTGCAAGGAGGAGGCGTAGCGCCGAGCAGGGCGGCGCCGCGGACATTTTCGCGCTCGCGCGCCTATCGTTTAGCCTGGATCTCCATGCGAGATTGCCGCCGACGCGCCTACCCGGGGGCCATGTATAGTGCGGAGGCTCCTTCTTCGTCTTTTCCGCAGGTGAGCGCGAACACCCTTCGCTTTATCTCAGGCTTTAAAACCGACCCGATATGCTCGCTTTTACGCGCGATCTTCGTTCTTCGAGATAATGGCGAATTTAGGAATTGGTGGAAACGAAGAATAAAGGATTTTTTCTTTTTTTTTTAATTTATAAATATTTCTGCATTTAGTCCACTTGCGATTACTTATTTATAAGTTACGTGGATCGTTTTTTATGTTAATATACCTTATCTTATATTATATGCTCCTTGAAGAAGTTTTACGAGCCAAAAAGTTGCTTTTTACATAATCTAGCGGTATAAGCTTCTTAGAATACGCGCTTAATATGTTAACCTAAAAATTATGTAAATAACAGGGCATATAATTTAAATCAGCTTCCATCCTTTTGCATAGTTTTCGACATAAAAATTTTACAGATAATTTACTTAATACCAAATTTTTACTCCTTACCATTTTACGATCAATCTTATATATTCTATTAGAAATAGCTATTTATATGTAAAACAATGTCGAATATATAATAAATATAATAGAGTTATATACTTTCTATATATTAATTTTTATCATTTAAGAATAATATTATTATATTGAAAGAAAAAAAGAATTCCATTAACGTTTAAGTGTAAGGTTCTATAAAACGTTATTAACATCTATATATCTCACTTGAGCAAAGGCATTTTACTGCTATCGCTGCAGCTATACAGAGTATATCATGTGCATACACAATAAAAATGGTGCACGTGACTAAGCAGCATAAAATACAACATAAAAATTCGCGGACGCAGCCACATCATGTAAACTTCCAGAAGGCACTAATTTCAGCCATTTTCTTATAATACTTAAATAATACTTACAAAATTATTTGCAACATGAAATTACGTTAAAAACCACTCTCCGCGCCATCGGTTTTCTTTCCCCCGTCATCTCCCTCGCACCCGTTTCATCGCTCAAGGGGTTATAAACGTAGCTCTCCCTCTTCTCTCTCTCTCTCTCTCTCTCTCTCGCTCTATCCTCCACCATTGTAATCTGCAGCTCGGCGATATGCATCGGGACCACGACGTCGACTACCGCGCGTACCTCTCGCTCCCCCCGTCGTATATACGATCGCGAAAGTGAACGAGAGCCCCGAAACTCGTTCTTCTCTTTCTCTATATACTCTTTCTCTGCAGAACTGGAAGCTACCAAGATGGCGGACTACCGAGAGATATATACGCGCGGGCTCTTAACGGCTGGGAGAATTTCGCGGATAAGTATGGTTTAGCGCGCGTTTTGCAAGTTAGTGCAGTAGGAGGGAAGGGGAAAATGAAGAGTTCGGTGGCGAATAGTGTTTAGCCGGCAAGGGTGCACTTATTTTTTATCTCCACGGAAGGGGAGGAATACGCCGGTTTTTTCAGGGGATTTTCGAATTCGGCTTAGAAGTGGCTATTCCGAGGCGCTTTTATACGGCGACGGCGGGGGGAGGTCTGCAGAAGAGATTGTTGAGGTTGGAGTTTTTAATAAGGGGTTGAAGAGCTACGGGTTTAGGGTTTAGAAGGAGCAGAGTTATCCTCTGGTTTTAGAAAAACTTTCAAACATTTAGTGCATCAATGCTTATTAGGGTATTCATCCGTCAATAAAAGCGTTCACCAAGTGTAATTATTCTACCCATTATTTTAAGTAATAATTGCATGACAATACGTAAGTACCAATCTCAGATACTTTATATACGAATAAACTATTATAAACAATATGGTTAAACCAGGATATTATATGAATTTTATAATTTTCGAAGAAATCCATCAATATATTGAGCCATTCCATATAGTAATAGTAATAGTAATACTAGTTTATTGTAAAAATATAGGTTTTACAAACTTGATAAGACATATATAAATTCGCATTAGAGAACATATTAAAATA
>JAYJLV010000027.1:7882468-7898016 GCA_036873485.1 Torymus texanus | reverse complement strand
ATATATATATACACACACACACACACACACACACACACACACACACACACACACACACACACACACACACACACGACGCAGTTAGTGATCTCTAATATTATTCCTATCGAACCATTTGAAAGGACATTGATGAATCCGATTTAAAGTGTACACAGTTTTACATAAAATGTAAAAAAATGAGAAAAAAATATAGGATGTTGATATATCGGCTCATGTGACTGAAAGCGTTAAAAAATATAAATTCTATTACAACAGTATACTTATCAAAAAAATAAAATTAATTTTATAAAAACGAAACTAGTATGGTCAATGCCGTCTATTCGTGTACTTTAATATATTTATATCTATAGCCCTTTATACTACTATAAAGTAGGGTACATCAACCTTTAATCTTTAAATATATTATACATTAAGTACATAAGAATAGCACACCCACTTCTTCTTTCACGAGTCAACATACTGAAGCTCATCATCAATATTTTCCGAAACAACATATGCCTACCCATAAACGCCACTTTCTCGAGTTCCTTATCCAAACAGTCAACAATGTGAAGCAGATCGGAGCCGTCACTCGACGTTCCAAATCCCAAGTGCACACTCTCATATGATCGCACATCCCCGGCGTCCCGTGTAAACTTAAAACTTCTCCTTGAAAGCGATCCAGCCACTCGGGTGTACATCGATACCCTCTTCCGTAACCGCGTACTTGTCCGGACACGCGTTGCTCCTTCTCACGTATGCTTGCGGTCTCTCCGCGGCTATTTCACGGCGATTTCCGGCTAATAATCGCCGAGGCCAATCGTGCGGCCAACACACGTGCGCACGCGGACTCGATCGGCTCCTTTGCTCCTCTGAGCTCCTCCACGCCCATCGCTTCTTTGCTGTATACAATAACGCGTTCTCCCCCTCGCGATTGTGTATCGCTGGCGCTCGTTCCTTCCGCGAGAGCAAAGCAAGTAAGTGAATACGCATGCGACGGCGAAAAGAGGAGCCGCGCGGGCGACAATGAGGACTGGGCGGGAGCGACGCACGCCCCCGCGCGAAGCTTTTGGCCCATTAGTCCTCGTACGGAAGTGCGCAAGTTTCTACGACAATGGTGCGGCCGGTTCGACCTCGTAAAAAGAAGGAGGTGGAGACGAAGGGAAGAAAGAGAAGTAGCAGTCCCAGATCAATTATGCCGCGGCGATGTTTTCCGAGCAGGCCGAGGAAGACGCTCGATTTTGCGCGATCGGGAGAAAGGAAAGAGAGGTGGGTGCGATCGACCCTTTAAAATCCCTGGGGAGAGTAAACGAGCGTTTCCCCTTTTTCTTCCTCTCTCTCTCTCTTTCGCAGCGCGCGCGCGTACGCGTCTTTTTACGTTGCTCGCTCTTTTCTGTGCCCGGTTTATTGCCGCGCGTATATATAGTACACATATAGTGGCGAAGAAAAGGGAAAAGGAGGCGTAGTACGGGAAGAAGACGAGGTGAGATTTTCGGATGCGTCCGGATTCCCGAGAAGGAAAGGTGCGGCTGTTGTGTCCCATTGTGGCATTCTCGTGTATTGATTTTTCCATTCTCATGTTAATTGGCGGTAAAAGTTTTTGTGCTCGGCCGAGTGCGAGGCTGTCACGGGTTAATCGATTGAGGGTGACAGCTGAATAAGCAATTTAATGTTTGACAATTTTTGGTCAATGGAACGAAACTGGATTAGCCTAGTATTATGTTGTTCTTACATTACCTCTTTTGTAATGATATATAAAATCATTTTATCCAAGAATTTTAACAAATTTAATTATAATATGTTAATGCAATTATTAATAAATTTTTGTATTTTTTTTTAAATTGTTTTATTTTATTCATATTTATAGAAATATGTAACGTAACTTAGGGCATAAGATCTTTTTATTTAAATTCGTATGAAAGTAGGTAATATAAACAAATTTTTCTTATTTTAAAAAGTAAAATCCACTTGCTACTGTAATTCATCTAATTTGACCATTTTTTTGAAAGAAGAAATGATTTATTTTTATGTAAGGTATGAAATTTGTCAAGATTATGTTCACAAACAATGCGTTGGATTAACAAAAGGTAATAAGAATGAGCCATTTATTAATTCCTTTTGTGGAAAGATTAAAAATATAATCATAAAAAATTATAATCCTAAAATACCTTTTTTTATTTGATATTTAGTCATTATTTGTATGATTTAATAGTCCAATGAGTCTTTTTATATTTAAAAATCTTAAGTTTGATTGTTTATTAGTTAATTTATAATATTTTCTCAATATTGGCCGAATTATACGTGACATGACATCTAATTCGGTTATAACGCACATTTCAGACTTTTGCACCCTTCAAAGCCAATATCAGCTTTAGGAGGTTCTTAATTTATTTTTCTTGGCAGTATATTTAGTATATTTTAAAGCATTTCTTATAATTTTTTCTAACCCATTTACAGAAGGAAATAGAAAATATTCCTCTTAAGGTGGCCGAATTACCCTAAGTTACGTTATTATCTACAGTTCTATTAACTTGAATAGAACGTGTATAAACCGAAACGTAAATAAGAAAGGCAAAGGATGTAAAAATTTCCCAGCTATCTGGCATTGTGAGAAAGCAAAACGTTTCGCAAAGCATAGAGCGGCCATTGTCTCAGCACCTCTGAAAAGTGAAAATCATTGCAGTGAGCATCTGTTAAACCGGTAAATCCATCCTAATTCCCCATTTTTTCGCAAGCCCACGCAATACCCCGAAAGGATTAAGCTAACGAATCCGTGACTCGCGAGCACGGAACCTCGTTCAATCTCGGCTAATACACTCAGCTCCTCGCTTGCACACGCTCTCTCTCTCTCTCTCTCTCTCTCTCTCTCTCTCGGAAAAAGAGGGTGCACGCAGGACGACGTCGACGACGAGGATGACGAAGTAAAGGTTTTCTGCGAAGGAGTCGTATATAATTAGGTCCCCCCTCCCTCTTTCTCTCTTCCCAGCGCTCATTTGCGACGTAAAACTTGCGCATTTTGCATGGTCGGGGGGGTTCCGGGAATGTGTTTGCTCTTGCGCTCGCGCGTGTGTATATATAAAAAGGCATTAAACGTCAGGCTCGTTACGTTTCTTGCAACGTTATGCGTATATGCACGCGGGGGGAGGAAAAAGTGTGCGCGTGCGACAACCATCCTTGCAGCAGCAGCAGCAGCAGCAGCAGCAGCAGTTATTCGTCGCGCTTCTTTTATTTCGCGCTGTCTCGTTATTATATATTTTGTCGTTCCTCGCGTGAGGAGATGCGCTGTGCTGAGAAGGAGAGAGAGTTACTTGGGCTGCTTCTGTCGCCGCCACCGCCGCTGCCGCCGCTCTGTACGTCTCAATCAAGAGCGAAGCCCCGTGTTCGTTCGTTACAGCTTCGTCGGAGCCTGAGGTAATGCACGTCGTGATTCTTCGTACTTTACTGCAAGAAGAATTTTTTATTTTACGCTGGCTCCGTGTTTGTCTCTTATAATTTTCTGTAATCTTCTATCGTGATAATTGTTTGCCAATCTGGTCATATTTGCCTCGCGGTGAAGTTCATTTTCAAATAATGATGTCTCGTTATTGAGCATTAAACGTATGTAACATATATCAATACAAGTGCATCTTAAAGTGCTCTAAGAAAAAAATCTGTATTTATACAGCAGTAAAAATTTAATTTATATCCAGCTGATATGATTTCAAGGAATCAATTTGAAGAACATCAATTTTATTTAGTTTTAAAGTATACTCAAATTATGCGATGCTCTTGAAATTTTGTTAGTACTTAATTAAAATTAATAAAACGACCTACTTACGATAAGAATAAGATGCGCGCGAGGCCTTCGAGTAAGCCTCGCGACATTAGCTCCGCATATTTTTTTACGCGATTTATTCATTTCATTCACTCCGTCTTCTTCTCATACGTAACAAAAACAACGTCCTATAATTATATTAGATTAACTTTTAGATGTATTGAAATATTACAAGTTTATATCTATGGGTACATACTTCTATCAAACACCACTGGTACAATATTGTGGCTTACCGGAATATCTATATAAGTGACAAATTTTTGAAAAGAGATCTTATGTGATTTTTTGTACTTTGTAATAGTGCTTGATCGCATGCAATTAGAACATATATTGATAAAGTGCATTCCTTTTCTCGAATGTGTACAAGGAAAAACTCTACAACTGCATGCATTTTCCCGGAATAATCATATATCTGCACTGTTTTCATTCAATATTTCGGAAGAACGATACAATTCCAGACTGAAAAAAGTAATTACATTGATATCTCGAAAATCTTGCGAACATTTGGGACGAATTTAGATTATTAACAATTAAAAAATATGAATTTGCGCGATATATATGGTACCATATGAAACAGTTACGATTAGCATATGAATCCTCTTATTTTATTTAAATAAAATGTATTTTAACTACACAGTAATCTATAAAATACTTTTAAAGACATCCATTCGCACGGCTAGTATGATAGTATTATTATATTGGTTAAATTCTTCACAAATAATAAGGAATAAAAAGTGACCAAATAAACAATGTAACTACCAGTGACTGGAAAAACCATATCACTCCATTAAAATTTGTTTTTCTTCCAAAAATAATGCCTTTTAATTGACCTAGTAACTATGGTAATAAATATGTTATTTAGATATGAAATCATATATATGCAATGTTAGATTTAATATCAGTTGCCTTCATTTCAATAGCCAAAGCGAATCTAAACACTCGATTTTCTCGAAATCATAAAAAGTGCATATATATGGATATTCCGAGAAGCCACTGAATACAACGTTTGAATAAAAATTTTTTTATTCTCAGTAGTTCACAAGAAACAAAACAATAAAATACTGTACACTCAATCATATCATTGATAAGAAAGCAGCGACAAAATCGTATCCCAACTCCGTATTAATCCACAATGCACGGTAATACTATAGAGGGGGGGGCAGAGCAATTTGTCTTATCCTGCGATATTTCGGTACCGAGCGCTCGCTTATATAATATATAAGGGACCACAGCTCGGCGGATAGTGGCAGCCCGCTCGCCTTATGCGTTTTACGACTAATGGACTCATGCCGGTAAATCACGGCGCCGGACAATGCTGACTCGAACGATTTACGGGAGAGAGAGAGAGAGAAAGAGAGAGGAAGACAGGAGCCCACTGTTGCTCGCGCTTGGGTCCGATTGTAGGGAGGGCAATGCGAAGTAAGGCGAATTGAAAATACGGAGATGTCTTTGAGGTTGAACAGAATAGGAATGACGTATTGTTGAATAAAAAGGGGTAGTTGTTTAGTATTAATACGATTTATAACTGTATTATCAAATCAATAAGGTAGAAAACATCGAAACAAAATGCACTTCTGATCGTTATAACAAATGCAGATTTGTAAGAATTCAAGGATAAAAAGTTTTAATCATCAAGATTAATTTATTACTGACATAATTAATGACAATTCCAAGGAAGAAAGCGCTTTGAAATGCAAAAGAGATGCAATATATATGTATTTGAAACTCGAAGAATCATCCTCGGTCGGCCTGTTCACTCACTCAGCTGGCGCATAACAAACTCAACGCGTAAATCCTTTTTACTCGCATAAACACAATCATACAGCAACATACTGCACCTCTCTTTCTCTCTTCAGAATAGGCTTCTCTGTGAGAAAGACGTAACGCTAAAAGTCAAGTCGAGCGTGTAATACTCTCGGCGGTGCACACACACACACTTTCGGCACCTTCCTTGTATTACCCACGTGTACACGTATCGAAGCACGAGATCTTCGCCACGAACAAGTGCACCACAAGAGAGAGGGAGAGAGATGAAACCATTCCCGCGATGGGAGAGGGCGAGTGAGAGGAGAGAGAGAGAGAGAGAGAGAGCGAGAGAGAGAGAGCGAAAGAACGAGCTCGGAGAAGAGAAGCGTGCAATCCTTGTAAATCACGAGAGGGAAACATAAACGGCGCTGAGATAATATTTTCTTAACACCTCGTGAAAGGGTTGGACGTGCCGGGGCACCTCTGCGTATTACATGTATATACATATATGCGGTACTGTGCGCGCGCGCAAGTAACCACTTGCGCGGTAAATCCATCGTGATTGCCTCCTTTCGTCTCGTTACGGATCGCCAGGGATATACTATCCACGAGCGCGCGGCAAGCTGCGCCTGCTTTGCCTTTTATTTACACTTTTGCGCCAGCCAGCAGTATATACGTGTACGTTGCTTGCCAGGCCAATTGCCAGGGAAATTTTCTTTGTTTTGCGCTTTCAGCCAGTGCTCAACACCTTCCTTACCGTTGTTTTACGAGAAGTGCAATGGTCAGTGACATTAGGTTTAATTGTATAGTTTGTTTTTTTAATGAAGGTATTCCTACCAGAAAATTAGGAGAAACTTTAATAAATTATATAACATATATTAAATTGTGTAAACAGAATGTTTTTATTTCAGTTTTCGTTCAAAGAGAAACTTACTCTGTAATAGAAAAAAAAACTAAATTTGTATAGTTTATACTATACTTATTTCAATCTTATTATGCGAAACATAACAGGTCACTATAGCTATACGACATATCTTGTAATAAAATTACTTATATAATATTCTCTCATTGAATTCTGAAATTCACGTTTTATAACAAGCCGCAATGCACAGATAACGTTCCACTCGAGTGTGATTTAAAACCAGACGAATTTCCATGGACACTATAACTCTGTTATCGTCCTTTCCGTTAAAATTCATCGACAAAAAATCTCATTTTTTAACCCTGCAACAATTTGATGCATTACAACAAAAAAAAAAGAAAAAGAAAAGCTTAAAATGCGCTCACTCGCCCTCGTGTAAACAAAATGACTTGTGCCTTCCTTTATACACTCATCCCGTACTTTGACCACTAAATTTTTTTCACCCACATATTCAGAGCCCAAAAGGAATCAAACGAGCCTTTGAGTTAATGAAGAAAAGAGCGGCGCGAAGGAGGTAGAGAAGAGCCGAGAGCCGGAAAAAAGGAAGAGGACGAGAGACTGAGCGCGCACGCGCGTCAGCGGAAAGAAAGCCGGCGTCGGTCCTCTCACCTAGTGACTGTTGACTTTTTGTGGCTTCTGTCCATTAGGCAGATAAAATCGGCCCGGTGCTTATCTCACGTCCGTTTCTCTTTCTCCTTCTCCCTAAGAAGCGCGCCCTCACGAATTAGTCCGCTCGTCGTCGTCCCCGGGGTAATGCACTGTACGGCGCATCTGCGCTGCGTTTGAGAGATATTACGAGCTCAGCGCCGGCTGATCGGCGCTTGTATGGTATACGCACGCGGGTTAATCCTGTGTGATTGCAGGCTGCGTCGTGTAGGAATTAAAGGTGGGACGGAGACTTGCTGTGGCTGGAAAATCTTCACTTTTTGGATAGAGACGACTGACGGCTGGGCAGCGTTTTTTTTTTGGTAAGCCATCCGAAATAAGGTTTAAGTCAACAAGTGCCGGAGCAGTCGTTACCGAAATGGTTTATTTTTAATAAAAGTTTCATGTTTTTTGTGTATTTAATGATGTGTTAGATAGAGCACGGGCCGAGTCAGGTGAAGATTTAAACGCTAAAAGTAAAGAATATATATATATATAGTTATTAGCAATGACAATGACACAACACTGTTTCGTGTGCATATGTTATATATAATATTAGTAATATATCTACTAAGAAAAGAGAAGAATTGTAATTTAACTAATTTTAACAAGATTTCATGAATCATTATTTCTCTTATATATAGATATAATATATATATATATATATATATATATATGACGAGATCCTACCCAAATTACGTGATTCAATATTCAATCCTCGATCCACCGTCATCATGACGCCCAACTAACATTTTAATTAAATATCACGCTAAGAACTATTTTAAATAACAATACTTATCATGATTAACAATTCTATTCCAGTTCACGGAGCGATTAGAAGCCCGGTCGAAAAAGTCTGTTGGCCTCGTACCGAACGAATCCGCTCTCGCACACATAATTACAGGAGCGCATCACTCGGCGGCAGATTTCACTCTTCCTCTCCCTCGCCTTCATTAACCAGCTCAATTTTTCATACACGCTCGAGCGGAAACTCTCCTGCGAGAGCTCAAGGTCGAAAGCGCTACGGCTCTCTGTATAATATAATGTATATACGCAGAGGTGAATTAGCGGCGCAGCGATTCTCCACGGCGATCGTCGCCGCGATCCCGGCGCCACGGCACTATTAGGATGATGAATGAACGTAGCGGGAAAAACTTGTTTGTTTACGGCGCCTCTGCGCGCAGTACAGCAGCCAGCGGCAGCAGCCGCTCAGGTAAGAGGGAGCTGTGCATTTGCGGATTGCGACTCTATAGGCGCCTGTGGAGGAGTCAGGTACGAACGACTTGAGCCTTTGGCTTCTGTAGCTGACTGCTGTGAGCGCTTGCGGGTGTCAGCTAAGAGATAAGCCTTGAGAGATGCTTGATAAGAGAGTTAGCGCCGGGCGACTTGTTGTTGGCGGATTTTCCACCTGTCCTCGGGCGCCGTGGATGTCCGGTGTCGTGAGTTGACGAAGAAAAATTGATGTCATAGCTGGTGGAGCGTAGGCGAAAGGGATTTGCATTTTTCACCTCGACGTTTTTTTTAACAATAATAAGCATGTAAATTATAGGATATTTTCTAAGTAATTTGTTTCATCTGTTTACTCGTAATTTCACAACGAAAATATCTTCTTCAATATATCAATAAAAAGTATTACAAAAATAAAAATTTAATGCAGCTTATGAATTCATTGGCACATAACATCATCAAAATCCGAATGATTTGTTGCCATATGAAGTTCATTGTTCTATTATTGTAGCGATTAAATTTGGTTTCAATATTTGAAACACAATATCTTGACTCCAAATCAGGTTTTCAGCCATTTTTCTGATATGGTTCAATCAATTTTCTATATTTATTCGTCGAAAATCCTTAAACTTGTCTATAAAAAAAATCAAAATTATTTATCAACTAATAACCTCGTAAAGATGTAAGTGTCGAATCGAAATCGTTTAAATTGCAAAATTGCATATCTTTCTTTATTGAATTATTTGCTAATAAAACAGTATCGTTACTAGCATACTTAGGGCAGTTTTAAGTTAATCGTTTATTTTTATAAAAAGATAATCTTTATCCCTTTTGTTTGTTATATCACAGTATAGTTGCGTTATAGAATATTGTTGAGTTAATATCGGCACTACACTACTTATTACTTAGTTTGAGCTGACTAATATTAATAAAATAAATTAGCTCCAAACTTGTTTTTACTATCGTTGAGGAATAATATCTAGCTTACGACTAGATCTTTGAACAAATGTCTACACGATTAAAATACAAGCTACACTTTTAAATGAACATTTTTATACTCAGTTATTACCTAATATAAAATAGGGAAGTAACATACTCTACAAACAAAAACTCGTTATTTTGATTAATTACAGCTAAAAAGGTAGCCATAAATTTAATAACGTCTCTACCAGAGTTATAAAATTGCCATTAATGAAGTTAATATAGCATATTTTTAGTTTAATATCGTGTTAGCTTTTTCTTAAATCAATTGATCTAACTGAGGCAAACCGGGTAAATTAACTATATTTTTTTCAACTTTTTGATTTTTCCATAAAATTGAAAGAATTATAAAATAAAATGTATATTTCAGCAAATGAAACTTCTGAAATCACTCAACACAGTACTATTTACTTCATTATATATCAGCGGCATTGTTTCAACCACTTTAGCCATTTTTTCCCACTGAGAATATCATTTGTTACAGCGAGACGCTTTAAGAAAGAGCATTTTTCCATTTACCAGACCATAGAGTTCTGGGTTAGCGAAGTAAAATTTTACCCCAAGACACTTAAAGCACTTTCCGCGTCAGTCCGCAGACTGCGGCAGGCACTTCTGTTCGCCGAGCAAGCGCACAAATCTACCACGGCCATTATCCGCATCTACGTTCGGCTTTGTTTCAAAGCAAACTCCACATTAACCTCCCTTAATGGAGGCGCCTCCTCGCCCCCCCCTCTCTCTCTCTCTCTCTCTCTCCTCCAGCGTGGAGCGTGATTAATCGATTTCTCCCCTCTCTCCTATCCGCGCTTTTTCCCGGTCTTTCGGAAAAATCTCGGCGCTTGCGCGCGAGAGAGCGTTTTACCTAAAACGAAGGGAAAAAAACAGCGTCGGATCGTTGTCTTTGCGGTTGTCTGTTAATCGATGCCGGCGCCGTCGCGGCACATTCCTCGCTCTCACCTTCATTATCGTTTGATCTGCGGCGCCTCTCGCGAGATTGCTTCGTATAAATCAAAATGATAGAGATGCACGCACCAAAACAGCCGCGGTAATAAATGACAAAGAGTGCCGGGATGGTAGGCGCAGACGCGGGAGGGGGGAAAGGATTGAGAAGGCGTGCGGCGCCTTGCGGCCTCTCTGCTCTCGTGGCGACAATGAAATAAAGACGATGGTGGTTTTGTGTGCACACGAGGATTAAATTGCTTGCTACAAGAGAAGTGAGAAGGCGCGAGAGGGACATTGATAAGGATGGCGCGCTCGGTAATTAGAGGGGATCAGGAGCACGATGCCGGTTAATTTAGTGATGATTAATTTATCGGATGACGACTGGTTCAGGAGTTCATGATGATTCTTAGAGGCAAGGCCAAGTATTACTAAATAGTTTTTTTATTAAAAATCAGATAACACTGATAATGCTAATGATAATATGATATATTGTCACTATGTAGTATTGGAAAATGGTTTTTAATTAGGAAACACTAGAAATTGAATGATAGTATAAATTACAGTTATAGTTTATTGAAGAACGAATTCCTAACGCATAAAGTCATTTCGAAATCAACTGGACATCCTTTACATTTGAACATGAAGGGACGTGAAATTTAATTGGAATTTGATGAAGTCCACCAAGTTAAGGTTATCATAGAACGGATATTATTGCGTGAGTGAGTATCAAAAGCGATTACCAATCGTTTTGGACATCAATGAAATTCATTTTAGAAACAAGTTTTAAGAATTCAAAAATAAATCAAATGTAATTGTTTAAAAAGTTTTAGCATTTTAACTTGAATTTATAGTGTGCACAATTCAATTAATAATAATAGTTAAAATCGTTCGTTAATTTCAAATGAGAGGACGTTGTTGAACGCTAACGAACAAATGAGGCGTATTATTCCTGTTGTTTTGCCAACGTCTCGAGAGATTGTCAGCACTCCCCTCTTCAGGGCTACATAATTTATAAAGACAAAATGTAAAAACATACACAAAGAGATTTTATAAAATAAGTAAAAAGGATAGTCAAAAAAATTTTAAATACCATTAATTGGAAATCGCTATACAGCTCGTTAAATATTCAGATAACTAAGACTGTTAAGAGTTAAAATGCTGAAAAATCAGTTATCGGTCGCGACAATATGTTTGGAGTAAAATGTGTAGATTGAGTTGGGCAAAAAGAATGGAACTTACGCTGAATATTCTTCTTGACATTCATTTTCACAAATCTTCGAAATACAATGTATTCTGATAGATGCGGAACGACACTGTGCGATGAGAAAAGACCGCGATAAGTTAAATAAAAATTCAATTAAAGTGGTTGAGCTCAAATTTTTAAAAATGTAAAATAATTTATAAAATCATTTTGAACAATCTCCGATATAATTTCTTCTCCATGTTACTTTCTTACGATATAACCCGCCACATTTTTTGTCAAATCCATCACTACTTAATGAACGCATCAACAAAAACTAACCGGGCTTCTTTTCAGGTGCATTTTTCATCAATATTTAGCCGTGTACGCATGCACCTGTATATCTCGCCCCTTCGACGTGGACACGAAAGAAGAAAGAGAGATAGCGAGAAGAGATAAAGGATGAGGGTCTGGCTGGCGCTTCATTGTCGGCTTTTCTCCTTTCTCTCTCTTTCTCTTTTACTTCTCTGCGCTCGCGCGTAATAAAGGATAGCGCCAGTAATGGCTTTTAATTACTTCATAATGAGGTTGCCGTCGCTGCCGTTGGCGCCATGGCTATATACATGCCCCTTTTTTATCTCCCCGCACGATGCTGCACCAGCGGCTGCTGCCTGAGAACTTTTTTGCACTTTACGCGGGACTCAGCTTCTTTTCCCACTGAGAAAACAAGAAGAGTTGGTCCTTTAAAAATTCTTGCATATATTTAAGATTTTAAAGTCTTTTTCAAGATGGAAATTCTAATATAAATATATAAAATTTAGTGCTTTAATAATGATCTAAAATAATAAATTTCGATCTATTTACAATTTTTCTCTGTATTAAATCTGTATTAAAGTATTTCAATTATAATTAGTAATGATAATAAATAAACACCATAAGTATCAGCTAAATTCAGCCATCAATAATTATTTTAAACAAAATCAAGGATTTTTTTGTATTTCTAAACTATCCAATACATTTTTGACAAAGCTACATTTTCGAACAGTTGCATCAAGATTAATTCTGACCATTATTTGTATCGTTCTTCTCTCGTTATACAGGTTATAATCGACGATTCTATTCACGTTTCCTTGTCCTCTATAAAAATAAGATGAAACGTGAAATTACTTAAACGACACTGCCAATGGTGTGAGAATCGGCATTCTTATAGCTTTCGTCCTTCCGAAAAGCGATACATCACTTCGACAATCGAAGTGATCCACCGAAAGCAACAACTAAGCAATCAAATGCACCGACCTCTGTAAAAGAAAGTCACCATACGAAAGATTCTTCGTCGTATTTCACACAAAGATGCAAGAACCCAGCATCGTTCCTCTCTTCCTCAAACAGGGACAAACAGGGAAACGTAGCTGCAGCTTCGCGAAAGAGCCGCGCGTCGGCAAACTCCTTTTTGTGTAGCGTTGACACGAGAGTCCAGCGCGAACTCGCACTGGCGCTTATTAAGGATCCCGAGCAACTCATTTAAGCCGAGGAGCCGTGCGAGAGGAAGACGGATAGAGGCGGAAAGAGAGAAAAGGTAAGAAAGAGGGGGAGTGACTAATGCGTCTGGTGGCTACCTGAAGACCAGAGCGCGGAGCGCGGCCGGAGTTCAAAGGGACCCGTTGGCGCCGCCACCCTCTCCTTCTCGCTCTCTTTCTCTCTTTTACTCTTGCTCTCGCTATATATGCCTACTCCGCGACGATGTCGATCTTTCTTCTGCACGCTCTGCCACCTTTTCATTCGCTTCTGTATGAGTGTTACTGATCGTGTGTGTGACTATACGTATACATGTAGGTTAGATGGTGATTGATAATGCGTCGGGGAAGAACATATAAGTAATTGCCTTTGACGATGTGGTCAAAGGGGGGCAACAATCAAGAGATTTGTAATTGTTTTTTAATGTGAAATGGAGCAGTATAGTTGGGGGTATGTTTATGTACGTCGACGATGATTTGGAATAAATAGCTTAGACAATTGTTACATTTCTAATGCATATCAGTTGTTTCGCGTGGGTACACGAACGAATATAAAAGAAACGGTGACGGCCGTGGCTGAGTGGTCAGAGTGTCTGATTTGTAAATCGATGAACTCGCTTCAAGCCCGAGTCTCGTCACTTTTTATTAAATTATTTACGAGGCCTTAGTCGTAACACAGTTAACATAAATAATACGTAAGATTAAATTTCAAATGGAGGAGATTTTAAAATTAACTAATGCAGCAAGTCAAGTATTTATAATTCAGATTACATGTCACCCATACATAAGTATATGAAAATGTATTTGCAAAATCACCGGTTGAAATAATAGACTCGTAACTGAATAGTGCATTCCTCTTGTAGATGTTGTCTCCATGGAGACAATTGGCAGCGTATAATACAGAGTACAAAATTAGTGTGCATAGTTTCTTACCTTTTATGAAAGAGAATAGCGTCATCCAGGGAAACTTCGAAATGAAAAAAAACAAATTTTTCTTATTTACGCTTCACTTATAGGAAGATCGATAAATCCTCGAATATAATTTTACACAAAACTGAGAGATACATTGGTAAGAAACCTTTAAATTTCCATTGCCGAGGAGATTTTACACCTAACAAATCCTACATCGCCGACACAACACAATAAGAACTATCTCTCCTATCCTTTACATGCTTGTCGGCTCGTTTGACTACGGTATATATATATGTACGTGTATACCTGCAAGCTATCTGTGAACAAGCGTCTGACGTGATCATGCACCGATAACCGGAATAGGCCTACTCCGTGGCATTCCAAAGTCATGTAGTATAGTTAAAGTGCGGTTTCGAGATTAGATATTCCGACGGCGATGGGGATCTTCACACCTGATGACCCGATACACGGCACACCTCAATTTTCGGCGTCAAAAAGCGTTAGACTTGTGATGCGAAGTGGAAAAGAGCGTGAGAGCACAGTTATGATAAGTTGGCGGAATAATTAAAGGGCTCGGTTTTAAGGTAGATGGAAAGATATATTAGAGGAAAAATGCTAATCAGCTAGTTATCGCGTCAGCAAGTATAGTACATTAGAAGCTGTCATATTAGTTTCCCGGAGTATGGTAATTGATTTAAGTAAGTGGACGTCAAGTTACTTAGACAATTATAAGTAGTTCTGTTTATTCAAATGCGCCGTGAGTAGCTTAACGACTTAATTTTCATTCTTATATCGAATACTATGATTTCACTTTGAATGAGGGAATTCATCAAAATTGAGCTTGGAAGAATCTCACGAATTGTGCAGTTTAAATTAATGCTACCTTTGAAACAACCAAGTTTGCTAGCTTTCATAAAGGGTATCGATATGACTACGGAATTCTTTCCTAATAGACCCATCCAAAAAACTAACTCTCCCAGGACAATAAAAAATTCACAGATTTCGAGGAAATCATCTATTCTTCGCTTATACAGATATACACACAAACACATATCTATAACGACTTCTCGTTCGACTTTTTTTTCTTGGTGCTATACAACTTTACGACCGTCGCTCTTATTCTCCGAGCGGATATACAAACATACATTCCTTCGTATTTTCTTGCCTCTCGTGGAATCGACGTCCTCGCACCCGCATATAAAACGCAGGAGGACCACACGCGCGGGACTCGCGGTCGCTTTATTATATGACCCGGCGGCTCGTAAAGGCCAGGAGCGCCACTGCGGTAGCACCTACAAGCATATATATATATATATATATATATATATATATATATTATGACGATTAACGCGACCAGGACTAATGAGCTCGCAACTGCTTTTGTTAAGCGCGAAAAGACCGCGCTTAATTGGAATTTACTTTAAGAGAGACGGAAGACAGTAGATGTGACTTCCTCGACTTATTTGTCAGATGGTTATGGTTGATGTAAGTTCTTTAAGAGAGTTTGGTATTAAATTATATATTGTGTAAGGTCGTTAATACATACTTTTATTTATATATTCACTTTTAGGCTCATCTTATAGTACTAGGGTCATAAAAATCGATTTTCAAGTACCCGGTAAAAAAAGTTTAACTAAAAAAAATAGCTGTAAGTAATAGGTGAAAAATATAACTGTATTGCATGGATTT
>JAYJLV010000027.1:7863997-7882368 GCA_036873485.1 Torymus texanus | reverse complement strand
GTAGTTATCAAATTCCTGAAATTACAATATATTATTATTATTTCTGTACGAATAGAATAAAAAAAAATATGAGATTATACTGTCAAAAATTATACCAACTTTACAGTATTAGGAATGCTTCATACAATTTTTACAAATGAAGTGTTGATACATTGTTATTAATTGTGGTTGTGGTTTCTTGATAATGTGATACATTATTATACTGAATGTCATCCATAATTTTCTCTAATTATACATTTATAAGTTGTTTAATAATGAATAAAAAGTAATTTATACATGTAGTCGTAATTCCTTGTGGTTTTATAAAACTATCATTTCTTACAGAGGCTATTAATTAATATTTATATTCTACTCCAGTACAGCAACGCCCATTACGAAGATTTAGTACGTTTCAGAATTTCAACAATATACCATATTTTAATCCTGTGATGGTTTGAAACTATATACAAATTTAGAGTTTTTTAGCAGTTGTTTAGTAAAACATTCTTATTTGAAATAATATTTTACATAAACTTTTTAAATTTAACAAAAAACAATTTTTTAAGGAAACGACCAAACTTACAAATTTTATTTTTCTAAATCATAACGGAACAGAAGTTAGAGGTTCTTTTTAGAACTAATTGTTTTCGATTTTTTTATTTATAAAAATTTTCTAACAAATAATAAATAAGTAAATAAACAAATTATAGGAGACGTATAAATAAAACTAAACAGAACCAATCCTTTATAGGATCGTCTATATAAATATCATTATTAAATCTTACCAAACATGCCAAAAAAATAATTATAAATAATTTTTTAGTTTTTCACGTCAATCTACTAAGCACATTGATTTACTATCGAAAATAGTCAAACAATAGAAAGTATCCTAAATTTACGTAACACTACTCGATTGACCTAGTTCTTATGATTATCCAACTTTTCCTATTTGAGGTCCTCGGTGTATAGCTGCGACATACGGTATTCCTATACACAAAGCGCTCCCCGAGCTGTCAACAACAGCAGCAGCAGCTCATCAAGCTCGAAAGGAAAAGCTAGAGTCTCACGACGATCCTCCTCCTCCCGCGGGGATCATCCTCTCGGCACACTTTTTCCTTCTGGCACGCGCTCGTGTGTGTGCGATACATATCTCTCTATATCTGCCTCTCTCTCTCTCTCTCGCTTTCTCTCTTCTGCCCGCGCCCCGGCGATCTTTTTCCTCACCACCCGTCAACGCCCTGGACCACCTAGGGGTAGTCCGGGGCGTAGCGGCCGGCGCGTGCTTCGACTCCCTGGGGGCGGGCAACGTCTCTCGATTCGATTCGCGCGCGCGCGCGCTGAAATTATCGCTACGGGAGCGAGACCGGCTGAACGCACGTGTTCGAGTGGAAGACAGAGGGAAGAGAAAGAGGAGGAAGAAAGATAGAAGAGAGGTTTTTTTCTGAAGTGGGCTGCTTTTTTCGTATAGAGAATCTGTTGGAGTGATCGTTGATGGCTGATGGTGCTGGACGGATAGAGTAATGAAGCTTCGTTAGATGGGCGGGGACCGAGCTGCTGCTAGGCTTTATTTTGAAGGGAGTGGGCGAGGGTGACTGATTGCGACGAATTATAAGTGCGTTAGTCGCGAGGGATGGGGTGGAGGTTGCCTCCTCGAATTATTCATTGGTTTAATCGGCTCGGTACGGAGGGGCTGCCGTAACGCGGTAGTCGTAGCTTTCGGGATTCAGGAGATACGCTGAGTTTGAGAAACAGCAGATTTATGAGTATTAGCTTCCCGGAGTAAAAATGCAATATGGCTGAACTAGGTGTAGTGTGACAAAAGATGTTCATGTATACTCGAGGATCTATATTTGGTTGACCAATATGTTCTATAAAATATTATACGAATATGGAACTTGTGCGAATTTTTTCTTCTTGTGGTACTTATAGGAAAAATAACTAAAATGCTATTACAGTTAGAGAAGACTATATAATACTTTGAAAATTTAGTTCACCGAAAAGTCGTTAACGTCGTTATACTAAAAATGTAAATAAGACCACACGCTGTCGTACACAAAAACCGCAGACAAAAATAAAACCACAGATGACAAAATCCTCGTCCACAACATATGTCAATTCAACGATCCCGAAAGAAACAACGGCACAGGCTATTCATAGAAAAGCCCAATTTCTCCTCCACATGTCAACCACTCTCTCCTGCTTCGAAAATTTTATCTCGCGGTCAGGCATAATCCTTCAAAACCCTCCATAGCCCGTGTACTGCCAAATTCACAGATGTTAGACGCGATCATCTCACGCATGTAACACACGCTCTTCGAATATTATTCGATCTATAGATATACGTACCAGACAGAAAACCCGTGCCCGTCGGTCATCTGCTCGCTAGCCTGTCACGTCCGCAGATGACGGTCTCGATCCGCGAGCGCGGCCTTTTTTTCGATTTTCGCAGAAATCGCTCTATCATCCACTCATTTTTGGCCGTATAACAAGGCGAAACAGTGTATGGGTGTGTATATATATATATATAGGTATCGCTGGGTTCAGGAATATTAACGAGCCTCACGAGTGGGCTCGTATAAGACGGTCGTCACGGCTGTCCATCAGGAAAAGGCAGTGGCGCCGATATCTCTCGAGTGGCTCTAAAATTTGCTCTTGATGGATTTCGAGGAGGCTTTATATTACTTGAGTAATTAATTTTAAGCTTATTTTATACCAAAGTGCAGTGTAATATAAGACGTGAAAGAATGTGATTATTATGATTTTAAGAATATAAAAGCTCTTATAAGTAGTTATATAACCTGTAAAATAAATCATAAATGAATAAAAACATTACGGAGCAGTTAATGCTTTGGTTTAGATGCGTAATAAATATTTCAAAAACAAGAATAATATTTTTCCGTTTTTCCTGTAAAAAGAGTCAAATGTAAATTAAAAAGATTATATTTTTGTCTGTAATAAATTTGTTTCAAAATCCTATTAAAACTGATTGGTTCATGATCTCTTTTTAAGTTCAAAAGCATAAACGGAAACGAATTTTGCCATAAAAATGAGTATATAACGTTTCTCCTCTGAAAAACAATACCCGCGAAACGACTCTATTTTTCGCACACTCTTATACGCTCGTTTCGTAATCCAACCCTGACAAAAAGACGCGAACACGAGCACGAGCGCAACCCGGCGCCGCGTATGTCGAAATAAACCTCGCTCGGCCATCGCGCGCGTTCGCGAGACGACGATAAATACCGCGAGAGCGTTACGCTCGGCAAAAAACGGTTTGCGCTCTTTCGCTTTCTGGCACATACACACACGTGCGTATACCCTATACGAACGTGCACGAGCTGCACAGAGAGAAACGGTCACCGGGCCTATACATCGATTCGTTGCTCTCCCTGTAATCGGATCTACTCCATATAACACATCCTCGGCCCGGCCATTCACGCGCGCGCGGCTCCAGCTGCTTCCGGTGGGCGTCGACACGCGGAAAACGGGTTCGCGATTCTTACGCGCGAGGGAGAGAAAAAAGAGAGCAAGACACGTACGCGCGCGCACGCATAGAGAGAATCGATCGGGTGCTCTACACTTCTCTCTCTCTCTCTCTCTCTCGGTACTTTTTTCGTCAAACAAAACCCGGAACCGACAAGCTGCGCTGACAAAAATGAATCGTGAGAAAGAGAGAGAGAGAGAGAGGGAGAGAGTTTGGCAAAGGGTGAGCGCGATGCCGATCTCAGAGGCGTGACGCTGTGCGACGAATTATCATCGCGGGAGGTATATATATATATACGCATACGAGTGGGCCAAGACTTTTCGACCCTGGCAGAAAAGCAGATTGCAGGGCTCCGGTTTCGCGAGCGCTCCGAGCACGTGTGATGGGCGGTGTCAGGACATTACTGGATTTACCGATGTCCATTGTGGCGACTTTCTGCGTTTTTTGCGCGAGGGGAGGCTGAGATCTACCCCGACTCGACTTTGTATGGTTAATATATGGACCACTCGCTTTGTGTACTCGCGCGCGTGTGTGCGTTCAGGGTATTTTTGTATTATAATGTCGTTTATGTAGCCGTGCATGCAGAAGTGTCTTTTCGTTACAGGGATTCGGTGTTTTGATACAGAGAATGTATGTAAGGTTCGGTACAAAGAATAACCGTTTTAACTTGACGAAAACTTCAGAGTTGCAGACATTCTGTTATGTATAACTCGACATCTTACATAAAAAAATTTGGTTTTGTATTTTTATACACTAACAACACCATCATAGTATTATCATTTTTAACAAAAATGACTTCATACGAGATCGAATTATAAACGAAAATATAAAACAGCCGCAACTGAGCAAGATAGGCCACGATTTTAGGATTGTGTATATTTCACTCAAACTTTGGGATATGTTTTTATGAATGTCGAAAATGGTGGGAGTCGCAGTCACATATACTATAAAACTTCGAAAATGTCGAGTTATTCTTACCAGGACAGCACTACCTTTGACTCAAACTTTGAGATAAGTTTCTGGGTGTAGAAATATGATGAAAGCTGCAATATTAGACCCTAATATTAAAAAAAATTAAAATTCTCGACATTTTTAGGTTTATTTTCAAAAAAGTCTTGAAAAAAGCCTCTTTTTAAAACAGTAGACATTTAACCTAAAAAATAAAACTAGGGAAACTGACTTTTCATTTACATTTTTAAGGATTACAAAATCTTGATTTCTTACAAAGTTATAAAAGTTTAAAATTAAGCGTCAATAATGCACTAAAATATGCAGACAATGAAACAATCAATTTTATCCCATAGTTTGAGCTAAATCCAGGACCCGAAGGTAGTGTACTCTCCTGGTTAAAGCTATTTTGTATAAACTTATTATAGAAATAACTTCTATTTATTTGAAAAATGAAACTAGAGAATTAAAGCAAGCTTTTGCTTTTGCAAAATCTAAAAATTATTGAATTCTGAAAAAAGTAATCTTTACTTTTTTACGGCGTTATCTGAGGTTGTTCTATTGTAAATGATTATGCATGGCGTTTCAAATAGAAGCTATCACTTTTTAAAAGAAAAACAAACAACCAAAATAAAAACTTCAATGAAATTATTTCGACAGAGTCCCCTCACTTATCAAAAGTGGTGCCGGGTAGATCAGCGCACTCTCTCTCTCTCTCTCTCTCTCTCTCTCTCTCTCTCTCTTTCGAGGTACCCGCGATTAATCTCGAAATTAAAGCGAGAAAATCGCGTCCGCCAGCGCGTAATTGACATCTTGAGCGTATCATGTGCATTATACTGCGTATACGCGTATACTTTATATATATAGAAAAAGTGCGCTCGCGGGCGCAGAGTAAATAAGACTGGCGTGTAATTATTGTAATCCAGTGGCCAGTAGGAGGACAGCTGGGAGGTCCCTACGGGCTACTACACCGCGCTTGCACTGCGTACTTTTTCACGAGGCGGACGCGCGCACCCGGTTTTCATCCGGGAGGTCGTTCCTCGTGCGGGTATAGCGCAATGTAGAGGTTTGGAGGATGTTTGAATTTTCTCGAATGGGCAGAGAGTTTACGTTTTTTGCGGATAAACAGGAGGAGGTGGCGAGGTGAGGTGGCAATTCAATGATTGAAATACCAAAAAAGTGCGCTGATGACGGGGGCAAGTTTATTGAGCCCGAACGAATTGCCGGCGAGTTTTGTCGAGGAGCAAGAAGTAACTGTAAATTGTGCAATAATAAGAAAAGATTTTATTGTTGTAAGAATGAAGTTTTTATCGGGTTCAAAGATCTTTGAGGACAAACCCTTAGATAAATTTGTATTTTATATACTATACTATTATTTTGTATGGGATAGTTTGAAAAATATTGGTAATATTGGCACAGATACATTTTATGTTTTAATTTACTAAAAGGTTATTTGCATGTTCGCATAATACAAAGAATTGTGTTATATACTGTATGACAATATTAAAAATGCTATTTTATTTTAATAGTAAAATAGCTAAAAATATTCGATTTAATCCTGCACTTATCGGATAGAAAAAATTCCTTGCATTATAGAAAACACAGGAAGCATTAGGCAACGTGCTTTTATACAGGCGTAAAGCTAAGTAGTTTAAATTATAGTATCATAATTCCTGCGACTCGCTTAACTTGCGGAAAATGCACCGAGTAGGGATCAATACGAAAATATAACATGAACCGCCACGACGGCGCATGCTATAAAGTCTAAATAACAGTGAAAGCCCGCTTACAACTCCTTCATTATTCAGGAAAAAACGATCATTCTAAAAAAAGCCGCTCGCTTGAGAATTCCCCTACCAGCCCTTGCAAATGTCTCCGCATACGCGTACTTATATATAACTCGCGCTACTTGTGCCCACTCGAAGGGGCGGCTCGAGGCTGGATTTCAATCTAATTGAAATCGACGGGAGCGCAAGTCCTTGCCATTACCGGCCGATTTATATGCTGCTTCACCCCCCTCCTCATATCGCCTCCTATAATCGCGATCCTTCGCATTATGCGAGAGAGAGAGAAAAAAAATAAGGGTGCCTGGCTTATCGTGGCGATAAGAAACGCGAATACACTCATGCGAGAGAGGACGGCGGCCGCGCGTATAAGGAAGGAAGGAAGGGAAAAAAGAAACGACGGAGAGGGAGAAAAAGAAAGGAAAGGCGAGTGAGCGCATAGGTGCACCGGAATTTCGAGCGCGCGAACCTGCGCGCGCCGCGACAGGTTTAGGCTCAGCCTACCGGGCTGCCATTGGCCTAGCCACCGGTCACGCCCACTCCCCTGCCGTAGCGGTAGCGGATACTTCGCTCTACCTGCCGCTCGAGGACGCGCCGGAGCAAGCAAGCAAGCAAGCGAGCGGCGCCCGCCTGCGTCACGCGACTGTGCGCGCAGGTAAGGGAGAGCAGCAGCCTGCAGCTACCGATACTGACAGGGGGACTACTTTGTTTTTACTTGGATGAAAACTTTTTTTTTTGTAATGCGATGCTTTTTAATTCTGTCGGGCCGGCGGTTCGAAATAAATGTAGAATATATTGTAGATTAAAATGATATTTAATTTTTATAAATAAAAAATTGTACAATCTACAGCAGGATAAAAATTATGACCAAGTTTTACTAATAGAAAATTAATGTTATTTGAACAACCCAACAGGTATATTTATACACAATTCTTTTAAGATAAACATCAAGATTTTTAATGCAAAAACAAAAGTACTTCTTCAACATTATTTTCTTTTATTCACATATAGTGAAGACTGAAGTGTATAATAATTAAAATGCTAAATTGCCTTTCTAGTTGATATATAATTAATTTTGTGTTGTTGCACATAAGCAACTTATAGGTATACTTACGATTTCTTCGCAATTTTGATTAGTATGGATCGAAGGATCGCTTGGCCGTCATTATTTCAAGTGAAAACAAATTAACATAGTTCATGCGCCTCTCCTCTCGTCCCTCGAAAATCACAGCGTGTATTACAGTAGCGCGGTATAAAAAAGTATCAGTCCGCGCGCGGCACGCTCTCGTCTCAAAAAGTAACGCACATTTAATAGATAACAATCAACGTATTAGCGCGCGCGCAGTAGGAGATCCCGCGTAATTACAGCGCTTGCAGCCTTAACGTCTCTCTGTTCATTATCAATAACGACGTGTAATGCGCCTGGCGGAGTAAAAGCTTTCTTTCTCTCTTGCGCCGCTATACTGGCCGCGGCGATACATTCCCCCCTCTCGAGAGAATTCCGAAAAAGAATGGCATTCGCTTTAAACGTCGTTCGACTAAAAAGTCTCTCTCTCTCTCTCGTTGCATATCTTGTGCCGCCGCAAAAAGCGCGAGCGCGCAGCAGCAGCCGCCAGCGGATAATAATAAAAAAGAAGAGAACGAGAGAGAGAGAGAGAGAGAAGAAGACTGTATCCCTCGCTGCTCTCTCGCGCGCGCATATGAAAATTCATGAGCCCGTGAACTTAAGGGGGGCCGCCGCGATAGCCATGCACCGACGGGAAAATGGCGTCGTTAACGTTAAACGGCACCCATTATGCGCGACCGTGTACGAGCATCGTCGCCGTGCCCGTGCGCGCGCGCGTCTTTGTGCAGCGTGCAAGCAGAGAGAAAGAGAGAGAGAGAGAGAGTGAGTGAGAGAGAAGCCCGCGTGTACGAGGTGTAACGCAAGCTGCATTACCCGCGTGTTCGACATTAAGTGGCACGTAAGACAGAAGTCCTGAAACTTTCCGTCGCGGATTTGCATAAATCTTCGCGAGAAGCGACCCGACGCGCAAAAAGAGCTGCGATGTCGTCTTTGTTCTTTGCTTGAGATGTTAGGGAAAAATGGAATTCGATGTATACATTATATAGGGGAGGAGGTCGTTGTGATAATGCCTTTAGCTATACGAGGAAAAACAACCCGACAAACGACAACAAAGTTTGTTTATTTATGGTTTTCAGAAAGAATTTATAAAATATTTTTGTGTCGGAATAGCCGGAACAGCCGCGCGTACGCAGTGTTATTTTACATTATAACGTCAATTAGAAACAGAAACATCAGCTAAGTTGTTCTCTTGGCAAAAGTTTTATTTGTTTTTTGTTGATTTTAAAAGCCAACATTATTTTAATTTTGTATCATATATTATATAGTATAGCTTGAAAGATAAACTTTGTTGGTATCCGTATTCGCAAAAAAGTATCATAAAAGTCGTGAAAAGTATTACAAAACATGAAAAGTCTGAATAAAATAGAATATCATATAAATATATGCATTAAATAAATGCTACGAATCATAATAATAACGTGTTACTGACAAAAATAATAAAATATAATATTCTTTATAGAAAAATTCTGTTATTTAGCCCGAGTTTAAAAAGTGAAAATTTTACTTTGGGGTTCTTTGAGAAAAACATGCGTGGAAAAAATAATTGTATTCTGAAAAGAATTGTAAATTTACGGGGATTAACGAAAGCATATTTTTTGCTCTCTATTTAATGAATTCTCTTGATAAATACAAAATATATGTACGATCAGCGAACTACTCAGTCATCATTTCGCTACGACGTTATTGTCATTCGACATGCGACGAGTTGCATTTATCTTACCACGCCATCGTTGCCGTTTCGTTGATCATAGGCATAGGATATAGAGAAGCGCGCCGCGCGATTCGATTAATCCATCAGCAAACGAGAGAAGGAGAAAACGATAGGGGAGAGAAAGGCTGCGCGCGCGGTCCGATGCAACGGGAAGTTGTTGGCCACGCGGTGCTTTCGCCGCAGTTCGAATCGATCTTCGATATTTATGCAGCAGTCATTCATTTGAGAGAAAAAGAGAAAGAGACAATGATACTCCTCGCCCCGAGTCTTTATTCCTCCCGTTGCTATATCTGATCTTTGTTCGCGGTATTTTTACTTGACTCTTTATACGAGTTTGTGTTATTGCCTCTTAACTGTTGTTTGGCGCGTTTTCAGGCGAGGACGTGATTAAAAACCAACTGGAAGATTGTGAAATGTATATAATAATACTCTTTGTCTTTTTATGGTTTCTTGCATTCAGCAATAACCGCAGGTGAAAACAATATGAATATATCAATGCTGATATCGTAGTGAAAATTACGTATTCAAGTATCCATAAATTACGTCATTTAAACGAGATATTTTAAGACAGCATACAATTTATATTTAATTTCAAAGAATTTTAAAGAGATCTAACAGTTATTACGAATTGCTATAAGATAGCTGTTAGATGTAATAAATGTGAATTATGTTACGGTACAAAATATTATAGTTGTAAAAATGATAATATTTCTTTATGTTTATATTCGTATCTGAGCTTTAGTGATTTTATATACACTTCGACGCCTTATGTGTTTTGTATATAAAGAAAATTTTGTGTTCATCCTAAAATTATCACAATATCACAGTTAGAAACATTCAAATAATGGTAATGGGACTTACACAAGGATATGGAACAAGAGAAATTCTATTAAATTCATCCAGATCATCTTTGGATGAATCCCGGACAAGTGTAGAAACGATTATAGATTATCAGGATAATTAATTGCCTCTCAGATACAAAAACAAGATGTTTGTCTGCGTGTGACGAGTAAGATAAAAGATAAAGTGAAAGAAACAGCGCATATCTCACTGTGAAAAAGGGGAGTCCAAAGGCGAGGATGATCCCCTGCCGAGTCAATATTAGCTCGATGAAAGGCGAGATAACGGCGCTATTGAATGTCTCTCGTACTGTTGGTACGGCTGATCTATCTGTATAGCTTTCAGCGCCAACGATGAACAAGAAGGGCACAGAAGAGGGGGAGATACTATTGGAACGAGTATACAATGACCAGCTAAAGGAAACAATTGAAACTAAATTGTAACTGAAGTTGATATCAATGCGCATATTCATATATCAAGTGCAAAGGTTGTATACTAGAATATTATTAAAATCAGTGCTAAGTATCGATTCATATTTAAACTTATAGTAAATATAAATCATAAATTCTAACAAACAAATATATGTATAGATGTGCTGGGGAGTATCAGACCTCCGAATCATAGATTTGGTACAAACTTTGGGATATGATTTCAATGGTGAGGAATATGAAAAAATCCGCGATATTAAACCCTAATACTAAAGAAATTCAAGTTCTGGACACTTTTAGTTTTATTTTGTTAAATAACTTGTAAAAAGTTTCTTTTTGAAACATTTAATCACAGTAATCATTTAATTTATGTAAGTCATAAATATTGCTTAAAAAAAGAGAAAAATAAAGCTCGAATAACCGAGCTTTGATCTGCTTTTCGTGAAATGAAAACACATTAATTCTTTCCAACTTTATGAAAGTTAAAAGTTGAGCAACGAATGTGCACCAAAATATGTACAGTTAGTCGAACAGAAAATTTTTTTTATTTCTGGAAAAAGCAAAGGAAAGATATTATTTCTCTGTATTCTTATTTTCCCTTCTTGAAATCATATTTAAGACTTTCCAAGATAAAATAATTACAGTTATATGAATTGGCTTTTTTTCAAGAGATTTTTCAAGATATTTTTAAAAACCCGCGTAAAAAAAATTTCAAGGGCAATGTATGGACCATATGTGGTTCCGGCGTCTCAGCCGAATATTAGCAGAATATTGGCCATAGTTTTCCTACATAATACTTACACGTGGCTCACGTTTTAAGAAAAAAAAATATGGGAGTAATGTGAATATTGGAAACAATATGGGAGTAATGTGGATATTGGAAACAATATGGGAGTAATGTGGATATTGGAAACAATATGGCCAATATTCGACTTAGGCGCTAGAGTCACATATTGCCCATATACTGCGCTAATGTGAGGAGTGTGGCCCATATATTGCCAATATATTGCTCGTACTGTTGCAAATATATTGGCCACAAAACCATTTTTCGCCGACAATAAAGCTAAAAATGTCTAGAGCTTGACTTTTTTGGGGTCTATATAATGTAAAAATATAGCCAAAAGTTTAAACCGAATCTGTAATCCATAGGCCTAACCCTCTTCTGGTATACCAGAATCCTATAAGATCTCATAAGATATAGTCGCAAGTAAAGGAGTTAAAAATCAATATCTTTATAAATTTGTAAATGAATATCATATTCAAAATAAGATCATTTAAAAATGAAATAAAATTGTTAGAACTTAGAACTTTTAGCATCACCGGATAAAAAACATCATTATAGTTCAATAATAAATATAACCTCCGACTTAAGACTCGAAATTTTGATTATCGCAGCATAAATTTCAAAGCTGTCGGAACGAAGCTGAATAAAATGTTCACATGCGCAGGGACATCCATCAGTCGAGTGCGAGAGAGCGATCATCGGCTCTGCAGCGAAAAGCCAGCGAAAGCAGCGTGTGTAACCCCCCATCGAGTCCTCTTCGAAGGGGATCCACTCGTGCGGATGCACATCGCGAACGCGTGCCATGAAGGTGCGAGCTACGCGTGAACATATATATCCATATATATATATATATATACACACACACTCATTCTCGCCCGTCGCGCGCGATCTATTTACATATCAAAGTGAGGCAGGTTAAGCCGAAAATCGGCGCATTATGCGAGCGAGCCGAGCCTTGTTACACCGTTTAATGGATTGTGCGAAATGTCTGCGAGGTACGGGGATTTCTCCGAGGGACGGAAGATTGGCCGAGATGCATCAGGCACTCGTGCGAGGGATCGCCGTGGTATACTGCAGTGCGTTGTGCCCGAGGGCCAGGCACGTAAGGAAGATTACGTTATTCAATGTTATTGAATGTTCGATTAGGGGGGGGGCTGATGATGGTTTTCCATTGTGCGGGCAAAGAAGAGGATTGAAACAATGAGATTGATAAGCGAATTTCAGTGTTATTGTGGAGAATGTCTGCTGAATGATAATTTGAGGTAAATATTATAATTAAAAAATCGTTGATGACATTGTATGTTGGCCGCAAGTATTTTCTCCAAACCTTTCAATCACGTTAGTTTGTATTGTCGAAGATAGTTTTATTGCTCTCTTCAAATATGCAGCTTTTTCAAAACTATATACTTAAACTTCAAAACCTGTTAACGCATAACCGTTAACGACAAGAAAAAATGGTCAACAATAATTCCACTTCTACAATTATCAACGGATAAGAAATTTACAATTATCTTGTAAAATGTTCAATACAACGAGACGCAGTTTGTAGTCCCGCGCTCTACACGCACTGTGCGAAAGTCGCGGTGCAATTATAAGCACAAGCAATAGTTAATTATGTTTATAATAAATTTAATTATATTGGTAAAATCGAATTAAAGATGCATTACTTAAGTTTGGATGAATTTATAAATAGAGCGTGCTATTATCACAAAATATTTAAAAAAAAAGATTCTAAACATTAGGGCCATTCTTGGCATCCTCAGTTCTTTTCATACAGCTTTATGCCATTAAAAACTTAGGGGATACCCTACAAAAAGTATTTTTTTCACAATCAATCTTGTAAGATAAAATTTCCATCTCATGATCAAAGGCAACAAAGCACACTGAATACACCTAATAAATCCGCAATGAATAATATACAGTACACACTAAAATATCATGAATTAGGTGAAAAATCTCAGGACCCCACATCCGCACAAATCTCCTCTATATATGGCTAAGCAGCTCTTGGTCGTTCGCACCCATGATCATCCCTGCACCGACTCTATCCTTCTCTCTTTCTCTCCACGGCACGTGCCCTGCGCGTTGATTCACCTCGCGCGCTCTCAAGAGCATACAAACACACACACTCACGAGGTGTATCAATCGCAAGCAGAGCTAATTGAAAAGTGAGCCTATACTCGCGTATGTGTGTGTATATAGAGCCGCTCGATCATCGCTTGCTGCTATGGCCATCCGTCATCGAGAGTCCCACGAATTTGTCGGTCCGCTTTACGAGAGGGGCGATCGCGCGCGATTAGCCACGCGGACGTGCCAGCTCTTTTCCCCCGTCAGATTCCCACGTAAAGGGCGTGTGTGTATATATATGTAGACGCGAGCTTTGAGAGAATCTCAACGAGTATAGAGCGCGAGAGGGGGAAGGAAAGTCGCGATGATACACGCGCGACTGATGATCTGGCTCGGTGACTCCTTTTCACCGAGTGCACGCGTTCGTTGAGTTTAGATAGAGGGGGTGATGGACTTTGTTTTTGTAGATGAGGTGTAGAAGCGGCGCTTGGGACTTTTCGAGAGCTGTTTGTTTTGAAAGGCTTGATGTTTCATGTAATTTGTTATTTCTATTGTCAAACGATAGGAGTGATGGTAAGAATGATTGGATGATCTTGCAATTTACCATAAGTATTGTCCATGTATAAACCACCAAATATCAATGGAATTGATGATAAGATGATGAATTATTATTGCAACAACTACCTTATACTTCAGTCTATGCATAATTAGGATAATAACAATATTTTATTTCATTTTTAAACACTATTTTATTTTATAACCCCGTGGTAATTATTATTTTACAGTTTCTTCTAAAAAAGAATCTGGTGTCTCATATAGTTGAATGCCTTGTCGCACAAAAGACGGCCATGAGAAGGAAATCAAGTTTTTTTCAGCATGCGTAAGACCCACGTTTTTTTCAGGCCGAAGGTAAGGGAAAACTGTGCTCTCGAATTACATCGGGCTAATTCGTTGACACGGCATTATCGACGAACAATGCGTAAACTGGAGCTGCTGCTCCCTGCATGCGTCTTTCACATTTTTCGCCGCGTTCCCGAATTGCCCTCTGTTTAATTCTCTCCCGGCTACGTTTCTAAAGAAAGAAAAGGCGTAATGCGACGTCGTTTATGCCTTGACAGATTTTTTTACTGCTGCCGTAAATGGTAGAAAATAAAAGGAGAAGAAAGAGCACTATTTTTCTGAAAAAAACGTATTAGAGTAAGTGAATTATGAGTTCTCGTAAGATTTTCTAGATTATTATGTAGTGTTTATGTATGTATAATAAATCATATTTTATGTTAAAAATAATCTCAATAATGCTGAGATTCAAAAATATTTCTAACTGGAATATTGTAGGCATATTTATCGAGTAAATAATTTAAGATAAATACCAAAAACATCATTATTCTTATTATCCTTCAAAAGAGGATATCTTACTGCTTTAGCAGATAATATCGCAATATTCATGCAAATTAAAATCGATACTTGGCGAAGTAATAATTAACCGTAAGAACATATGATACGGCCGCACGTCATCTCGAAGATAATCAAGATTACATCGCACTCGATGAAAATCGTTACGCAAAATAATAGTCTTCAAGAGCGAATTATTTACACCTGTAGAGGAGAAGCACGCGTCATTGAGTTGCGCGCAAAATACAAATTCATTAAAAATAATCAAATAATCAGGGATGAATCTTCAGCTGCGCACTCCAACGTAAACACACAGTCGCGGGGTCCGAGGGAGTGCAACGCACCCGATGATTGGGAGGTAAAAATTAAGCGCCTTACGTTTTCGAGTACCACCTCTTCGCGGTTGCCATTACGTTAGCCGAGGCTTAATTCGAGTGCTATGAGCGGTAATCGAGCCCAACAGGTGCGTCATTTCGTTCACATATATATGTCTGAGTTCGCGAGGTAATATAAGAACTCTCTAAGCTGTGATAGGAATTTTATGAGGTTGCCGTTCGAAGATTTATTGGTTTGTTATATTTATGTATAGTGTCTGGAGTTAAAATAACGATTTTTCTTGAAGGTTTCTCGTTTCTCAAAATACATGTAATTTATTCTTATCTTTTTATTAAAACTGCTCATATTTCTTTATTTTTCCAGTCATTTCTTTCGCTATAATTAATAACAAGAATTCTGACCATTTACACGATTTCTGTTAACAGTTTTAATTGCGCGTTGTAAAACACTACCTCGAGAATGACCCATTTCTCATTCTTCCGAAAAAAACCTTCTCAATCGCCAAGTCTATTTTTTCCGACTGCGTGTAAATAATCACCGACTGTGCTGCAATTATCCTGTGAATCGCAGCTGTATCAAAACGGATCTCTGCAGAGTTTCGCGCTTGTTCGTTCGCTCTCGGGGTCAAGGCAGAGAGTCGAGCGATGATTTGCGCACACGCGCGATCGAACACGTCGGTGGAACGACTTAATAAGCTACGATTGCGAGCGTTCGCGCGAGAGAGAAAGAGAAGAGGCTGCGGATATGGCTGTACCTGGATTTGCATACGCGATTACAGGCTACGTATACTGTGCGCAGGAAAAAAGAGAGTGCGCGTACTGGAGGTCGAAATGCCAAAAAATGCACCCGATGAGAATCCGTGACGCGTGGATGTGTATGCGTACCCGTGCAAGGGAATTTCCTTTTTCTCCTTTTCGCTGGAAGTTAGTCGTTACCACTTTGACGCGGACCACAATTTGAGGTCGCTTGCAAGTGCCGATTTCAGACCGTGAACATTTAATATCTGCCCTATGAATTGCTTCGAGGAGTTAATGTAATCGTTTGGTGTAAAAATTACTGTTTTACTTATTCGGTGCTATTAAATTTTCAGTCTGGTGTTGATTGTACAACACACGTCTTTTATGTATTCATAACTCATTATTATTTAAAGTATGTTGTTTGCGTTACGCTTATATTCTTTAATTTTAGGAAAATAATACAAAATAAATTTAAAATATTCGAAGGACACTTGCATCACGTTTTTCTACATGTAGATGAATTATGAAATATTTAAATTTGAAATGTTGATATGGTTTTCACGGTTATAGTTGATTCTAAAATTGTCTTATAGAGTGCTTAAAAGTCACTTTGAACATTTAAAGCAACAAAATTTAACAGAACGCTTTACTTCTCACTCGTATTATCTGTAACGATAACCGAGTGACCATATGCTTCACAACGAATATGTATACTTTTTCAACTCTAAGCTATAAGAGTCAAATACCTGGTTTTTACAAGTCATATAGTGTATCTTGGCGTTTCACTGTATTTTCGTAGTTTTCTATACTCATAAACATATGGCATTGCATGCTCCTCTTTATATTTTTCTGTCTACGACCTAAAACTAGAAAACAACATTTTTATAACAATTCAAAACTGAAACTATGGTTTGTGAACCTTTGAGATGAATTTTATTACAAATTGTATAAAGGATACAGAAAAATCCATCTTTTATTTTTTGATATTTACAACTATTTTATTATTTTTTTTTTTAATTTGATTTTCTAAGTGGAAGAGTATCTAAATGTCTATGCGTATTTGAATATGTGTGTAACTCTACAGATAAGGGGTTATTTGTTCTTTCAATAAACTGAATTATTTAAAAGTGGCATTTGAACTGTTACATTTTATTTTATTGGCTATGGTAACAGAAAAGTTAAAATTGATGAATTTAAAAATTCAGTTACATTTAATTTTAAAATTTAAATATTCTTATGACAAGTATAAATAATTATATAAATTATTTTTATTTTGAATTTGCGAATTAAATTTCTTTCCTATAATAAGAAAATTTGTAGACCGTGCTTAAATAAAATTATTCATAATCTGGAGCATATCGGCAAGGAAATGTTGTTTTGCATATAATTAAGAAATCGATTTGAGTGATGATCAAAACTTACTTTGGAAAAAAATGAGTAAAAATTCGTTTCAGAGCCCAATGTGTGGTGCATTGAAGAAGAGCAAACTGAGCTAACGAACTTTCAAAGGGTTATGGCTCTACTAGTACTTATAAATAATGTACATCAGGATACAAAAGCAAATATTACATGCACCAGAGAACGCATCAGAAATGCAGATCTGCTTCTAATAAAATAAAACGATTTCATTGACGATATAATAAAAAAAAAACACCTGTGCATCACGTATCAACACAATAATCTACATCCCATCCCACAACTATAACATATCGCTCCATATCGCAGATACGCACGCGAGTTCTACGCCACTCGCATATACATATAATAAACTACTGGCTTGCGCGCGCGCACCCACAGGAGCCAAAAGCGAAAATCTTCGTATATACACGTATCATTAGCTATCCGATGGCGAATCTAACGGCCGCGCGCGCTTGCGCGCATCGGCGCATTGTAATAGCTGTTATTGCTTTCCTCGTGCGCTTCCGGCGGCTAAATGTTTGTCATTTTCCTGCGCGATTCCGCGCGCGACATTGTTTATCGGTTACGAAGGCCCTCATTTTTTCTCTCAGAGCCCAAGCCAACTATCAGTGTGAGCCTCGAAGCGAATTACACGACGTATCATACGTGTATATATATACGTATATACGCGAGCGAGTATCTAATGGGGACCCCCGGTTATATTATATATGTATACGCCCGTGTTGGCTACCTATACGAGGATTATTTAACTCAAGCGTATACGTTTGCGCTTCGCTATATGCACATGAGTGTGTGTGAGTGTATGAGAATGTAATGACACGCGAGTGTAGGGACCCTTGGCGTATCAATGCCACAGGAAAGGATGCCCGAGCTCGTATGACGATGGCTATTATTTATTAAGCCTATCGAGGAAATGATGGTCCGCTGAATTTGTAATGTCTGTGATTTTTTTTTTCGTTGGCTTCGATTAATTTTACGGTTTGCTCTTTGTGCCGTCATAAGTGGTGATTATAGAAATAATTTATTGGAATTAGGAAAATTAATGGTCCAATGTTTTTCTAACATTGGTTTCGTTATGAGAGCAATATTTAACAATATGGAATTCCTTTTCTATTGATTAACAGTTGAAATATTTACGGAGTAATAAGTAACTATTATCTTCGGAGCGCTCCCGTGATCCTTGATATGATTTATTAAAAAAATGACAAATAAAAGCTGTATGAAAGTGGAATAGCTTCTACATAAACTTTAATGAAGACATATTTATTTATTTATTTATTTATTTATTTATTTATTTATTTATTTATTTATTTATTTATTTATTTATTTATTTATT
>JAYJLV010000027.1:7848675-7863897 GCA_036873485.1 Torymus texanus | reverse complement strand
CCCACCGTTGGTATAAAATATAGTAATTTTTACTAAAGTTGTATTAAAATTTCCTAGACCATTTCTCTCAGTGTAGAAAGATATTGTTATATATAGCTCATGCAACATTTCGATGACGTACTGGTTGATCTCTTTAGGTTTTATTGGAAAAATGCAACAATATCACATTATGGATAATCGAAGCACATAAGAAAACATGATTAAAGTCGTACATATTAAAACTTACAAAGCACACACCAAATTTGAATTTTACCTTTACTATCGCATACCAGTTAGTCAATTGAGACGATGAAACGTTGAAGACGATGCCACGTAAATTCTGTAGAAAACAGAATTTACGTGGCAAAGTAATCAAAACAGAAAAGTAAACAAAATCAGAATACTACTTGAACAATTTTTCAAAATGGAAATTACTTTTTATGCGGCATATTAAAAATGGATTTATATTCTATCTGTGCAGTAGAGTGATATTTATTAATTACATTAGGTGCACTAGTTATGAGTCCTTTCAGCATCTTTAATTTTAACCTTTATACCGCTATAGCAACTTTTATGTATGTTATGCAAATCTGTTAACGTTAATTATTCGTAAAAAATGTCGGCCACCTAATGGTTAAAAGATTTAAAATCGAATTTTCGTTTATGTGGTTTTATGTATGTTAACAACTAATTTTGACATATATTTTTTGTAAACTATCAGGATTCAACTAAATAAAACTTTTCCTTTTCATAATTTTTCTAAAATCTATTTGAAGTTTCTGATGATACTTCGTGAGGATTTTTATTGTATTTGAAGCAGAGAAATAAAAAAAATATGAGTAATCGATCCGACAGTTTACAAATTAAACAAAACGTTTATAAAAAAACCCTGACTGTACATTGTGAATATTTTTAAAAGAAAAAAATGCTTTCATATAAAGCAGGACGTATTCTATATACGTTCTGCTGATGAAAGAAGTAAGATAGAAAAATGATAAAATTCATTAAAAATAAAAAATGCATGCTTTACCATTCTTGAAGCATCTAGCATCTTTAAATTAGGATGTTAAAAATGCTTCTTAGAACAAACTTTTGAAGAAATGTTTTTTCAGAAAATCTTAATGACCGTAATATAACATAAAATTTCACGTTCATACTACGAAAGACGAACAAATATAGTTAAGTAACGGAAAATTGCATATGTCCGTCAAATAGAACAAAAGAAAAAAAAAATTTGTCGGAATTCATTAATTTTACTCCACTGCACGATCAGCCTGCACGCGATGCCAATATTACTACTCTCTGCAGGTGCCCTCGCGCGCTGTGCGTGTCTTACTTTTTCCGCGAGCTTTAATGCACATACGGTGTCACGATTTCGCTCCATTTCCCGCATGCAGCGCGCGCTAAGTAATTCGCTCGTTGCGCCGTTTTTCAACAGATCGATCGCGCACTCCCGAGACCCGCGGCTCGTAAAGGTATATATTGACTCGGCGTGTACGCGCGCTTCGAGGAGAATTGATTTTGCGCGCGGGGACGAAAGGGCGCTTCCTGTCGACGGTTAGCGTTCAGCGGCGGAGTATCGACCGAGGTGCATTGGAACTCGGCTTTGTTAAAAGCTCGTTAAATTAATCGAATTGCGGTGCTGCGCTCGAGGCTGGGCTTATTTCCTTGAAAAATATTGTGTTTTCTAAAGGTCAAGCAGAAATTATTATCATTTGTTAATTGTAGAATATGATAATATAAATTAGTAGTTAGTGTAAACATACATATTAAAAAAAACCGCTGCCAATTCATTGACTCGTGGCTTCCTCAAACTTAATTTGCTGATTTCTTTAATTAATCATAATGATTGAAATCTAGCTTTTATAATGATTGAAAACTCGCTGCGAGACTGTGGAAAAAACGACCATACACACGGAGAAAAATGGTGTAGGAAAAATTACTATTTTTGATAGTAGCGGTGGGACAGATTTATATTTTTTATAAAAATTACAAAATAAGTACCAATTTTTACTATATACTGTAGTAATTTTTATGCAGGCATCATTATCATGATTTTTAGGGAGTTACAAGAGTTATAAGCTTTTTTAAAAAAAAACAGGTTTTTGTTGATAACAAAAGAACCATGATAGCTAGAAAAATTTTCATTTAGAAAATATAGGTATTTTAATTTTTTTTTCGAATGCTACCCATCCGATTAAAATATCTCAATCCTATTATTTGTAACCTGCGGCCGAAATAAAGAATAAGGCGTGAAAAAATATAAACAAAGACCGGTGCTGTACTAACCGAGCTAACGTCGCGATGCGTTTGAGAAGCGCATCGCGAGTGAGACACTCTTGCAATGCTGAATTTGTACTCTCGCCTTTCACGTATACAGGATAGGCGGCGGAGGCTCGTCCGTGACACATTTTAAAAAACATCAAAAATAAATTTTGAGAAAATCGAAAATTCGAAATAAAACAAAAACCAATTTTTGACGCGTCATCACACAAAAAAAATGAGACCTGTCTGATTAAAATCGACCGAGTAGAAGTTGAGATCCAGAAGTACACACAAATACACACACATCCATACAGACATTTTTCAAAAATCATGTATTTTGATTCCTAACACCTCGGAAAACAAATATAACATATTTTTACAACTCAAAAAATTACCATCACAAAGCTTCCTCTAGGAGGAAGCAAGAAATTTTAAACACTTAATTCATTGGCAGATTTTACAAAATTAACTTTTAATGAGTGTATATACTTTATTTAATAAACTACATAATAAATTATGTTAAGACATTTAGAGCATATAGAAAAGTAAATCCCTTGTACTTCACAAATAAAAGAAGAACTAGACCTCTTTTCGATAGTCGTATATTTATACAGATTAAAATAATTTTTGGATTGATTGTAATCATGTACTTTTCCTTTTTGTGAATATTTATCAATAGTTTATTATCTCTTTAAGAAAAACGTAGCTAAGTATTTGCATGACAGATGTCACTGAAATTATTATTATTAAGCAGACTTGATAAATCGAATCTGAATTTATATGTGTCTGTTCAAATTACATTTTAAAGAAAGTGATAGGAAAGTTTTTGATCGCAATATATAAATCCAAAAGCACGTATAAATTTAAAACTGATAATTTACATTTAAATAACTCATGCATGGAAAAGCGCTCCGCCTTGAAAGTATTTTTCATGAAAATCCAATAGTCGCACCACTTATACCACCACTTGATTTACAATCCATTTCCACGGAATCATAAACGAAGGCTCCTTAAAAAAATCTCGAAAAAGGAGATGATACACATATACACGCCACACACGTACTCGGTCATCATATACAGACACAGAAAAGCGATCGGTCGGGCCCACTCTAAATCAAAGGAAAAGTCCGCGTCGGATAAGGGCCTCGGCCTGTGCTGTCAACCCGAGGATAGAGAGAGAGAGAGAGAGAGAGAGGGAGAGAGAGAAGTGCGCACGTGAGTTCTCTCTCAAGAGGGCCGCGGCGGCAAGATCAAAGGCTCTCTCGCAGCGGCGATGGTGGCGGCGCGAAACGTGATGCGGGCGCGAGCCGATTTATTTGCCATTGCGCGCTGCTCCTCATTTCATCGCGACGTGCTCCGATCTCTTGCCGTCGCCGCCGCCGCCGCCGCCGCTCCTATCAGTTCTTACTTCCTTCTTTTTTCGAGGTGATCCCACGTGTGATCGAGCCCTTTGTGTCTTTCCGTTGAGTGTTTTCGATTCCTGTGCGGTCCTGAAAGGTTGGGGATGATAGTTTATGAAGTGAATTTGGGTTAGGTCAAGGTTTTAAGTCATTTCGAATCGGCTCCAATCATATGTGCTTGTATGCTATTATTGCTGGAGTCTATTAAAATCACATGTGAGAATTTCTATCTATATAAATTATCGTTCTCTTTTTATCTTAATATTTAATCATAAATGACTAAACTTTAAGAGGAAAGCATATCTATTAATAGATTTTACTATAGGCATCCCTAAATTTGTGATTCATTACCCTGAAAAGTCTGCACTTAATAAGCATTGGATTCTCAAAAAATTTTTCAAGACATACTTTTTATTGAATTTACAGTTGCTGTCCAGGAATGAACAAAATCTTTATTTTTTATTTAATAAAATAACAAGTAATGCAAATTTTGTTTGTTGACTGATTTTGTTTGTTTCACTGATCTGATAAAAAAATGTTTTACGTGCTCGTACAAAATTTGGGATCTTTACTGAGACTACTATTGTCGTTTTTCTCCACCAGTCTCAAAAGCACTGTCAAGTTAATTATTCGTTCTACCGCAGTTTCAGTTAGTACTGTAATTTTCACCACGAACCAAGAAAAAAAGAAAAAATTCAAAATTGAATTCGCGAAACCAAGTAGCAAATCCTTTTGCATGAGTTGAAAATAAAAGTTTACCTCTATTTAATCCTTGTACAACCTTCTTGTCGAAAACTACTGGCGGCGCTCATGAGCCAATACCCGCGACATCCGCCTCGCCTAAATTATGCTGTTTGTTTTCGAGCTCATCGTCCGCCATATAATAATGATTTTCAGAACCCACGGAATCACGACAACAGCTATGTAGCGCCAGCATTAACTGCTCTTCGGCTTTATTCATCTCTCACTCCTTCTCTCTCTCTCTCTCTCTCTCTCTCTCTCTCTCTCTCTCTCTCTCTCTCTCTCTCTCTCTCTTCCTCGGTCCACGCGACCAGGACCGCGCGCATAGTCAGGCCTGTAATTCAGCTGATGAGGCCGATGCGCGCGCGCGCGAGCCAGCGACACTCGCCGTCATGGCCTCCCCCACGAGGAATCCAAAACCACACGGACTCGTTGCACGTATATACACAAACGTTGATGGCGGTGACACGCCCTGAGGAGTTGGCTGTGTGCGCGCGCGCTTTATTCCCCCCGCGCCGTCGTTAAAGTCGATTCGCCGCTGATTGTCTTCGTGACGCAAATTCCTGATTCTTCCTTTTCAACCGCCGCCATCGTCCTCGGCGTCGCCGTCGCCGCCGCGGTACTCCGATTGGTTTTATTATTAGAGCCGAGGGGATGTGGTTGGCGTGTTTGTTGTATGCGCAGGTGCTTGTTGTCGATTGTTCCTGCATCTTTTGCTTGGATTAATTTGTAGTTATATTTTATCCTTTCATATTAATCTCGTCAGCGATAATGACTGATGAATTATTAAGTACAACTGTAACGTACATGGCTTCATTTGTTGTTATACATCTGTAGTGTTTCTTTTTTTAGGAATTTTAATTTAATTGATGAACTGAAGGTTCAAATGTTATACTATAATATATATGATTTATTAAAATAGTTGACTATAAAACACTAGAAAACATTAATATATTTGCAAAAATATAATCGATTCGCGTGGGCGTATAAACCATTCAAGTTTTACTGATGTATTCTATTTTTTGTATACAATTCAAAATTAAAATGTTGCTAATATCCAACAAACAACATACCTGACACAAGAAAGAAATGATTACGTAACATTTCAGTTAAGTATGTTTAAAGTTCGAAAGAAGGTAACCGGTGTTTTGAACCCACGCGGGGGTGCGATTACGCTCTCGCACGTATATATACAAGTATCCGACCGTTGAATCGAGAATGCACTTGGTGGTCCGCCGGAATCCTAATTATACTTTCGGTTACCGCGAAATGATGTACCTCTCCTTCGTGGAAGGCAAAAATGATACTTTTATCTTCCCATTCATATCATTTCGGTGCGTTTAAGGGCCGAAAGCTAAGTGAACGGTTCGAGGATATGCTTGCTCTGCTCCGTGAAATGAATGTAAAATTTTTCATTCATAAAGTCTTGAAAATGTAACTTGGCCCTTTTATACGGTCTAACGTGCGGCCGAAATAAAGAATAAGGCGCGGCGGAGGCTCGTCCGTGACAACGGTAAATTGCAAAGAAGTTGAAAACTAAATTGTTTTTTTTTTCGAAGAGGAAACTTTATTATGATTGTCAAAAACAAAACTTTTAGAGAAAACCACCTAGAAATTTTTTGTTATGACTTCTACATTTGAAATATATCATTTTTATAGAAAGTTCTGTATGGATGCGCCCACAAGTGTGTATATACACTCTTCACATAGTAAGACCTAAAATCGAATGGTAAACTATGTAAATGTAATTTTTCGAAAATCAATTATCATGATAAACATTTTGTGCGACAGAATCTGTGTGATGGTCTGTCACCTGTTGAAAGTATAAGTCTCTGCTACGAATGCGGATATAGACGAAAATGATTTGCAAAGAAACCGTATCTAACTGTTACTGGGGTAAATCAATAATATTTTAAGTCATTTTGATTGTATGAAGGAAATTATTATGTAGGAAATGTACGTGTAGATTTTCATATAAAAATATATTCTTTAACCGAAACGGCTTCTGAACATATATTTCTATCGAAGCGTGATTTTTTAATGTGTCAATGAAAATTAAAATGAAAGTTAAGATATTGTGGTTGCCGAAAGCTGTCAAAATTTAACTAATAATTATGTCAAAATAGGGATATCCCACCTTTGTATTTCCAAAAATTGGCTTAAGTCATTATATTCAGCGTATAACCTTGTATACATTTGTTCTCCCCATTAAATTTTAGTTAATAGATTTAACACAGCCCTAATGATCTTTTACGATCCAATCTGCCAAAGTTCATCTGCCTTCACAGCGTTGTACAAAGTCGAAAGGGCGTCCATATTCATTACTGCGTGCCGACTTTTCAACTTCCCACACACCATAATACCGTTGAGCGAAATTTTGGAAAAAGGATAAAAAATCACGGACGTGCAAAAATGTCTTCTTCTCTCTCTCTCACTTCTCCGAAGCATATTCCATCAGCCTTTCATCGGAATCCCGAAGTCCCCGAAAGGTCGAACTTTATGGCTCTCCTCGGCTATGTGCTCGGAAGGGCAAGCCGTGCACGCCGATAAAGGAGAGTGAGAAAGAAGCGAAAAAAGGAGAAAAAGATCCGGACACGACTGCGCGCGAAAGTAGAAAAGAGGGATAAACGGTCGCGCGACGCGATCCGCGGAAAGTTCGTTTTAACGTCTTTCGGGAATCGACGAGAAAGAGAGAGAGAAGGGGGGAAGAGCGAGAGGCCAGGCCATAAAGATAAATAGTTAGCTGGCAAATTAACACAATTTCGCGCGCTCGCAAAAAAGCAGGCAATCTGGGGAAATTGCGCGAGGCGAGCGCGAGCGCGGGGATAGAGGCAATTTCGGACGGGGGATGGGGTCAGCCCCGACCGAGGGTTAATGGAGCTCGAAATGATCCTCGTTAGCGCCGCTGACGGGAGAACGACGCGACTACCGATGGTATACCAAGGAAATGTAGTGCACAGCCGTCGCTGCTGTCGCCTGATGCTTAATGCAGTCGGAAATGCGATGCTGAGGTGGGGTCTATTTGGGCTTGGGGTGGCGGACGGCTTATTTCGAGTATACGAAAAGCTTTAATTCAGAAAGTCAAATTTTCATTTCGGTGGACAACCTATTTTCGTAGATCATTCTTTCTACTAAAGAAGTTTAGTATATTCTAAAGCTATCACTGATCTTTGTTTAAAGACGTTCTTCCCACCGTCACGAGATAACTCAATCTAGGATCATAAGTAAATAAATAAATGTGCTTCGAGCAGTATAAATGATTTTAAATGACGAGACCAATAGTCTCGATGTAAGTAAGTATATAAGAAACAGTATACACTCCTTTAGGTCATCAATCAGCCCCAACTGGCACGTGCAACAATTTGTCAAGGAAACTTCTATACATCTCGTCTCGCTATTTACTCCCCCACCAAATTATCCAAAGACGTATACGCATAGACGAGTCCACGGCGTGCGAAAGTGGACGACCGACCCACCGGCGGATGTATTAGCTTTACGGTCACTCGGAAACAGTTTCGAAGCTCTTAAGGTCCGAGCTCCACTCTTGTAGCATCCAGTTTATCGCTGGCCATTTTCGACAATGCCAGGATCGCGCGCTCTTCTTCTACGCAGAGGTTTTTATTGTCCCCCCGGTCGTTTGTATAACCCTCAGCGTTGCGACAGGAAGTCGCTCGATTTCATGATTTCCCATTCCGAGATTTTTCTACTTATATTTACCCTCTTATGACTTTTCCCCCTTTGTTATTGTTCTCGCTGTGATTCGTATAAAACGGGATCTTCGGTTACAATTGATTTCTGGGTGGATTCTTCATTTATTGCTGCGCTGTTTTCCAAGATCATTGCAAAAAGAAAAATGTAACTGTAAAAAAAATATACTGTACACTTTTTACCCATACTAATTTTTATCAACAGTTATCGGTTTAATGAACGTACAAATTTTCAAGCATTATACACACACACACTTTCTTCCCTTCTTTCTCAAAAACACACATATCTGCGTTACTCGATAATATATCGCTATAACACAAATTCAACCATCAAATATAACATCTGACGAAGTAGAAGCACGTCAAAATCGCGCGTGAAAAAAACACCTATAGTCCATATTTCCTCGAGAGCTCGTACTAGATTAGCCGCAATAAAAGAACGGTAATAGTAACAGATGCGTTACCCTGAGACAAAGCCGTGGCACCCCAGAAACCCTACGGTGTGTAACCGCGTTTGCGCGCTCGATAAATATCATTCGTTCCGATTCTCGAAAAATGGCTAAAAGCACCCGAGGGGCCGAGATGCCAAAATAGACTGCGTGGCAGCATGGTGAATGTACCCTCAAGCGCTGAACTAACACTTATTTGTCAATCCAAATTACTGCTTCTATGTGTGTTTAGTGTGTAGTGCCAGTATAACATGATTGGATAATCACGATAGTTATGTTAGAAATAAAAATAAGAAGATTGAAGCTAGTTGGAAAAATTATGGAATTTTACGAGAAGGTTTTTGTAAAATAAGCTCCAATAATTTTACGAAGATGTTGATAAATAATATGATATATAAACTGTACGCTACTAACGAGCAGTTGCAAAAATAGTAATAATTAGAACTTATGGCTCGTAATATAAGACATACTATATTTACAAAAATAAGTTGAAAGTTTATTATTCGATGGAAAATATTGAAATACATTATTTTTTAAAATTTCTTTATATGGATATGTCAGTCTATCTGTATGTGTGCATATGTATGTGTAGAGATCTAAGCTTCTATACTGAACCGGTTTTAATGCAACGAAGCTACTCGTTATTTATCTACATTTTCAATTAGGGAGGCAATATCTATCTAACACAGATTATAACTAACCATAATACTAATAATTATTGTAACGTGGCAAAAATTCAGGTATTGCTTTTCGTTCCAACTATAGCTGTTATTCTTTTATCCATCACAAACTACAACTGCTCTCACATTATAATTTTCCTAGGTCACCAGTGCATATTACCTCTTGCAATCGATGACATTAGCACGCACTGGCAATCATCGATTTACGACAATAATAATCGGTGGTCACCGCGAAAACCGCAGAACGCGACCGAAAAATCATCGACACTTGGCCAGGCTTCCTCCTCGATTTTCCCATGAATTGGATCGCTCTCACCCCTGGTGGGACGCCCCGCGTGAATGAAACGAAAGAGGGCTATTAACGTCCTCTCTTTCTCTCTTTTCCCTTTTATATAACCTTACTCTCTACGCACATATACGCGGGGAGAGTGAAAGAGCATGAATGGTCCTTTTTCTCGCACGCGTGAGCATCGAGAGAGGACCAAACGGGCAGGTTGATATCCTGCTGCGTGAGCTAAGAGATCGGGTCCGCGGGACGCGTGAAATGTACTCATGCGCTGCAGGTTGTACACGGAGATTGCCCAAGGTGAAGCGATATTTATTTTATTAGGAGTATTCATATTCTGTGGCTGGCCTGACACTGTATTGATCTTGAGAAATATTTGGTATACCGGTAAAAATTGATTTGATTTAGGAAATTTTATTCCAAAAGTCAAATAATGGTCCTTTTAAGTATATGTGGTATGCGTTTTTGAATTTCATAATTTATATTTAAAATTTAAAATTATTTATTGACAACAACTTGGAACTAATTTGTAAGTAGATCAGTATATGCAAGTTGCTAGTACTCTTTACAAATGAACCACGTGTTTTTAGTCGGCTAAATATTTAGAAATTAAATGTAGAGTTCACAAAAGAATTCTTGTTAATCTTTAATGTGTACATGTAAAAGACTATTATAGCAAATATTCAAGTGGACGGTAAGAGTTGAAACTCTTTTAAGAAAAGGCCAATCGATCACTCGATAGAATATTGGCCTTCTCAAATACTAGCGACATACGATACTGATTGCCCGTCGCACAAATCTGTCCTTTCTGCGTTATTACCTGCGTTTTCTCCCTGAACAGGCGATCCTTTCTTCTGCTTCTTTTTTACGTTCTTTTTTTATTTTCCAAGTCATATAACCGTGAGTATACGGGCAATTCTGAAGATCTTTAAAATCCGTGGCCACGAACCTTTCTTTTCTACGCGGGACATTCGATCGTCGACGAGTGTTGAAAAGCAATGACGTGAGAAAGCTTATCGAACCCACGTTTTACGGATTTCTGTGAGGTAATCTAACGCGTTGACCACAAAAATCCTTTTTTTTCATGTCTTAATGGAATATATGTAACTGTATCTTTATGGGTAAAAGTTATATGAACTGCTATTATAGTAGTATTGTATAGTTTTTCTCAATATGAAATAAAAAATTACTACTGTTCATTGTTTTATTGCTAATAATATTGTTAATACTCTAATAAGTATTAAAATCAAATAGAAAGGCTATTGCTTTGCTTTGTTATTTAATAAAAATACTAAAAGACTTTTCGGTCAGCAGTTTCTTCTGAACTTTATTTCAAATAATTATTACCTTTACTCTTACGCCGTTTTACCTCGAAATAATTTCAATGAAATTGGACAGAAAATTGTTAATCTTTTTGACATATCTCATGTAATTTACTGCGTAACATTCCAGTTTTAATTCAAGGTACATTATGTATCAAAAAGGGAAGTTACCATATAGAAGCTGTATGTAATTAGTATTCGATTCACACATACATCAAATTTTAAAATGACTTCTTATTCATTACACTCATATTATTGTACATAAATCGTGTCTAAAACATAACACACATGTTATGTTAAAATTACTCAATTATTGTGTTAACGTAGACACACAATTTATGCGATTTAAATCTAAACTGCACCAACGCACATGATTTTCGACTGTGCACGGAAAAATACAAATAATATATCTGCATGATGCCACTCCGATGAAGTATGGCAAAAGAAACATCTAGCTCAATTAAATGACGCGCACGACGGGCCGGAGCTGGGCGGGAATTTTGTAAAACAAGCTGCTCGAGTTGCCTCCTCGACCGAAATTTACGCGCTACTAACGTATATATACACGACGAAAGCTCCCGCGTGCGCGCATGAAAAATTGCCTCTTCCGCACACTCACACACATTCAGTTGCGCGTGGCACGAAAAGGGCGCTATAAATAAGAGCACGGCGGAGGAGCCAGTTATAGGTGTCGGTAATGAATGTGTCACGAGGCGGTGCTGCTGCCGTCGTCGCCACCACTGCTGGTGTACTTAGCGCGAAGAGAGAGTCCATTGTAGCGATTCGTTATTATACCGCGGCGTGCATAGATGAGGTGGCGTGGGTTAACTGCCCAGCCGTCGCTTTGCGAAACTAGAGAAAGTTGCCTCGAAGGTGACAGGTGGACGTGCTATACGTATTATATACTATTTTTACTGCGTGGATTGCTAAGCACTCGTATTCATGGATATATTTTTATGAAGTCTTATTAAATGTAATGTAATAGTTTTATATGATGTCATACAAGAGTTGATTAAACGTGTATCATCATTCTGAATTAAAACAATGTTATCGTTTTAAGATAAACTATTGTTTTTAATAAGGTTTTTTCCTTTATTTATAAAGAAAGACAATTGTAGAAATACAAACTTTTTTATACACCACTTATTGCCAAATTTATTTATAATCCATGAAACACCTCTGAAAATTTGAAGAACCTCTTCTTTGCCCATCACTGTTCCAGAAAAACTGTCTCGTCGTCGAAAAAAAGCTGATTCCCAACATTTTTTCGCACCACTCTACGGTACACGTCCCGATCCAAAACGAGCCTCCATTCAGGCTCAAATAAACTATGAAGCCGCGACTTTGTCTCTATCTCTCCTGTCCAAGTGGGGCGAGCCCTCACCGCCCTCCTCCTCTCGATCGAAAGTCGGCAGTCGAAGCGTGACATCGCGTGACTCTATCTCTCGAAAAAGACGAGAGTACGCGACGAAAATCGAGAAAAGCGGCTCGCCCAGCGCACGTGCTTAGGGCGTGGTGCGCCGCGAAGGAGATATACGACTGCGGTCGGGTATTTATGGCGCGCGAGAAAGTGCACCAAGCGCGCGCCGAATAATCGTTTCTGGAAGTGTGAATTGCGCTTATTAACAAGCAAGCTGTGCTTGCTCGGAGTTATTTTTTTTCTCTCTTTTTTTTTTGGTCGACCTCATGGGGAAGAGGTTGTAGTTGAGAGGATAATGTTTCATTTTTTCGGGGAGATGAGACGTGTCTGTCGTCAGGGACAGGAAATTACACGATTTGCCGTGAAAAATATGTGTTTTTATTGGGGTTTGAGAAATTGCTGTTAGTAAAATTGAATCAATTTTTTTTAAGGTATTCTTAGAGATAATGAAGTCTTTAAATTCTAAGCAAATACCACATATCTCAACAAATTAATTATTAAGTTTTTTGTTTTTGTTTTGTTTTTAATGAAGAAAAGCCAATAATGTACTACTACAAAGATAGACCTCCAGAATAAATTTGAAGCACATCTTCTAAGATTTGGACTGTTTATATAGTTACTTAACTGTCACAATTTCTTTTAGTGACTATAAGTAAATTTGAAGTAACATTTCAGGTAAAAAGGAGTTATACCAGAAATTATTTTGCTAATGTTATCCAACTGCTGATATTAACTCGGCAATTTTCTACAAAGGCCTGAGCACTCTTCAATAAAATTTCAGTTAAGCCATTGCACTCGAGTGAACGACGATAACAATAACTGAACCTCGTTTATTGGTCATTACCTGCATTTCCACGCTTATTCTGCAAGCCAAGCTTGAAGGAAAGGCTTACATATTACCGTGCTCTTCGTGCATACTCACTTCACTACTCGCTCGAAAATTGAGCGAGCAAGCGAGCAAATCGGGCCCCCCGTTTTTCCCAAGTCGTTAAACCTGCTCGCCGCGGTAGTCGCCGCGTTCTTACAACTTAATTGAAGGCGCTTGCATAAAAGCTCTCTCCCTTCTCTCGTTCTCTTTCCATAAACCTCTTCTTTTCTCCTTTCCTTCTCTCTCTTACTCTACCTACGAATCCGTCATTCTTGCGCGCTGAAAATTCTTTAAAGGGCCCATAAACTGCAGATGGAACAGAAAAGAAGAGAGAAAGAGCGCGAGCAAGAGATGTGTCCGGGCGACGTCGTCGTTGTCGTAGTGCGCGGAGCTCGGCCATAAAACAAACTAACCGCCGACAGAAATCTCGCTCGTATGCGCTTTTAAGCAGCGTGCGCGATGGGCGTTACCGAGAGGCTGCGAGAGAGAGAGAGAGAGAGAGAAAGAGAGAGAGAGAGAGAGAGAGAGAGAGTTTATCGCCTTGCACGAACCCGTAACTCTTCGTCGCGCGTATTCGCTGCAGCGCCGAGGCGCTCTTAACTCCTTAGTTTCCGCGAGTTGCGTCTACTTCTTCTTCTTCTGCTCGAAGGTTTCTAGAACGTGAAGTGAGAGAAAGGATTTTGTGAATGTTAGGTCTTTACGAGGTGGCACGGCGCAAAAATAATCCACGGTATAAGCAGGTGGAAAACCTTCCCGACGAATGATTCATGTAGGTGAAAAAAGGTACTCTAATTTTCATGCGCAATTGTTATCTATTAAAAATATTGTTATTTAAGTATATGAATACATACAATTTTACTCGCAGTATGTAACAATTATTCTTAACTTTTTTTAGTTTGTTACAAGTTTTCTTTCTTCGAGATGCTTTCAATTTCAATATGACGATGCAAATATTGCTCTGATTTGTTAATCGATTGGTTTTCCTTCTTCTTGTTATTTTAAAATTATTACAATATTAATTTTAGAAATATCATTGTATTTAAAAAAGAATTTTGCAAGCTCTTGTCGAAATTCGACCAAGAAGCAAAAAAAAAATCGTAGTTCAAACGTCAAAATACAGAATAACAGGACGAATAATTCTCAAAACTCTATATAGAGAATAAGAAGCGCCCATTCGAAATCTCAGCAAGCCGAATCACCAGTATAACAAATAGCCGACTAATGCACAGTATGACATAATAACTCGGGCGAGTTGCGCACGCGTAGTCGATACCTATACACGCGTATAATATATATCCCACACTCTTTTCCCCTTCCTTACTTTCTCTCTCTCTCTCTCTCTCTCTCTCTCTCTTTTCACAGTCAAAAATCATTTGTCATCTAGCCGCATTGTGGTCGCGCCTCGCGCGCAGCGAGAGACCCTCGTGCGTACCGTTCGCGATCATTGTTGGCACGGCGCGCTTGATTTATGCGCGCTTTTCTCGCACGTGCATGGTATGCACACGACAATACGTGTAAGAAAGAAGCTACCGTGCATGCGAGTTGCTTTTCTATTCTCGACTGCGAGTATAGTGTATACGTGTGTGTATATGTTCGGGTCAGAAGGAAGAAAAAGAAGGAAGAGATGGAGAGGGGATGTAAGGGTAGTTCTGTGTAGTGACTCGAGCATCTGCCAATATTTGTCATCTATTTATCGGAAGCGAGGCCCACAAATAGAAACTTTATAAATGTCTTGTTAAAAGGCCACGGGGAAATAAACTCATTTAGGAGTTTTAACGGATCTGGCGTGCAAGCTTTTTTTTACATTTTTTTTTGACAAATTATCACTTTGTAGGTATGGCTGTAGACAATTTTTACATGGTATGTGCATGTATTATATGAAAATGTTTATTAGGTTGCTCTAACATTAGTGCCTTATAAGTTGTGCAAAAAGCTTTTAAACTTCGCTTAAAACCAATATAGCATATACTTATATGTGTATACAATGTTAAGTCCTGGGTTTCAGAGATTAGTACCTTTATTTATTTATAGATGAATTTATTTATCTTTAGTTTATTATTTGATTTAAATGCATAGTATAGTATATTTTATTTGGTTAACTTACT
>JAYJLV010000027.1:7804003-7839025 GCA_036873485.1 Torymus texanus | reverse complement strand
CCCATCAAAATACATAAGGATATGATAGTCAGTGCTCTGGATTTGACCACTTTCTTTTTTTTGTGTGGCTGTGTAATCAATATTTTCTTTAATAATTACATAAAGGATTAACATAATAATTTTTGTATAATAAGTTAATTATATTAACCAAAAATTAATAAAAGGCATCATTAAATTAAGTTTGAGGAAGCTACGTAATTTTTTTAAGAATACATTAGTACAATGATTTCTTGAAAAAGGTTTTTAATTCGCAAATAAACCGAACAATTAATGTAGGTATGCATGAATTTACTAATATTGATCCATTATTACACGACTGTATTATATTTGCTCTAGTTCTTTCTAGTTTCATTCATATATATTCCAGTTGAAAAGAAAACATTAATTGAAACGTGCATTTCCCATTAACATATGTTATCCACACATTAATAGTTCAACATATCAAGTATTCGACTAAAGTTAGAGGAAATTATTTATTTCATATTGTTACGTACGAGGAGAAGACGGAGTGAATGAAATGAATAAGTCGCGTAAAAAATATGCGACAACCGGGACTCGAACACACGGACCCGCAGATTCTAATCCGGCACTCTACCAACAGAGCTAATGTCGCGAGGCTCACTCGAAGGCCTCGCGCGCATCTTATTCTTATCGTTATGCCGACGCGTCAGGACTCGGATGAACAGTCGAGCAGCTGAGTCCGTGACACTATCCCTAAAGAATGTACTCTGGTACTAAATGGTGGTAAAAACATCGTTATTATAAGAAAAATATTTACTTTTTAATATGCGTCAATTACTGTAATGAGATAACTAGAAAATTTTCTAATATTAAAATGAAAATACCTAAATCTAAGGAAATCATATTATTGGGTTGGTAGTAGATGATGATCATATATGGATTTATTTTGCATTATAGTAGATAAACAATACTGTATAAGAATGTATAATATTCAGCCTGATTACCGGTTCATTATTCTGTCAGTTGTAGTAATTACAAATTTACGACACACATTTTTTCTTACAAATAAATCAAATCAATATCCAATAATTCAAAATATTTATTGAAAATTGTTATTGAAGATAATGAATTTCGCATTGTAATCAACGTATATTTCAATAGTTTTATCGCTTCAAATGATATTTCTGAGTTACGGGATTTCTTCTATGCACTGAATGGCGTACGTTCAAGGGAATACGTCCTGTTATCAAGATGTGTATATGTAAATAGATTTCGCGAATCAATATTTTTGATGAAGTACATTGACTAATTTTCTCGAGAATAAAATCTGAGGCTTATGTACCTTGCCTTTATATTTACTATTGTGTACTAGTGTCCGACTTTGCACTGGTCAAACTTTTGAAAGTAAACTCACCATTCATCTTTAATATACAATAGTTTATTCTAATAGAAAATTTAAGAAAAATATGTACATTCTATTTTTTTTATACAATATAGTAACGGTTACAAACACATTCTTCTTCTCAATCAATTTTTTTAATACTTCTCTTATGTATAACGCATCTAATAATTTATAAAAAAAGACACTTAGTAATATTTCTGTATCACAAGATTGTACATTAGATAAATAACTTGGACTTACTACATAACATCTTTATTAATTATAATAATTTTCATAATTATCAAGTTAAATATTTAAGTGATTATGAGTGAGTATTTTAAGAAAAATTTATTCGTCTATAAGAATAAAATGCAAGAAACAAAATATTCTTTGTATTTCATATTAAGTTTATTTAAAAATTAAATAACCATGTTTTTGTTACTTACCATTTTTGTTTACGAATCTTAAAAGAAAACAGTTCCATCTTATAGACATCTGACGCTAATATAATCAGTCAGTCCTCGTATCAACAAAGTTGACGCATACGGTTATGCTAACGTACAGAATACTCCCTTACAAAACATGTATATCTATGACTATTGTCTTTTACAATAGTTGTTTTTCATAACTGTTAATTCATAAACATACACAATATTGACGTGTGCTACAATGATACGCATACGCAAGCTGAATTTAATGTTAATATTGTCTCTAGATTCGTCATTTCCTGAATATAATGAAACGTTATTCATGATTCTCTTCATAGTTTATGTGAAATTCCACAAAAACTGGTTCTTTTGAACGAAGTTTCTCACGATAAGCCAATCGTTGAGTATGAGATAAGATTGACGTATAAATACTGAAACATATTTCTCGATAACTTATTTCGAAGCGGAACACCTGAAAAGTTAGCAATGAGATTCGCAATCATAATTTGTATTACCATCTTTGCTGGTTTTACATTAGCCATTGATAGCAATAGAAACAGTAATGGTAAGACTTTTGTGACTAATGACTTTTTTTAAACTTTCTATTATACGTATAATTTTTTTTTTTTTTTTGTTTTAAAGTTTGTATTGAAAAAAGAAATTTCGCGCACTTAACTCTTGAGTAATATTTTAATGAATTTGAAGTATAAATTATATAAAATAATATTAAAAACCTCTAAATTAGCAGAAATTAATTAAAAAATATTATAGTTGTTTTTGCAGAGGAAGAGAGTAATCCTTGTGCATCTAATGAAAGTTGCATTTCACTGGAAAAATGTACATCATACAAGTTAGGTTTCACATCAAGAAGATCACGAATGCAAAAACACAATCAATACGGTGAATTTATGAAAACACGGCAATGCGGCTTTGAGGGTTCTATGCCTTTAGTGTGCTGTCCTAACATTTCCAATTGCGCAATTGGACCTTCATCCGATGTGACAAACACAAAAGACACAAAAGAAGATGATTGCTCCCACGATGAACGTGTAAATTCGAAAAAGTCATCTAAGCCATGTTCTGCTTCTTCTCCTGAATTAAAAAAACCAGAGCTAGACAACATTTCTCATTCTGAATGTGGAAAAGATAAGAATTATCGTCGTAAACCTGGCGTTAAAACAGAACTTTTTGAATTTCCTTGGCTCGCTTTACTGGAATATGATACCTGTAAGTATATTTTTGTTTCTTTAGATAACGTAATGTTGTTTTGACATTTTTACGAACGAATTTGATGGTCAGAAACAGTTAAAGAAATGATCTCATATTTTCCCGTTGAGCATTAAAATCTTAACATTACGTCAATCGCTTATCATCCACTCAGTGACTTAATACTTGATTTCCTTAAATTTTTTAAAGCTGCAGAACTCTGGATGGATAATTATCGTATTAGCTATCTTAAACTAACACAATCTTTTTGATCCATTTTTCTTCCATTTAAAATGTTAAATATGTACTTCTTTAAACACTATAACGATCGAAGCAACGGCTTAACAGTAAAATTATAATGAATTTTTACGTTCAAATATTGTTCAAATAGCTCTTAAATAATGTAACATCAAGAGTATTAAACAGATGCTTTTATATAACACTTTACAAAATGTTCCCAATGATTTGTATAAGCCCAATTATCATCAATTTTAAAATACAAACTTGTGTGCATCTACACTATTATTAAAAATCAGTTGATTTTTAATTATCAAGTTGATTGCACCGTGCAAATAAACCTTAGAAATAATCCTATACTTTGAAGTTCAAACTGAAAATGACATACCTTCAAATGATTTTCTTTGCAGTGAACGGTAAAGAATTTTTGTGCAGTGGTGTACTTATAAATGACGAGTACATACTGACGGCTGCCCATTGCGTCTCGTCTGAACCCAGAAAGCTAACAAATGTATACTTGGGCGAGCACAACACTCGCACGAATATTGACTGCACAGTCAAAGCTGGCTCAAGAATCTGCGCTGACGCTGCTGTCAAGATAGGCGTCGAAAAAGTTTACTATCACGAGGGATACACAGGTGCTGGTATTACTCACCGAGGTAGCGGCCGTGCGGAAGATGAGAACAAAGGGTTTGTAATGAACTTTGGATCCGGAGAGGTGGCCGATTCCGATGACTCCAATCAGGTCAACGACTTCAATCAGTTCGACGACTCCTTTATAAGTCACAACATCGGTTTGATCAAACTCAAGCATAAGGTCACCTTCTCGCCCTACATTCAGCCGATCTGCCTACCAGAGCACAGCCACGAAAAACAGAAATTCCTCGTATCGGGTTGGGGCAAGAACATGAATATTCGCACAGACGGAAGCGATACTAAACGCATGTCCGCGCTAACGGAGATCGATAACGCAGAATGCCAAAAGATCAACGTACTCCCATTCGTGACGGAGGAGCACATTTGCGCGGGTAGTAAGAACATGAGAGAACGGCCTTGCGTGGGAGATAGTGGTGGCCCATTGATGGGTTATGAGGAAAAAGATGACGGGTTCTCAAGAATGACGGTATTTGGTGTGTCTTACATAGATAAGTCATGTCAAGACAACGCTCTGCCAGGAGTGTACACACGCGTCTACGATCACATGCCCTGGATACTCAAGCAGATGGGCAGAAAGTAATTTTTTTAATTCTTCGGTTGCGGTGTTGATTTAAAGGTACTTATTTATTGTATCGACTGATACTTATGATATTGTATTTAGAATAAATACAGTTAGATTATATTTATCAGTAATTATTCTATTTTGATTAATTTATGTATAGATTTTTATATTTGTATCGTTTGTAAGAAAAAATGGAAAAATGCAATAAAAATTGTTATTTATTAATATTTCTCATACGTTTTAAAACTTTTTTAACTATAGGCCTCATAATACTCGCAAATGTGTGTGTGTATCTCTGCTTCATATGTAATAGGAAAAATGGATATTTAATGAAAAATAGAATACTAGATTAGTGACTGGAAATTGTTTTAGCCTGCAAGACTAAGAAAATGAGCAAACAAATTCTCGTTGCCATTTGTAATCTTGGAACCTTGGTAGAAATCTTAACGAAATATGACCTATTTTTTAGCTTATACTTTACATGGCTAAGAGCAATATTCTCCTTTTATTTAACAATTAGGTATCAATTTAAAGTAAATTTGACATTTACATCGATATTTTATTATTATGATGATATTGATTTTTCTTTTGATTAACACATCAATTCTATAAAATATTGTTAACTTTCTACCGAGGACTTTATTCTGCAATTGAACTCCTATACCCCCATGTTACAACGCAGTGGTAAAGCACAGCACAAGAAACATAATTTAATTTGCTTACTATTCTCTGTATTATCTTATATATATATATAATAAAAACAGAATTCATTTGGCCCAAACGAAAACATGAAAATAAGAAGCAAACGATCCATGAGTAATCGTTTCAGCCATTTGATATAAACCGTGTTTGTTTCATTTTCATCCCTTTATAGTGTCGCATTCTCGCGCTCGACTAGCTCTCTTGATTCTTAATTACCGCCGAATTGTCGAACAATCGCATTTAGTTGTGGCCGCGAACACCAGATATAGCGAATGCATGCGCGTGTGCATATATGCGGCACCAGGGAGAAGCGCGTGACAGGAGGCGTGTTCCATTGCAGTTCCGTGCAAAGACGCCTGTACGTAGTCTCGCCTGCTCTCTCTCTCTCTCTCTTATTCTCCCTCTCTCTGTTCTTTTCATACGAACTGCCAGATGTCGGCCGCATGTGGCTGATGCTCGCGACTTTTGTGCATCCGCGTATTTGTATACGTATATATGTTCATGCGGAATTGTACATTCTGCGGCTCTTGAGATTATATGCAAATACGCGGAAAATATCAAACTTTAAAAGAAAATTCTCAAAGTACATATCGACATAGAAAGTAAGACTCTTATTTTAAGATTATTATGGGATTGCTGAGTAAAAAGTTAATCTATACAGAGGAGATTATGCCTACTATCAAATACCTAAAGTATTTAGGCTATAAAAACGTTTTGGATAAAAGTCGTTTTAGCACAGTACTAGGATTAAAAATAATTTACCGACCCCTATTTTTTATCCTTATGTGTGTGCTACAAAATTTATGCTTGTGCGACGCAAAGTTCTTCAGTTTTGAAAATTGCATTTTGTAGGCTTTGATTTACTAGAAATATAGTGAGTGATATAGGTAAATTTTTTTTATTAAAAAAATTAAAGAAAAAATAAAAATCTAAAAGCTGTATCCCTAGTATATTTTTTAGAAGCTCTGTTTTTATAAGACTATCGAATTTATATCGTAGCTATAATATCAGGTGTAAGATTTATGCTAAATAATATTCGAAAAATGTACGTGCTATTAATAGACGAAACTGAAAGAAATTTTTAATTCTGCGGCGAGTAATATTCCAAAGAGCTGCGCGATTCCCCCATACTCTATTGTTCTGCTACTCTTCGCAATTGTCTGGCCTCCACATACGGGGCGAATTTTCTCCTTTGTGTTCGTATACCTTTGCATATTTTGTTTGCGGCGCAGCATGCGACTTCCTTCCTTCCGATATTTTGCACTCTGGAAGCCGCGCGGACGGATATCCTTCTTTTCGTTGCGAGTTGCGTTCGTTGGCTTTGCGTAAGATCGCTTGCCCGCGCGTTCCTTTCCTGTTTTTGTCTTAGTTTTTTGACCACGGATTGAGAAAAAAAAAGAGGAAGATGATGAGCTCGCGTATGCTTTTCGTTTTGTTTTTCGGTCGGAAGAACCAGTTGTGCGCTCGGAAGACTATAGCCATCACGCTCGCCCGCGCGTGTGTTTTGTGTGCAGAAAATTGGTTTTTGTGTGTGTATGTCGTTACGAGTGAGTCCTTGAATGAGAAATGTAAATTTCTTCGCCGTATACGTGTATACGCATGCGCATACGTATGAGTATGACATTATAGGTCTGCGGGGATCGGTATTATGTAAATTGCGTCATTCTGATGGGGAAATATAATTTCGGATATTGAAATTGAACGTTATTCTGTATGTCAAACGTTAGTAAATGTGACATGCGTATTGTGGCACGAAGTAAATTTTTGTCAATTATATGGCACGACGCTGGAATTTCGTGATATATCATAATTACGTATATTACGCCGTTCTTTAGTAAATAAATATACTAATTTTGATGCATTATTACACTTTTCGAAAACCAACGAATGATGTTATTGTACGGGGTCATCGGTCTATCGTGTTTCGATTTAATATGGATTAGTACTTTATTAAGAAAAATTCTTGAGGTTTATTTTTAAAAAGAGACATTCCAAAGTAATTTAATAAACCATAAAGTGATTATACAAATGAGTATTCAATTGTTTTCAAATAAGAATTTCTAGATTAATTGAATTCAACTTCCTTTGTATCAATAATTTACAAACTATCGTATCGAGTGATACTTTTATATCGATTATTCAGTCCCTCTAATAGAACCAAATAGACGGGCTTAAAAAAATACTGTATCACTCCGATTCAAAAGTCATCGCGGATCCCGCTCCAAACATTCCTCTGCCTCATCCATCGCGTATAGATCGTATCCCGATCAGCCATTAACGCCGTCTTGCCACCTCGACAATACGCGGCTCGTCATCAATATTCAATTTATCATTCTCTGGCGCGCATCGATGACTCTCGACAAACGAGCTCTGGCTCAATACACGTCCATAGCTAACTCGAGGCCGAAAAAATAGAGAAAAGCCCGCCGTGATTGTTTGCAGATGAGGCGCGACTTTCTCCACCTCCCGCTTTGTACATAGGAAAAGCGCGCACGCGTGCGCCTCATTATAATAAACGCGCGCGCGCGCTCGCGCTCGCGATCGACACGCGTGGGCGTGAACGGCAAAGGTGGTCCGATCTCGATATTCTAGAATAAGGGGAGATCGTTAGGAGAGAGGAACAGTGGTAGGCCAGCTCGCGCGGCCTTTGAGACACTCGAGTCAGGACACGTGCTGCTGCTGCTGCTGCCGGCACCACGCTTCGACACCAACGTGATGCGCGGCGGCCTTGCGGATGTGTCATCGTGGAATCTGTTTCGCATTACGAGGACGCTAAGAACGCACGTGATGGAAGAAGGGAAGCTAATTCGGCTCGTTAAGGGGAATCGCTGGCGTTCGTTACTTATTCTCGAGGCTGACACTTTTCTGTTTTTTAATTTGTCGTGCGGGATGAGAAGAACTGCTTTTTCAGAGGGTGAGACGAGTGACAATTAAGGATTGCTTACTTATTGCTTGGAGCGGTGGCTCTAGTGTCTATAGAAAATTGACGTCTGGTATGGCTGTGAAGTAGCAAGAAACATCATTAGTTAAAAATGAGAAATAATAATTCAGCACAGTGATGTGTATAGGATAAAGGCTCTTGATATATTAGCATATCCAAATTTACTAATACCAACTCTAATATAATTAATTATAAATATATTATTTATTGTAATGAAATTCGTAGTTGGAAACATATTTTTTTCTATTTTTATTGAATCACTTTCAGTTTTACTCTTTTACCAACTGCAAGCAGTGAAAGGCGTTGTATAAACATGATTGTTATTATTTGGGTCATGATTAGATACATGTGCGAAACGCCAAAATTGCACCTTTTGAAATCGTTCAACTGCAAAAGTGCTTTGTGTCTCTTGTCACTTAATTTGTTTGAATCAACAAACAGAAGTACTTAGTTTAATTTGCACAATTGTTCGAGTATTTGTGCAGAAGCTGGAAAAGGTTAATTTCATTAAGTAAACTGAATATAAAGATCACTTCGAATCTGATGAATGAATATTTCTAGTGAAGATACTTTCTCGACCATTAAGAATATGCAAATGGCCAATGTTAGTTTTAAATTTTATATCTTCGAAACATTTTACAAAAATAGAATTCCGAAGTGATCACACTTATTAAGAGTAATTTTTGAGATGCTCGAAATGAATGCTACTTTTATAATATACATTGTTGTTATAAAATTATGATAAAATGTATTTGTTCAAGTAAAAAATTACTTATAATTTATAGCTATTCAAAGTAAAATACATTTATTACCTTATTGAAAATTTAATAAAAAACAAAATACACAAAACCTCTTCATATTATTCAATGATATCTTTTGTAATCTAGTACTGTAACTTTGAATTAGTATTCAAAATTTACGTCGATACATATTTTGAAAACTCAATGATTTCCATGCATCGGTCACATAACTCCGAGGAATATAAATTCAGAATAATATTTGCACGAAATGGTTTTACGTTTACAGAGGCCAAAATGTTATACACACTTTGAGCATAGTGGCGTAGTAATTACGTTGGTTACATGCAAGACTGTAATAAGGACACGGGCGCGAACGTGTCACGCATGTGCGTAGTCTATGTCTACCTGCGGGAAAATTTGTTAAACAAAAAGGAAGTCGAACAGAGAACGGGAGCGCAGTTAAAAAGGAAATTCCCATATAATTTTTCAACAAAACAAAAACGCCATGTATTTATAAAACCTGCGTGCACTAGAAAGTCTGTTTGTATTTCTCTCCTAGAGGGACACACACCTGTAATCAAGTGTTTTTGAATTTGAGAATTATAAATTAATTTTTAACTAACTTTTACGACCGTTGCGTAGGTACTTATTATGGAGTAACTAGCCGAATAGTTTGAGCTATGCGTGCATTAAGTACTTTTTAATGGATAGCTTTTTTATAAGTCTGAGCATGCGTCGTTACAATTAGGACATCGACTAGAATATAGTTCACGGAAATTTCGTCGGAAACACTTGGTTTCATTTTATCCAATCCTTTCAAAAAATAATAAAGAATAGTTGAAGAAACCATAAGGAAGTTTTTGATCATTATAATATATTTGAGTAAAATAAATGTGTATATAAACTTTAATAATCAAACAAAGAAAACTGAAAATCATCAGTACAATTATTTTGAAAAAATTATCTATGTCTAATATTACCTCATACTAATACCAAATGAGAGATAAGACACCTAAAATAGTGATTCTTATTTTTAAACAAATTTTTCCATATATATACGTAACTACCGCGCGTCGATGAAAAAAACACTCATTTCCATGAATCTCTAAAAAAAACAGCAAGCTAAACAGCCCACTCTTCTTGAAAACACGTGTCAGCCGCTACGGCTCATCCTCCCACGCGCGCGCCTACGAGGCGTCAATTCATAAATTTTCGCCAATTCGCGACTGCGCGCACCCTTCTCGTATTATATGCATCGCTCTGCTCGTTTCCTCTTTTTCTCTCTCTGCGTCCCGATGCGACGGCGCAGAGCCCGCGAGGCTTCTGGGAAGGAAGAGCATTTAATCACTGCCCTGGCAATTAGCATGATTCACGGTTGACGTCTCTATCCGCGCGTCGGACCCCAGAGGATAGAGAAAGAGAGAGAGAGAGAGAGAGAGAGAGAGAGAGACAGAGAGAGAGAAGAAGCGACGCCGCCTCGTTACTTTTATTCGATATATTGCCTCCGTTACGGGCTTATAGTGCTCACGCGCGCTCTCGTCTAATCGGACAAACGTCCCGGCGATTTTACGGGCGCTTTTTCTCTGTCGCTTCCTGCGCCAAGCGATATACAAAACAATCCAGCGTCTGCTGGGGGCTCGAGCAGCTCGTAATCAGTGAATTTATTAAGTTGTACGTCATTCTTCATGTTGAATAATAAATCATTTCGGTACTTATTAGTTTTTGAAAAAATTAAATTACCTTCTTTTTCAGTCGTAAATGTAGTTACTTAATATAAATTGCTTTGGAAAGTTAAGATAAAATATTGATCATAAGTACATTCTGAACGAAAATTATTTTTACCCTAAGTCGTATAGTTTAGCTATAGCGGTATGTGTACGGCATGCTTAATAATTTTATTATTTCCGTCTTTTAGAACACATTTTTCTTTTGGCCCCTGTTAACAATAGTAGAATAAGAAAGAATGCTAAAATTTCAAACGCCCGTACGAAGAACTATAACGAAGAAGCACTAAATAGATCGTTATAGGAGACGCTGGATCACGCGATGATACCTATAGACCGAGAAAAAGTCAGCGCGAAAACAGCCAAGCTGGAATGAAGAAGATAAAAAGAAGTCGGGAAAATTCTGTGACGTGCTAATGTGTTTTTGCGTTCATCGCGTGAGATCTATGTATGGAAAACGTAGCGGGACATACGTCGTATTACCATGTAATCTCACTGTGTCAATATAGCGTCTGTTGACATTCAAATACCTCGATGGTTTAACACATGTATAGAAATAAGATAGCAACATTTTCTGGAAATAATTAGATTAGATTAGAACATATTTGAATGTACGTTACGTAGTGAGAATTGTTTAGATTATCAAAAGTAATCAATAAATAATATGTAAACATGGTGTTTATGAAATTCATTAATTTTTAGATACAGATAGCTCTAGTTTTATTCATTACGATTAAAAAGCGACTAAATATTTTAAAAGATACTATTTTCTTTACAGTCTAATTAAAATATTTAATTTGATAAACCACAATAAATCGCAGAAATTATTATACATGGCACTGTGAAAAAATAAATTATGTTAACATTGTATCAATTACTCAACGCACGTGTAACTCACCGGCAAATCTCCATTCATTCTCTGCATACCTCATCAATGTCCCGTGAAATCCATGCCAGTGGCTGAACTATGTATACCCCTTTATTCATTTTCTCACTCGTCCTTGCGCGCGCATTCCGCATAGTTCTCGCTCGCTGCTGGCGCGCAAATGGGACATTTGTTTCACACCGGTTTCGGCTGTTCGCGCGTTTGCAGCCATGGCGTGAATATATACGACCCTCTTGTGGTATGTATATATATATGATTCGTCTTTTCGACGAAGCGATTTTTCGTCTGCGCAGACTTTCAGCATCCTTATTAGCGTGACACGACGCACGAAGCAGGCAGGAGAGAAACGGATGGAGTGTGAGATTGTATCGTTTGAGAAAGCTGCGATGTGTTAAGTAGTCTTCGGTGTAGATGTGGGGATGATGTTTGTTTTTCATTTTAAAATTGCCTTTCTTTCAAAATATTATTAAATATATTTTCATCTACATATCGATGGCGTGATGAAAAAACAAGTATGTTATTAATCAACCGTTTTATAGTGATAATTTGTTTATTTGTTAAGTGAATTAACTGCATTATCTATCAATGACACACATCATTCTCATACGACTTTAAGCAATCTTTTGAAAATTCACTCAAAAATCTCATAAACTTGTCCACACATCGTCGATAGTATGTCCGAGGTACTCAACGGAAATAGGGTAGTCACTGCACTCTGAAAAGTGGTAATTAAAGAATGTCAGTAGACTGAGGAGACGATTATTTACGAAGCACCTTGGAGCGTGAAGGCGTGCGCGTGCCCTCGCGTCATGTGTCCTCGGCGATGCACCACCGAACGATTTATTAGCGTGCAGGGCCTGTCGACAGGCGCAGTGATGTCCTTTCCGCAAACCGGAAGTTGAAGGCTTCGAGATGGTTCTTTTTGCCCCGTTGCCGAGCAGCTATTTATCTTACCCTATGGCTCTAATTTTGCCTCTGTCCTCACACTTGCGAGCTAATTCTGGTGTAAAAGTGTTTTTCGGAACGAGGGTATAAGAGTGTCTTTCAGGAAGAGTAGATTATGTTGCTGTGCGTAACGTGTTTATTAGATTAGCACTTGCACGTTCACTTTTTAGTAATATCAATAGTTTCGTGTCTTTCGTGTCATACATGCACTTATGTAATTAAAATATAGAAATTTCATGGTCAGGAGAATGTCCCCATCATTTAATTTAATTTTTTTAATGAATTTGACAGTTTATATCAGTTATACGATATACAATATATTTGGAGTTATTAAAACGTACTCATCATCGTCATTTATTATATGTACATTAATCCCGTAGAATAACAATCACTATTTTATAAATCTTTTCAGATATTTTATCTCTAACTCTGATTTGTTTCTCAAACATTTTCCATTATTCCTCTCTTTATGTTCTACTCCCACCTCTATTCCTAGCGCCTTGCAGGGCTCATTTATCACGTCCGCATACTACTCCTCGTCGCGCCATTCAGTCACTCGTCGACGAGTAGATTATTAAATTAGATATACAAGCAATTGAATTGATATTCCTGCCAGTCATCGCCCTGCTCCGACAATGGTTCCAGCAGACGCCGGACACTGTATACACGAGCTATCATCTCGTGCGTACACAATACGTGGGACGATGATTCTTTTCGTTACTTTTTTTCACGAAAAAAGCCAAGCTTCTTTCCCTCGATGGGATTTTTTGCCCATTCTACATAATGCCAGCGTTAGAACGAAGATTTATTGCGAAAAATTGTTTGAAGTCGAATTGAGTTTTGTTTTCGAGACGCGTGTGTTGTGACGAGCGACAGAAGAACGAGGAGATAAAAAAGGGGGTTAGGGAGGCTGGAGCGACGTTGACGCGTGTCAAAGTGTATTTATATGCCGCGCGACGTCGAGCGATTCTCCCGTCGCAGGAAGAGAGCCCCGAAATTGCCGCGTCGTGAGAGGGTTACGCTAATTTCCTAACGGGCCGACGACTGTAAATAAATGCTCAATCATATTACAAAATGTGAATAGACGTTTCAATTCAATTTTAAAAATAACGTGCTGTAAGCATCTGTTGCTCGGCTGTGTTTGGCTATATAAATAACTTGAGACCGTTGATGTGTAATTATACTCCTTTGCTCTTGAAAATCAGATGCTATTTACTTCGAGACTTTGATTAAATTGATACTTGTACATTTGAAAAATCATCTAGTACTATTTTAATAATGTTTGTTGTATATAAGCCGATTTCTTTTTTTAGTATATAAACGTCACTTTGACGTAGAAAACAAATTATAATACATTATCTTTTACACGGTTAACTCACATTTATCTGTTTATATGTATTAATTTAATTCGTGAAAATCATGTATATATATACGAAACTTCCTAATAGTATCAGCGCAAACAGACCGAATTAACGCGCAAATTAACTGAAACGTGAGCTAATCAACGGAGCGACAAACTCCAAGCGTCGATCGAAATTAGATATAACACCCTCTCGAAAGCGGCGCGTACGTATGCGTATACACCCACACACACACGCATATACACACACGTAACCTGCCTCTCGCTCCCTCCATACAGTACGCGCGAGATCAAGGGTGGCGCGGCGGGGACGAGCGGACGGACGGCTTCCGCCCCCGCGCCCGCCAACCAGACACTTTAATGACCCCCTAACGACAAGCAATTAGCCCTTATCGAGGCGTAATGCTATATCGGTTTTGCGTTTCAGCGCGGCGCTTGCTGTGCGCGAGCAATCGATCGCCGCGGAGGCCAGCCAGAGATGTAACCTTTTCTCGACATAATGAGGACGTGCGGTGTTGGTTGACCATTAGAACAGTGTCCAGTTCTTATCGAATTCGTCATAATTAGCGCGAAGGGGGCAGTAGCCGCAGCCGCGGCTCATTTGGGCGGCGGTGCGCGACGAAATTGGGTCTCGCTGCGGTTTTCGGAGTGAAAGGGTAGACATATATAGAGCGCTTTCATAATTTATTGAGGGAGCGAGCCGTTAGTTGCGTATATATGGGGTTAGTTCGAATGCGAGATGATGAGTTGTGGACTGCCACGAAGCGTTTGGTCAGCACTGCGTTTGTTTTGATGTACTTTCAGTTTGTATGAGTAAGCGGCGAAGGGATCTGATTTTGTAATATATATGGTAAAAGTGTGTCATAATGATATTTACCAATTCAAGTGATGATCATTCAAAATTTCGATGCGTTTATCTAGAAATAACGTTTCGTAATAATAATACTTTTACAATTTTCAGAAGGCAAAAATAAAGAATAACAAAAATTCTTCCATCTTAATTCGATGTCAACAGATTTCTTTGTTTGTTCAAGACGCGTAAACACTATATTATACAAAAGTAGAAAAAGAAACTAAAACGATATTTGTCTTATTCAGAGGCACAGTAAAAACGTGAGAAACCACGAGCTTATGCCCCAATAAAACCTTTCCCGGTAAGCCTCTAGGAAATCATCAAAGAATTTGTTTCATTCGGTCTCAGAAAAAGCAAGCAAGAATTTTTAGTGTTTCACCCGATATTAGAAATAAAATAAGAACCATTATGCAAGATCTATAAATACATCAAAGCGCGGGCTGTTGGGATAAAAATTGAAATGTATAGCTGAAGAGAGAGAGAGAGCGAGAGAGAGAGAGAGAGAGAGAGAGAGAGAGAGAGAGAGAGAAGGAGCGAGGTAGAAAACGGCGCGCAGTGCCTTTGAACCCTCCCATACAGCCTGCCGGGCCACTTTGCCGTGGCTAATCGGGGCGTAATTTACGGGTAACTTTTCGAGGGTACCATCGAGTGAGTTCCACTCTCACGCGGACACTCGCTGCTGCCGCGGCTGCTGCGTGTGCTCAAAGCTTCTAATCCGTCGCTAAGCCACTACACTATAACCTTTCGAGCGTCTGTGGATATAGACTCCACTCTGTCCAAATAGTAAGGATGAAAATAAAATAAAGAGGAAAGAATAGTAGCGTTGAAGAGCACCTTGCGTATATATATTGCCTTTATAATACGCACTTTTCTTTATTTGCAAAAGTGAATTTATTAATCCACGGGAATTTTTTTATTTAAGACATCGACTTTAATATTTTTGATATAATATTATTCAATATTTTGAAGTGATTTTATGTACTAGCATAAATTAAAAATTGAGATATTATTCAAGAGTAACGCACCGAGATGTATGCAAAAAGCATTCGTTAAGGCGTTATAGTGATTGAAAACTTGTTTTTATGCACGATTATGCATCTAAAGTTGCGGGAACATGTATTTATGAATTGAAAAATTTACAAAAGAAATTTTAAGACATTGTATTCATCCAATTACTTGTAAACTATTTTAATTGCTTTATATATTTTTATTGCACTAACAAGTATTCTGTTACATTAACAGTTTCGAATAAAGTTAATAAAAATCAAAATAATTATTATAGTAGAAGCCCAATAAATTTGTTGCCACGTTAAATTTATCCGTCAGCTAAATTTACGTATGTTCTTTATAAACAAATATACACATATTATATTACATGTGATAAAGATCCCTTGCTTCTGGTCCAGTGCATCACTCCAGAAGAGAGTCAGAGTCGCGTTATAAGTACAAAGAGCCGCCGCTCACTCGAGCACTACTACTACGTAGCTCCCTGTCAAGAGGGCGGTGGCTTTGGTTAAGGCGATACACGCACGCGCGCCTCCGGGAGGTCGAGCTACTATATACTCCCTTGCCACGCGCTCGCTCCGACGATGCCACTATATAGCACCGCGGCGGCGCTGCGACAAAACCGCGCAGGCCGGATTCGACATGGCTGATGATAAACCGCCTGCTGGCCATATGCCCGTATACGATGAGTGCCTAGTTAGGTCGCCGTTGTGCAGGAACGACGGGATTCTCGAGCGCGCAGTGATTTAAGGAGGCTGCTTGTGGGGTGCGTGCAGTTTCTTTCGATGATCGGTGGGGACGGAATTTTTTCCGAAGGCGCTTGATGCTTTTATTGATGTTTCTCTGGTCGTTGTATGTTGATAGCCTGGCGGTTCTTATTATTATCACGTATTGAGGAAGTGAAAGTTATAATATGAGAGTGTAAGAAATTTTTGTAGTATGCAATCAAATCGTTCTCGAGAATAATTTAAGAAATTTTGTCAATCGAACTTCGGAAATTGAATAATCTTATGGAATGATTGTCAAATTTGTTATAGTAAGATTAGAAAACGTTTGTGCAAAATCAATTCTTTTTTTATAATTAATGATCTTTAAAGAAGATGATGATAAATTGTAATGTTATATACTTACTTTGCTGTGGTCCCAATCTTGTTGACCATAATCTTCACGGCGACGTCGTAATTTATCGTATTATAATTAAAATTATTAATAAATTTATATTTCGCATAATGGATATGATAAAGGGTGTGTAGTAATAGTAGATTACAAATAAATAAAAAGAAACAAAATTGTTAAACAAAAGAAATTTATTGAACAAATACTCAAAGAATTTTTCTATTTATTTTTTTCTCATGTTTCTCTTCCCCTCTAATGAGGAAACGTGTCAACTCCAATCCCATGTTGCAATGCATTTCCGCCTGCTCGACACAGACGAAAGCTCTCTGTTTTCAAGGGATGCGGGAGACACGTTCTCTCTTTCTCTCACTCTCTCGTTCTCTCGTTATACACTAGCGAGAAAGGGAAAGAAAAAGTGATGAGACGGTATACAGTATGTGTGTGGTGTGCTGTGGCGGTGCTCTTTCTCTCTATCTCTCGCTTCGGGGAATTATTTTTCTTCTCTTTCTCTCTCTCTCTCTCGCTCTCTTTCTCTCTCTCTCTCTCTTTCTCTCGACGGGAAAAGCTTGCTCTCGCTCTCTCGCTCTTTTTCCTCGCTCTCTAGCTTGCTCTTGGCGCTGCGTCTTTTGTAAACCCGATACCATGTTCCGACGCGTCAACGACGGATTAGCTCTTTGCCTCCGCGACGACCAAGTCGATGATGAGGAGATGATGATCTGCAGCTCCCAAATGTGACTCTTTCTGTTCTCTACTTCGGCTTGTCCGCCTGTCTGCCACCCATCGCGTGTGCCATTACTCTAAGCTAGAGAAAGAGAGGGTGAAGAAAACAATAATCAGAAGATGGAGAGAATAGCATTTTTATTCGTGGTTATTTATGAATTAGGCGGTTATAATTTGGTTGGTAAAAAATTTTTGATAAGAAATAAAAAAATTAAATGAATACACTAAACAAATTAATTTTTAACGATAATTTAGTTTCTATGTCTCAACTTATACATGTGCGTTATCTTTATTACCTTTGATCACGAATAAAATAATTTAAACTGAATATGCTTACTGAAAAATAGAATTTTGTTTAGTAGTTCTATAAAAAAAAAATAAAGTAGTTCAATGATACGTATGCTCACAGTCGTTAATGTTACCAGTACAAAGAAATGTGCTTGAAGTAGTTCAACAAACTATCCAACAAAGAAAAAATGTCTGCACAATATTTATTTATATTTTCATACCTTCTAATATCACACTGCTAAGATGGCACTAGAAAACTTTACTTTGCAACAACGGCGTTAGTTAAAAACTTCTTTTCTACGTATAATTTGTCGCGCACATTTCGACCTAACAAGTAACTTAAAACGATAACAACAAGTCAAATCAAAGTTTTTTCCACCACGCCTCCCGACACCCGCGCAGTCAAGTTAGCCAAGAACTAGCTCGGAAGATTCTATAACGCGCGCATATCCTTTGCATGTATCTGCCTGAAGAAAAGAAGCGAGAACAATTAATAATGCGACGTTGTCATTGCCAGTTACCCGAGAGACGCGTGTTTGTGTATGTGCGCGCGTGCGTGTGTCGTTAATGACAGGACTTTGAACTTTACGGGGGGGTTGCGCGTCGAATTTTAATGGGCTCTAAAAGATGATTTATTGTGGTGGTGTGTGTTTCGGTGTGTACGGACGAGCTGCCATCACCGTCGCGCGAAATGACAGTCCTTCAAGCGCAGTAATGCAAATCGCGAGCGTGTCGCAGCTTTGATCGGCACGCGTGCGCCGGTGCTAACTTTCGCTGAACCTCGGTGGCTGGCTTGACTGACAAAAGATAAATGACTTTGCCAAGGTGCTGGCACTGAGATGAAGCGCTTTTTTTCAATGATCGGAGAAAGTTCAGTGTGCAAATATCAAGACAGTATATTAATCGATTGGTTCTCTTTAATCGAATTTTCACTTCTTTATTCTTGTAAAGAACGAAAAGTTTCGTTAAAAATAATTAAGCTACGAGAACAAATAAAATTCAAATTTATGCCGCTCGACATTTAGACTTTTCTTTAGATAGTTGATATGCATTTAAATTTTTATTGGTTATCATTGCATGTTTATAAATATTATTTTAAATCATATCATTGTAAGATAAATAATAAGAGACGTGAAAAAATGAAGAGAGTCCACCTAATAAATGAAAAAACATTTTTAATCAGAATCAGACCTAAAACATTAAATAAAAAGATAAAAATAATTTAGCCTAAGTACAATATTAACATTATTCATGTTGAAGTGGAAGGAGCATCAGAAAAGTAGGATTGAAAGGATATGGAAAAGCGTCGTCGCGAGGGTTGAAAGCCGAACATTTCGCGGGACGGTAACGACGCGTGGGACGAGTCTTGCGGCTAGGACCGTGCGGCAAATTGAATAACAAAGCTCAACCCTCGGCGGAATGGCGAGCGCTGCAGTTGCGAATTGCCCCGACAATTTCACCGTTTCACCCTCGTTTCCGTTTTGCGTAACGATCTTATTTCCCAATTCCCTGGAATATTGATCCGTCCTATAAGCTCGAAATATGCGCGCGAGTGCGGAGAAAATTGTTTACTGCCATGACACCCGATTCAGTTTGTGCGTGTGGGAAGGTCGTTTGATATCATTTGTAGTAATTTATTCTGTGGCTAGATGATTAGGCTCTAATTTCTCTCGAATCTTAAAAAATCTAGAAAATATAAAGCATGAAAATGTTTTTGAAATTGAGTAGAGTTGTGGAAACAAGTATAAGGTTGAAATGATAAAACTAAAATATTTTTAAGAAAGACAAATGATTTGGATTAGAAAAAGATTGTACATATCAAATTTCATTTTGACTTTCGAGTTCCCACAGGCATCAAGAGGCAAACGGCAACTTCAGAGGCGATAGAACTAACGCGGCCGATCGCGAGAAATTACGCGAAGAGAAAAACTTCCTTGAAAGGATTCCCCCATTGACATAAGTGAATCAACGAATTATGCCAGCAAGTGATTGGCAGATTTAACAAAACGGAAAGAATACAGCGGCGGCGGCGGCGGCGGCAGCGGCCCGTAGAAGACGATCGGCTCGTATAGGAAAGAAGAAACGGAGCCGCGAGTCTGTGAAAGGCTCTCTCTCTTCTCTCAAGACCTAATGATCGCGCTAGCGTAAAAGGACGTCGATGTGACGCGTGGCGCGTATACATATATACCGCAAACGATCGAGCAGAGTCACTGCCCCTAATAATCCAGCGCGAGCGCCAAAGATAATCGGGCCGCGTACGACCCCTCGGTGCACGACGAGCCGTGAGTCTCTCGGGATGAGTCGACGACTTTAGACTTGCCGACTCAATTTGCCTCTAATAAGTCTACGTAAGCGCCGATTCTGCCGAGCATTTTTTTTCTCAACAACGGTGCACTAGCGGTAGTTGCATCCATTGCAGTTATATGGGCGACTTTTTCGCGTCGCTCGTTTGAAAGGTTATAATGAATAATTATACGGGAAAGGGGGAATGCATTTTTTCAACTGAGTCTTCTTAACGTTGAGCCAAGTCAGGGCTAAATTAACCTTTTGGAAGCTAATATTCATTTTGACTAGCAACGCTTATTGAGCGCTATTATAAAGCTCTGTCCAACAAGTTAGCATTTTATCATTTTAAGGCGTTTGAGTAAAATTTCAACAGTAAGTGCATATCCAAAAGATTAATTTTTACTTAAAATGTAATTATTTATAAATATATAACAAGTAAATAGAAAATAAGTAAAGAAAACATGAAGCGACTTATTCGAGTTCTTAAACTTAAACCAATAACCAAATGAAAGATTTTATGAAATTAGAAAAGATGTGCTTCCTTAAAGATTTAATTAATGTTATTTGTAGACTTAAAACTAGCTTATATTAGTACATAAGAAAAATGTGCGATTGCCAAGAAAAGAAAGGTGTGTGTGAAGGGCGGTGCAAGAAAAGATAAGTGTACAGTTACTGTCATCAAGTTTATTTTACATCATATATTTTAACAAAATAAATAGCATTATCACTCTAAATTTGGAAAAACCAATTTGTCAGGCGCAAAAGAGTTGAGAGGCGTAGAAAAGTGGGAAATTATTGGCGTTATATATGTGTGAGTACACAAGCTACGTAGCTCAAAAGAGAGAGGATGTCGTCGCGCTCGCGCGAACGCGCTCCACGTCCAATTTATTCCGGCCCCGAGTTTATTCCGACTCCCCGGGTGCGGCGCGCGGGCGCGCACCCCTAATGCGCCGGCCGATTTCTCGCGCAGCACTGAGAGTCCCTCTCATTCGGCCGTGCGGAGCTACGGGGAAAGGGATCTCTCTGCCCGAGATGTTATGATGGGACATTTCATGGCTCGTAGGATCCAGCGTCTAACGGCCCGTGCGATATTAGCGCGAGGGGAGAGCGACCGAGACTCGTCCCCTTTCTCTTTCCAGACATCATTTCAACCCCTCCCCCTCTCCTCTTCCTCCCCACGGTTGATCTTTTTCACTTTGCTTTTTATTGCCTCCCCACGGCGACGAATCGCAATTTGTCTTTCCCGTGTGCGTGTGTATACGCGTGCGATTGCTCGTTTTTTCCTCTTCCTCTCTTCCTCTCTCTCTCTCTCTCTCTCTCTCTCTCTCTCTCTCATCGCCTTGTGGAGATCGAGGAAGGAAGAGGATGAATTGAGAGTGATTGATCGTTGTACACCCCCGAAGGTATATATACACGCGAGACTCTACACTGGATAAGAGGTGGAGGCCCGGTTTCTCTCTTCCTCTCTCTCTCTCTCTCTCTCTCTCTCTCTCTCTTTCTCTATGACTCTCTCTCTCTCTCTCTCTCTCTCTCTCTCTCTTTCTCTACCTAAACGAAACAAGAACAAGATTAGAAGGTTTCGAAGCAGTAAATGGTTAATCAACTTACGTTCTTCGTCCGCGATATCATGGACGAGGGGTGATTGTGTGAGACGCAGAGGAGCAGCGGTTTGTCGAGCGGCGGTTGAGACGTCAAGAGCGGCGTTGACAAGAGCAAGGATTCGAGAGCGAGGAGCAAACGTAGGTCGCTTGTTTTTCTTTCTTATTCTCATATATATATATACGCAGTATTTCGGCGTTCTTATCGTTTCATTCATTTTCTTTATGTCGCACTTGTCACATTAGGTGTGTGTGTGTCTGGTGCGTGCCACAGTTCGAAAGAAAATAGAATTGAGAGACTTTTTGTTGGGGCGCAAAGGAGTTGTTGTTTGTAATCGGTCGATCAATGAAAAGTGACGCGTACGTTTTGTTTTACTCACAAAAGCATCGTTTATTTTCCTCTGTTTCTCATTTTTTAATGAATTTATAATCTTCATAATAATAATAATCTAATAATAATAATTAATAATAATAATTAATAATTAATAATAATCGTAAGATACTAGCATCGAGATAGGGCCGATCGTCGTGATATGAGAGGACCTATACGTCGCGCTCGCGCGACCAATAATAATAATAATTTTTGTTCCTAATTAGACGAGAAAATTTGATTTCGTTCGTTTCGTTTTCCTTTTCTCTCATTTATTCTCTATATTTATATATACTGAACTCTGTCGATTCACATATTCATCCAATATGGAGAATCGAGGACGCTTCACAAAATCGGCGAGACTACGCGCAACTTTTGTGACTAGTCGCCTTAATGTTTGTCTCTATATATATATAACATCATCTACGTATCTTAAAAGTGTTGTATTTTGTGTATGTGTCAGTGTCCTTACGTGTGCCTACGATGTGTACGTGTAAGTTTCCTCCGTACCGTGTTTATCTCTTAACTGTAATAATTAATTCTGTTTTATCTCGTTGTCTCTTACGCTCGCACACGATCCGTACACGCTCACATTCGTTCACTCGATAGCTAAAATTTTTATCAGTATATGTCTTTATACAATGTGTGTCACAACGTCGCAGCGTAATATATAATAAAACCTACCGCAAAGAAAAAACAACAAGATATATCCATCCACTCGATTCCTCTCCCGCGCGGTCTATTACACTCACCTACTCTTTCTCTCCACCTCTCTCACTCTTCCCCCCTCTCTCTCTCTCTCTCTCTCTCTCACTCTCTCTCTCTCTCACGCATACACACACATCACGCGGTGAAATTGTCAGGCAGTCGCGCGCACTATGTATAGCTATTTACACGTGTTTCTCATTTGTTTGTTCGAATAATAATAATAATATATGTATATTTATATATCGACAGATCACGACTCTCTTTCCGCTCATCTCCTTTTCTCGATCGACAAAAAAGACAGCAGTCGGTACAATTTTGGTGAAAAGTATATAGTATAGCAGTATAGTCCTAATCTCGGTATAAGTATCTCTCGAGTCGAGTCTTTGAATAGTAATCAAAAAACATGTGGCGTGCGAGGGAGAAGGGGGTAGCGCGTAGGAGTGTCGGCCTAGAGACTATGTACAGGTGGCGGCGAGGATGGCGACGGAGTCTGAGCTTGGCCGGGAGTGCCGGGATTCTGGGCGTAGGAATTGGCAGCATGCTGCTGCTGCAGCTGCTGGACGTGGTGCTGCTGGGTCTGATAGTGGTGCGAGGGCGAGGACTGCATGCCGAGCATGCTCGCCTGGGAGCTGTGGTTCTGGTGCAGGAGGTTCAGATTCAGCGGGTAGGATAGGGGGGAGCCCAGGGCCGCGTGGGAGGCTGCTCCGGGCCCCACCGGGCTCAGTGCATGCTCATCCCGGCGTGAGGATGATGATGATGATGATGGTGATGGGCCGAGACGGAGGCCGCCGCCGCGTGATGATGAGGATGGTGGTGCATTAGCGGCGGGAGATGCGGGTGGTGGGGATGGTGTTGGCTCAGAGACGAGGGATGAGTCATCTGCATGGGGGTCATGGGTGCCGTCGACTGATGCGACAAGGTGTTGTTGGCGCTGCTCAGCTGCGAGCTGGTGCTGGTGTCCTGCGAGCCCCCCGGGCCCTGCTGCTGGCCCTGCGCCTGAGAGCCCAGTTGCATTTGTTGCGACTGAGCCCCCGGCGGGACCGGCGGCTGGCCCGGCGCCTGCACCTGGGACACCTGCACCGGCTGCGCCGCCGAGCTGGAAGTGGGACTCTGCTGACTCGCGTTGTCCTCGCTGTCGGAGCAGGACTCGGCCGACGAGCTCCCCGCTCCCCCCTTGCCCTTGCTGCCGCTGCTGCTGCTGCTGTGCGTCTTGACGTGCTTCGCGAGGTGATCGCTGCGCATGAACCGCTTGTTGCAGACCGGGCAGGCGAATCTCTTTTCGCCGGTGTGGGTTCGAAGGTGCCGCTGCAACTCATCCGAACGTGTGAACCGCTTGCCACAGAAAAGCCAGTTGCAAACAAACGGTCGCTCACCCGTGTGCCAGCGCAGGTGGGCCTTCAGGTGGGACGTCTTCCCGTAGACCTTGCCGCAGCCGGGTATGTGGCAGCTGTGGATGTTCTTCTTCCTGAGGTGGACGCCTGCGGGACCCAATCGCTCGGCCTCTTGGCAGTTGGGGCAGTCGCAAGTGGCGCGCCCGGTGTAGCGGCGCTGCGAGCGCGGCGACGGGGCCTGGCTGACGCCGCCGCCGGCACTCGCGGCGCTGCTCGCGCTCTGGGGACTGCTAGCGCCGGTGCTGCCGCCGGAGTGATGGTGGAGTCCGAAGCCGGGTGGTCCGCCCGGGAGCATGGACTTGTACGTGTCCTGCAGGAGGTTGTGCCCGGCGCTCGTCTGGCTGAGGAGATGGTTGCCTGCCAGGGCAAGGCTGGTTGAGTAGTCGGCCGAGTAGTTGGCCATCTGGGCGGCGTGCACGCCGACGCCTACGGTGCCGCTGACGTCGAGCCAACCGCCAGCCGTGGCGGCGCCGTGCACGTCCCACCAGCCGTCGGAGGTCTTGAGGCCGCCGTGACTGGCGCCGGGCATGGCGTTGAAGGGCCAGGACTCGTAGGGGTGGCGCCCGTATACGCTACACGATCCCAAGGTGGCTCCCTCTACCTTGCCGAGAATGCTAGTCTGGTGGTGGTGGTCCGTGGCCGGTTGAGCACTAGCAGTGCCGGGAAAGTAGAGGTCGCTGGCGTACTGGGGCGCCGTAGAGGCGCACGAGGTAACCGGGGCGCGGGCGTAGCCGCCACCGGTGCTGCCGGCACTGCTCGTCGCGGTGGGCCGCTGCGTCACGCCGGTGCTCGTGCAGCCAGCGTTACTAGAATGTTGAGGCGAGCTTCCGCTGCTCTGCGGGCTCTTCTTCCAGGGATGAAAGCCTTTGCCCACAACCGCGTCCGCCAGTGGTGGCGGGCTCTTGCTGTTGAGCTTGTTGCATTGGGCGGCGAGCATTGCTAAAGGCGTGCCGCGCAATCCTGGATGCTCCTGTAACAAGATAAACAAATGGAACCTTGATTTACTCTGATCACTTATTTTTATTTACGTGATTATTTTATTCATACAGGGAGTGTGTTTAAGGAAGCAATTTCGCAATTCGGGGAAGGACAAGTCAGAAATTGACGGTCTACAATTAGGCTAAATTTATACCTGATCGGAAAAACCATAAACTTGTTGCAAGAAACGATTAGACTTTCCCAGAAGTAGAAAATATAAAACGTCTTACTCATTATAATTTCATTATTTTAGGGAAGTAGCTCTCGCGTTTGAGCTAATAATATTTTTGCCGGGAGACCTCGAGGCCGAAAGGTCTATAGGTCGGTAGGTAGACGGCCGTTGCACGTAATCGCACTTCAAAATAGCTCGGAGAGGGTATAAAAAGGTCTGGTCGCTGCCAGTCCTCTTTCGCTCCCAGGATCCCGAAAAAGCAGGCAAAGTCCTCCCTGAGGGTGCATAATGACACTAAATTGGTGCGGCGCTTGTTCCTAGCCTAGAGAGAGGGAGAGAGGACGAAAGAGCGGAACGAAGAGAAGGAGAAGCGCGCGAAGGTCGGATGGACGAGAGGAGGGTGAGGGATGGGAGATTGGCCTCGTCGCGAGGTAATGAGGCTTGGGACGACTCATCTGGAGCAGTTTCATGCAAATTGTCCTCCGGGCATGGGTGTGCGTGTATGGATATAGTACCTAATGGCTATTGCGAAATTCTTAACTTGTTTTGGGTGCTACTGATGATGTTAGAGTCGCGTTAAATACCATTTCGCGGAAACAATCAACTGTAATAATTCATTTAAAAAAAGATCTTTTTTCATTTAGATATCAAGTCAGTTTATACCTTTCGACATCAAAGACTGAAAAAATCCACATTGTAAGTAGTAGCAGGAGCACGAAATTCACCGGTATACAATTTCCATGTGCACGAATCCTTTGGCAAGGTTCAACTTGGCATCGTCCCTGATCTGAATTTCAATTCCACCGAGAGAGGAAGAGGCTACCTTATTCGCATGTACATACAAACTCAGTCACCAAAGGCCCTTTGCGAGGAAAAAAAGAGACAGAGAAGGAAGAACGAGCCGAGCAAGTTAACCATCCGCAAGAGTCGTGCAAACACGCCGGCCCCGAAAGAGCAGTCCACAAGGACAAAGAAAATAAGGATGCGGAGCGCCGAAAGAGAGGCGAACGCGAGAGCCCAAAGGATATTTCGGACGAAAAGGTAAAAGGACCGGAGGGGCCACGCTTGCGGAAGCAGTAGGTAGTAGCGCCTGCAGGAAATTAAAGTCTGGCGGCCGCCGCGTGGCCATTAGCAGCCGGCGCCATCGAGGCGATGACACGCCCCCGCTCGCGGTCCCTCTGTCTTTCTCTCTTTCTCACTCTCTATCTCGCGCTCGCACAAATACGATGTCGGAAAGACAACGCTGCGCTGCTGATGTCGCGAATTTCGCTATCTCTCGTATCGCTTCCATTGGTATGGAAACTCACTGGCTGCGCTGCGCCGCCGTCAATGAATTATAAAGGGGTTGAATGCGCACGGAAAATTGGACTATCCCAGCTATATCTTTACGTGTATAAGGTAAGGGGTTAGAGCGTCTGTGTGTATGTGTGTATGTACGCGGGGCTGTGCGTCGATCTTTACAGTCACACAGGTTATAGTTAGAGACTTCGTGCGTTTTATGTGTGGCTAATCGCTTGATCGTTTACTGAAATATTCAGTTTTCTCAATATTGCACGAGTGCCGTAGGGTTTATATATTATTTTCTATATCCTATATATATATATATATATATATATATATAAGCATACCCTATTGAGTGGATAAACTGGTTTCTCTGATTCTTTATCGTGTTTTACTAATGTCGGTAAACAAAATTGACAGTCTCATTTGTAGGATGGAATTAACTAGAAGCTTAAATATAGGTATTTATTGCAAGATATAATTTAACAATGAGTTATCTAAAACTTGGAAAAGAATTGTTGACTTTTAATGCAAGTATTATGTTACGTTAAAGCTAAAATTACTACGACTGAATGTTCGCTCCATTTAAAAAAATTTTCTAACAGTTATTAGCATACTATTATTAGTGAGGAATAGATTATACGCGGGTAAAAATTTTCCTTTTGAAAACTGCAAAATTCAAAGCGAGCAAATTACAGTTGCCGGCGACTATAGCTAGCTCGACGTAATAATTCAGCACAAAAGTGCTTACGCAATTGTCAAAGCAATTGTCAGGGGCAAGAAAACAGCTGAGTTTTTTTACGTAAAGCATAGCAATTAAGTATGACAACTGAAAGTCCGATAAAAAAAGTACATCATCGAAATGCGAATGAAAAACGGTAATACATTGCGCATTTCATAAAAATATTTAACGGCAGATTTTGCTCTATTGACACAGTAAATGAGCACAGTATTAATTCCCTTCGTGAATCCACACGCACACGTACACACAACATCGAAGCTCAGTCGCGGCAATTTGCTCTATGCAATATTGACACGACTATAAGCCTCGCGAAATAGGCTATGTATATGTACGCATGCCCAAGGCGAGTTGTTATTATAGCTCTATTTTTCTCTTCTCTATATTTCTCGCTAAAAGTCGCAACGATAATTCCAACGAACCACAATGCCCGAAATGCAAAAGCAAAAATTCGCGTATCAGCCTCATCTGCATTCCAACGCGAGTAGAAGCAGAGAAGAAGAAGAGACACAAGCAGACGGTTATATGTGTGTCTGAGTGTGTGAGTGGAAAAGGTGGAGTTTCCGCGACGCGTACGGGGTTGCGCGCTCGCACGTATCTCGGCTGCTGTACGACGCGCCGCGGCCACGCCCCTCGAGCGCGCGCGCGCTGCCGCCGCCGGCGTGACTGGATAGAGTTCTCGTATTGATCCGACGACTACGCGACGACGGCGACGAGCAGTAGTGCGGTGCGCATATATACTGCCCGCGGAACAATGCGGAGCCCTCTCGGAGACATTGCCACTCGCGAGCGCACCCCTTTCTCTTTCGTTGTTTTTTGCGCCGCTGGTGTCGCATGTTGGGGTTGGAGATCCAGTGCAAAAAGATTTTCTTTTTCTTTTTCCAATATTTTTCTTATTTTTTTTGTTAGCTTTTTTTATGTAGTTATTGAAAAAGTGAGGATTGAAAAGAATGCAAAGAACGTTAGTGTATAATCGTGCTTTCTATTTTATCGTTAATAGCTAGAAATTGAAGGATGGCTAATAATTACAGTAGATAGGGAACAACTAGAATGGAAATTTTCAAAGAAAACTTTTGTTTTCTTTAAACTAACAGTTGCACCAATAACTTCTGAGCACTTCTACAACAATGATATAGTTGTATATTATTTAACAAATGCCATTAAATTTTATTAATGAGTCGATGGAAAAAAGGTTAATGTTGTTATAAATAAAGGTATTGCAAAAGCGGTATTTTCATCGTCTGTTGGAAGATTCATTAGGCTATATATCTTAGAATTATGATCCGCTAACGGCTTGGAAATAGTACATTTTGGAATCCACTCTCAATCATTCAAAAATTTGAAAGTAAAATCATTATGTAACTCGTTGGAGAAACGTTCGAGCATGTGTGTTTCGCGACAACAAGCTCCGCATACGAAAGCGCATATATACTACTCACACGGCCGTACGAGCACACATACACATATATGTCGGATTGCGCGAGATATCGCAAGAAATTGCCGCAGCCGATGAAAAGGTGTCGGCGCGAGGGCACGGCACTTCATTGCCGTCGTAGCGTTGCCGCCGCCGCCGTCGCGCGTAATTGCCGAGGCAATAGTCGTTGGCCGCTCCGCACAGCACGAGGTGAGACTTTCATCGCGCGCATTTTGTAAAGGCGCGTACCTATGTGTGTGTGTGTGTGTGTATATATATATATATGTATATACATGCGCTCAGTCGTTGTGTGAGAAATGCAGCTTGATTATTCAAGGCGTGTCTCGCGCGCTTGCTTACCACGCGTAATTGTCTTTGAATTATATCAATTGTAATGCGCGCGCAAAGCACGATTCAATTTCGCGCGCGCGCCCGACGCGTTTGATCATCCACGACGTGTTCTTTTAGGTCGGCCGTATAAGAGAAATACAGGGGAGAGAGAAAAGTAGATTTAGATTGTTATAAATTGCGGAGTTTGGGGGACTTGGTCGAAAATGCAGGCTTGTTTATGAGTTGAAAGAGTAAGAATCTAAACTATAACGCACGTATGGACTCGGTTGTACGAGGCTTTCATAAATTTCAAATTTCAAGCGTAATTTAAAACCCGTAATACCCCGTAATAATGCCGAATTTCATATCGAAATTTGCACTCAATAAAATGGCAGAGAATGAGATTAATATTGGCTATCGCCGCGTTCACTCGTGAAAAGCCCCCAGTGTGCATACTGAAACGTCCGCGCGGGTGCACGGAGAAAATTATCATGTAATATCGGAACCGATCTTCTTAAAGGGTCCGCGGTTTCGTTTATTCAGTCCTCATTAATAGAGTAACAGTCTTCTCCCCGGACGCAACCACAGCCAAAATCGAGGAAAAAAGGCGCAAGATCGAAGGCCGCGCTATAACATCATCAAGGCAAGAGCAAGAAAAAAAGACGGGGCGCCCGCAGAGAATTACGAGGGAGAGAATTGACCCGAGCGCTTCTGCGCGCCGCGGCGGAGTTGAAAGTGAGCCCTCGGCCCCGGGGTTATTCGCGAACCTTTGTCTTAGTCCGCGGCGGCAAAACGGTGACGTCATGCGCCGACGGTGTGCTGCGGCCTTCCGGGGCCTCCCGGAGGGCCTCTAATAGCGACGCGTCGGTGCATAAGATATTGGGAAGAGGATGGCCGAGGAAACCGTTTGCGTCCTTTGCTCAGGCGTGGGTTTGACCTGTTGACGATGCGTTTCCTTGATTCTTGACAGCTGCTTTCATTGATAACTCGGAAAAAAAATTGTTGTATAGAAAAGGAAGCGTTAACAAGCTCTTACGATCGTAAGGAATAATTAGTTTGTCGTTTACGGTTCAATATAATATTGCCCCATCGAGACCAGCCACCTTCAACAACAAGCCTATTAACCAATCGAACGTTGCAATTCAACTTCCCGACTCCTCGAAATTCCACTTCCCACGGACTTTTGAGTACACCTTCGCGGCATACACGCACGCAAGAACGCGAGCGTGGGGCGATCGACCGATAGCAGCATGCGGGTTACCACTCCCCAATGCTAATTATTTGTTTATCAGCGCAGGTGCATGCGAGTCAGTGATAAGAGAACGAGCAGCCCTCGTCGATAGGAGTTTACGAGGCCCCGGGGTTCATTCGTCTTCTGAGCTTTCCGCTTTTACGGCGCGCGCGTGTGCAATGCAGTACACAAGTTTTAACGTCTTTTTAAATGTAAAGAGAGGCCGTTGCCGGTCACTTTTGTGACTTCGTAAGAGCTGGAAATGGCGCAAGGTGAGATTGTTTACGGGTTCTTTCTAGTAAAGAGGTCGTTCGACATCAGGATTTCTGTGGGCTTCTAAAAATTCGACGAATCCTTTTGGCGAATATTATTTCATATATTTTAGTATTACTTCTGGTATCAATTTATGTCTTCCGTTCGAAGCGTATTATTACAGAGATTTAGTCTCCAGCGGAGAAACCGGTTCCCGTTATGCAACTGTCAAAATTTCGGAAACGAGCCAAACAATTTTTTTTTCGATCGACGCAACAGCTGCTTTGATCTTTCCCTCGTAAGACAGCATTTCAGATAAATGGATTTTTAACTTCTCTCGGTTCTCCCGGTCACGCTTCTCTCGGCGCTTTTTCTCCTCTCGCGCGTGTGAGCGACGAAAAACTTAATGAAGGACGCGGCGACGACGTCGTCATATTTGCGATCAGAAAGCGATGCAAAAAAAAACACGACGTGTTGGACGAATTTCAGACGCGGTTAACCATCAACTTCATAGTTCTAAGAAGAACTTGACAAAAAACTTTTGTTGTTTATTGCTGCAGGGCACTTAATATTGCATTACTTTATTCCTCTTCAGATAACAAGTTGGACAAAAAAATTGTACAAACTTTCTCGCTCACATTAAATATTTGTCGTATCTATACAAGCTTCCAGCAGTGAGCCATAATCAAATCAATACTCCATATATACATCACACATATATATATCCTACCTTGTTTACAATTCTACTGTTTCTACTGCCGCGTATACCTTCGAATTTTTATCTATATTTTCGAATTTTCGTAGTAAAATAGCAATAAACGAAAGGCCTCAAGTTTTACATGTCCAATTAGCTACGATGTAAGAGTAACATCTCACTTGCTTTAAACCCATAAGTTCTCGTCTTGAAGAGTTCAGGGAAGCATCTTCGAACCCACGTGCTTTTTAAAAGAAATACACCGGCACAGGCGCTCGCGTGTATGTAAAGGCCAGGGAGAAAAGCCTCTATCCCTCCCCTCCCTCAAATTAATAATTTTATTCATGAACCCTCGGGGTCTGCTGGATTCGGAACGCTCGCTTCCACGTTAGTTCCCACCGAGGTCCGGTGCTACCTGTACTGGCCCTCGTTCTCTCTCTCCTCTAAATTATGTTTTTTAATTAAAGCCCATCTAGCGCGCGGGTAGCAAGAGAGAGAGAGAGAGAGATAGAGAGAGAGAGAGGAGAGGAAAGGGCGACCGAAAGGGATAGATCATTACCGCGGCTTGTGCTGACCGTAGACTGCGCTGAAGACGCACGCGGACGCTACACCTAGTACAGGACACCTAAGCAAGCACACGCACACGGGCACACATCGAAAATGATTCGCCCGGGGCCACAAAACAGGGAGCTGCCGAGATTTATTCGGCTATCGGGGCCTACACTGCGCCTCCACCGTTCCTCTTTTTGCTCCTCTGCCTCCTCCTCCTCCGTCTCTTCCTCATCATCATCATCATCATCATCATCGTCGTCGTCGTCGTCGTCTTCGTCGTCGTCGTGGTCCTCGTCATCCCCGTCGTCTACTTTTATGATTTACCGTGTTTTTGTTCCTCTGTTTTCGGCCGCTCTCTTATACCTACTACCCGCGCCTTTTTTACGCCTGTATATGTATACAAGCAAGAGGGACTAGACGTATTGTGTGGCGCTCGACAAAGTCGAAATTGGCTTGAGAGAGAGAAAGAGAGAGAGAAGCTTAACGATTTCCGGGTAAAGGGTCCGGGTGAGACCTTTCGTCGCGAAAGAGAGAGGGGGAGGCCGTAATTTCGTCCTTAAGAGAGGTCGGCTTTTCGGAAGCGCGTATTGCGCAAAAAAATATCGTTAGAGAGAGGGAAGTGTCTGGATCGCTGCTCCGTCCACTTTTTCATGCTAGGTCAAGACTCTCGTAGTGAAATTAGGAGAGCCAGAGGGTCTATGAAGTGAAATTTTGGCAAAATTGGGTTGTAATTAGGACGAGTAAATGAATTTTTAAGTAGGATGGAAGAAATCTCTGAGAGACTATAGACATTTGAGTAATCTCATTCAGGTGTAAAAATGTTCTTAGAAAGCTCGAACGAAACAAGAAAAGCTCATTTCCTGAAATTGTGAATTTATTAATAGTACAATTAAGTACTGGTAGAAAAAAGTAAATCGTCAGAGCAAAATGTTATTAAAATATAATATCGATAATTTCTATATTTCTACGGTATAGACCTGACGCTAGGACTGAGTAGAAAATTACTGGCTACCTTACTTTCGGCCAGCCGATAACCACTTAGCGTTTAAGTTTCTAACGGAAGTTTTTTGCTTGGGCTAAAAAGCCAAAATAGAATGTAATATAACTAAGCGAAAAAATGATCTTAACATCTTAATTACGAGAGTAGAAGTAGCTAATAAGTAGAGGAAAAATCTACTAGGAGATTGAGAGTCAAAACAGGAAGTTGAAAAAAATCAGAGAAAAAGATAAAGAGTATGATAGCTCACATAGTAAAAGAAATAAAAATCATATTTCATCGTATATAATTAAAATTCTATTATCACGGTGGAGAAGGTACAGAAACAAAATCAGTTACAGAAGAGCAGCATCTACAATAGCCTGCTAACCACAACAATGAGTTCGTCATTGTAACTACTAAATATATCTACAAGTGTAGGAGGCGAAGCTAGACTGGGGAATAAAAAATGGAGGGTACAAGGCACATCGAGCTTCTAAAAAAATCAACGCCGAAAAAAACGAAGACGAACAAGCGAGCGAGTGCGTGAGAGAGAAGAGTTCGGCCAATTCATTAGCAATCGTAAATCTGTCGCCCTACCGGCGTTGAATATTAAGCAGACATTACTGCCTGGCCATAACTCGCGACCAGTTAGCTCGCCTCCGCTCTCCTCCCTCCTTCCCTTTTCCTCTCTACCCCGTTCGTAGCATTGCAGTCGATACGCGTGTGCGCGCACGGTAGTTCGAAAAAAACCGCGCCACACTATGCCGACCGATGCTTAGCGACGCGGAAATCTTCTTCGCGGCGGAAAAGAGCGGCGTCGCAACCGCGCACGCAGCTTTATGTCTTCATTAGCCGGATAATGAGAGCACGCTATAAATCACGCGGGCCACATCCTTCGACGAATTTGCCTGACCGCACAAAGGCCGCAAAGCTCCGAGCGGTGGCCGCGATCAATTAGCGCGCGATCTGTCGCGCGAGTATCTTTTTGCTCCTCTGGCAATTTTCGTAACAGTAGCGCGTGCGCAGCGTGGTATAGTGTAAAAAGCTCGAAAATAACGAAGATGGAGCTGCTTTTGTGAGACTTTGAGGGGTTTTTCGCGCGGTGATTTATGGCGCTCTTGAAAAGCGGGCGCATGCAGGAGTAGTTTCTAAGAGCGCATAATTACGATGCACTTTGCTTGAAATATATAGAAATTATAGCCGGGGCCTGGCCCGCGAATAGTTTCAGCTGCGAGGCTGTACGCGAGGGGAATTTACATAGGTGGTTAAGATGTTTATACTGACAGCATGTCGTCTTAATGTCTGTGTAAATGTGTCGTTTGATCCTCGAGTGAGGAGTAATGTTTACTTTGTCGCATCAGGCATGGAGAAAGTGAGTTTAAATAGTAGAGACTGCTCATGCCGATAGGATCAATGTATAGGTCGGTGTAAGGAATGACTAATGGCTATAAGATAACGAGAAATACGAGAATATATGTGGGGAATTGAGTTTCAAAGAATGATATTGATACTTTATTCATCCGATACGTGTAATAGGGTTTACGTCCAATACTTGATCAATTATTTACCATTTTAAAGTATATCTCATCTATTATTTGTTATATTCAAATATGAGAATTTACTTCCATGTAAAGATTTGCTTCACACTAAATCTACAGTAATGTTAGTTGTTAGCCAGGAGTTAGTATATACTATAGAAAGCAGCACGATAGATGAATAATTTAATAACCAACAAGATTGGACTTTTTGAGAATCATTTGTATAAAAATCTAATTAAAGTTACAGCACTCCAAGACACCCTATACATCCAATTATTAAATAATTCACAGAAGTTTGCGGGCGGGAGTTAAATCCACATTGAAATACGATAGCAGCGTAAATTCGCTTATTTTGCATGAATGAAAAGCACCGACGCCGCGTTCGCTCGTCGTTAAACATATAACAGTAATGAAGTCCGTGCGGCCGCAACCGCGTACGCGCGGTAGCATCTCCACCGAGGGCGCTTTCCTCTCTTCTCTGCTCTTTCCCTCTCTCCCTCTTCGGCCGGAGGCGCAAACTGGCGTACATCAGGAGCCGAGGCATTAGCATATAGACAGAATTGGCCGCCGGCAGAATCTCTTTCGCGTGTGTATAACAGAGGCGCGAGAGCGAATAGCGCAAGCGGTAGCCGCGCGTTTTTATTAACGATCGCTGTACTTTTCGTGCGTGGGTCGGAGGCAGTGCAGTAGGAGACGTCCGTAATTTGTTTTATTAATGCGAGCAGCCGAGAGAGAGAGAGAGAGAGAGAGAGAGAGAGAGAGAGAGAGAGAGAGAGAGAGAGAGAGAGAGAGAGAGA
>JAYJLV010000027.1:7763433-7781059 GCA_036873485.1 Torymus texanus | reverse complement strand
TTTTCGTACGAAAAAGTCCAAAATGCTAGTTTTCGTAACCAAAAAATTTGAGTGCTAGTTTTCGTATGGTACGTCGAAATAAGCACTTACGTATACAGGACAAAAAATCCTGTCGAAAAAAAAGAAAGGAACGACGCGCCGCAAACCCGATTCCATAATCGCTGAAACCCGATCGTGAAACGGGACGTTAATAAGCCACGCACGAGAGCATAATAAACCTCGTTCGCCCTTGCTCTTGCGCTATCTCAACCTTTGACGAAAATTCTCTCGTCTCTCGTTCTCTCCTCTCTTCCACACACACATACACACACACACACACACACACACACACACGCACACACACACATATAAACGGACATACACACAACAGGTCCAGCAGGCGATCGTACACCTCGATACGAGTTCGCGCCAGCAAAAAAGTGCGAGGTCGGTGGGTGGATGATTTAATGCGAGCATCGTGTACGAGAGCGTACGTACGTCCACTCTCTCTCTCCCTCCCTCTGATATTTTAATACGACGACCCGGAGCGTGATACTCGGCCATCCATCGCCGCGCGTGCGTGTGCACGGTCAATTTTGCATACGGAAATCGCGCGCTATCTTCCTCCCCCCGCGAGCGAGGGGATGTACGCGCGCGTGTGTATATGTGTATGTGCATGTAGGATCTAAAGACGCGTTCTGTACAGGAAGGAAGACTGTTTGTTACCATTATCTGCGCGCCCATCCGAGAGCGCCTGGCCGGATTTTCGAGCAGTATACAGAAAGTGAGGGAGAGTAGTGTGTATGTACGGTCGGACCCTCGTCTATTATGTTGCTTCGGAGCACTTCTGGCGCGCATACAGAGACGACGTAACGTCGCGACGACATCCGATCGGAATTGCTTCGTGTTTTCATTTTTTTTTCGGATGTATGTTCGGGTTACTTAAAGCGCGCTTAAAGTATTGATTGTCACAGAGTACGATTTTTCTCCTTTTTTTATTCATTATTTTTATTTGAGAAGAACAAATCTCATATTAGCAATAGATATTGATGATTGAATAAAATGCTGAGAAATACAGCTGAAAATGCTTGAAGCTTGAATTCGATATTATGTGGACATGGTTTTCACAAGACCTAAGGTTAATAAACCATTCTCCCTTTTTAGTTTTATTGATAAAAACAAAATATAAAATAAGTCGCATATGTTTCAACGGCCGGTCGATCTACTAGAAATCAAATGGAAACTAAGGGGAAAAAACTCGTAGAATATCAAGAGAAATTTCTAAAATATTTAGTCAATTACAAAATCCAAAAAAAGTTAATATGGTCCTTAAATAAGTCGAAATATTCTATTGTGCTATAGAATTTTATAAACTGTTGATATAAAAAATCGAAAATGATGATAAAATGATATTTATTGCTTTTATAATTTCCCAGTAAAACATTAAAACGTTCATCCCAAAGGTTAGTATTCCGAGCGTGTTACATGCGTAAACTCCTTGGCAGTGCTCATCTTTTCATACACGCAGCGCGCTCTTACACACCTCGCGCTACTCACAATTTAATTTTCTAATTATCGCGCGTTCTATCTCTCCCTCCTCTTACTTCTCCTCTCTTTCTGTTTTACCGCCTTATCTACTGGTGGTATCTCCGAGGTGGGTCTATATCTTGGGCCGCACGCGTATATAAAAGCTATAATGAATCTGGAACGAGAGCACGCATGCGGACTCGATCTCTTCGAGCTCTATCCCATATTTTATAGCACATAGGTGTATGCGTATACGCGGGGCGAGGGCTTATTTTTCGATGCCACGATAGCAGAAGACTATGGGCAGAGAAATGCGCGTAAGTGCAGATATACACACACACACACACACACATTCACACATACACGCGCGCGCACACGAGCTGTAGATCTCTTTAAGTGCGCAAAAGTGAAATTTTATTCGAGATGTTTAGATTTTATTTTATCGCTCGAATACGTCTGTGGCTGCGAGCGACCTGCAGTATCTTATATGTATTAATTCTATCTCGGCTTGTAATACTTTCATCGTGATTTATCGTTTCAATTTTTACTGTACGATGATAAATATTAACTTATAAGGTTTTTACTGTTCCGGGGATTTCTAATCATCGTTTCAAAACCATTAAATATCTTAGAACACTCGCAATTGAAGGAAAAAAATCTCACATACAATCAATCACATATTCGTAATAATGATAATAAAAGATGTTTAAATATATAATACTCGTTTTACGAATTACAATAATTAGAAATTTCTTTAAGATCCATTCTTACTTTGAATGAAATGATCCAAGCATATATTTGTACTTGAAGCTATAGAAAATAATAATAATTACAACTATAATTCTAATAAGAGAGCAACCCAAAGAGCGAGACGAAATTGCAATCATCAAAGCATTGACACTCTCCGAAATAATAACACGTCTCTTCTTTAACGAAACCGCACGGCGCTTACACAAACCTATACGGCCACCCCACAGCTTGCTCGGAAAGTAAAACTAAAACTTGAGATTTTTTTCCGCCTTTGCACGCGCATACCTTCACCCGCGTGCGAGACGGAAGAGAACCGCAAGGGTAATATAATTCGAATCATTCGGTCGGGGCACGAAAGCCGCGGCGGCGGCAGTGACGACGTGCGCACTTCAACTCGGCGTAGGTATCGCAGTCACGCACGCTCGCGGTTAGGCGCACTCACTCCCTCTCTCTCTCTCTCTTACTCACACACTCACGTGGTGGAACCCTCACGAGAGGGACAGAAAGAGAGAGCTAATCAATTAATCCGCGGCGAACCGCACATGAGAGCCTTCAACCCAGCAAGCATGCGAACTATCGCGAGTCGGGGGTGGTACAAGGGGAGTCTAGCGATGATGTTTACACCGCGATCGGGTGGCTTGGGGTGAGCGATCATGATGATTGATGTTATTGTAGGAGGCAAGAGGTGATGGACTGAGGTGCACTACACAGTATACATTTTCAATACTTCAACGTTTATATACAAAATAACTTAATTGATGATTGTCGAAAGATTTTATTAACATTAAATGTAAAAAATCTTTTGAATTTTATAGGCATTATATATTTGAATTCTTTTTCTAATAAGACGCTAAATCAATCATATTTAACATCGACCAGGCATACAATACCATTTACAATGATTACTATGGGGATTATTCTTAAATTCTTTTGAAGAAATTGAATATCGATGGTCCTTCTCGCAACTTATCATTATCCACCTATAAATTTTGTCCATAACAATCACCACATTCTCACCTCCGTGTACTGCAAAGTCTCATCCAAACCATTCCATTGGAAAAAAGTCACCGAATAAAACATTCACCACGAAATCTCCCGATCTCGCGTCACCGCCGCACTATACATCACCGCTTAACCACTGTCGAGTTCTTCGAAAATCGAGAAAACCACTGCGCAGCGCCTCCTCGACCTATCTACGGAAGCGTGAATCGGCACAAGTCGACGTAAGAGCTCGTCTCGCTTGCGCGCGTGAGGAGCACCCGCTGAGTCTTCGCGCCCCGAAAGCCGACGGTGTCCGCCCATATATAACGAGAGGCGCGTGCGCGGCCACAGTGCAACGCATTATAATGGATGCGATAGGACGAAGGAGCGTTAGAATGAATTAGGGATGAATGTACGGGGGGAGGGCGGATTTTCATGACTCAAAGAGTCGATTGTCGCGATGGTATTTAACGACTCCGAGAAAGAATCATTGGGTGGTATTCTCGTATTGTGCAACATCATTGTACCCTGGAGTGGCGTATTGTGTCTGGGTTCAATAATTTTCTTCGAGCTTTGTGTGATAGATGAATGTTTAGAGGTGTTTTTGATTGTTTGGCGACAGTTTTAGAGGAAAATATTGATCTTTATCGGTATATATTTTTGATAATGAGTAATGGATATACGGTAACTTCTAGGAAATTTATAAAAGAGCTTTCATAAAGCATCATTAGTGTGAAAGTATCAAAAATATAAAAGTGATGTAACACCGTACATTAAAAAGAAAATTATTCTTATTAGATATTTTAGAATCTCCCACGTCGTCAAAGGATTCTAATCTCTAAACCCATAAATTTCCTTTTAATTTAAATGATATTTGACTAAAGTAAATGGTTGAAATAATTACATAAGATTTAGAAGTATTGAATTATATTTCAATATTTAACCTAAAAATGTTTGAACTATACGTAGCGTTACTATCAATAGTAAAAAAAAAAGTGTAGAAACATCAAAGTATACTTCATGCATCGCTCCGTTTCATATACATTAACCGCTCCCCTCTAACAGAAACAATCCCTCAACACTTGAGGCGTCAAAACGATCCTCCACGCCGCGGTGCAACGCCGTCGCTGCACGGAGTCGGCGTTGCCGCACATACATACACACATATGTATATACGCGCAGGCTCACACACACCAATCCATGCGCACTTGATCGCGCTATACATGTGAAAATCCTTGCCACGGCTTAACCTTTTGCATCGTGCGCGCAGAGGTGTGAAACCGCTCGAGAGCAAAGAGGCCAGAAATTGCGTACCATTATCCAGTAATGCCTTCGTGAAATCGGCCTCTTCTTCTCTCTCTCTCTCTCTCTCTCTCTCTCACTCTTCCTCATATCTATTAAGAGAAAAACATAACTGGATAGATTCGCGCGCGCGCGCGTGCATGCGGTGGGTATGAAAACGTATAAGGCGATACGCGCTAACGATTCCAGCAACATCCTTTTTGCCCCCTTTCTGATAATCAAACGCGTGCGCGTGAGCGAGTGCATCTTCTCTCTTTTTTTATGCTCTGTATGTATAATAACAATCTCCGTTGTTGTTTTATTTTTGTTTCATCGAATACGGTGTGTGGCGGCTTCCAGGCCTCGGCGATCGCTCACGTATATATACACTCTTCGGGCGCGATGCAAGTCGATCGCGCGTGTTCTCCTTTTCTGGTTGCCATGGGCGTTATTACGAGGCGTTTGATAAGATATGGATTTTGAAGATCACGTGTAATTTTGTTTAACTATTGGACATAACATAATTTCAATTGAATGGAGAGATATGCTGCCTTAATGGGAAAAGGGAATATGAGCTGTAATTGTTTTATTCAATACGAACTTATTATACCACGTGTTTGATACGTGAAATAAGTAATAAGAGACGTGCAGATTTATTTGTAGTGTGAATTAAGGAAAATAATTTCAAGTTTTGCAAGGCATTCTGTTGTACAAATAATAAAAAAAAAATGATACATTTTTTACGAAGAAAGTTTATAGCACAAAAGCAGTCATTAAAATTAATAATTATTACAAGAACGACAATTTCTTCATCTTAATTTTTATTTTACAATATTACAAAAATTGATAATCTAAGTAGATATTGTAGAACTTTTTCGCAGAACATAATAAGATATATATTTATACTAAAGTAATAAACTAATGACAGTATCTGTATCGAAAAAGTGCTTCATTAAAATGAAACTTTAAAAATGCATATACTTCAATAAAGTATTAAAACCTAAAAATATAAAAAAGTTCATTAAAAATAAAACTGCTTGCGAGAAATATTATGAGACACGTGGTATCAGCAATTCAAGAGCGCTCTCCGTCAACTCTCATCCCATTTTATGCACACTCGACCGCGGCCACTACGTCCCGTTTACTCCTTCTTATTAAGCCGGGCGCGTAAAATCGATTCCGCCGCGTGCACTTCGCGAGCCATTCTCTGCTCTTTCCCGCATCCCTCTCTCTTTCTCTCTCTCTCTCTCTCTCTCTCTCTCTCTCTCTCTCTCTCTCTCTTTCTCTCGGCTGCATCTATCTTCCGGTGCAACAGGTTTTCCAGAAAGCCGGGCCTCGATCACTTATCAGACGACGCGACGAGCATACGAAGAGACTGCATAATGATCGCCGATTAGCGGGAATTGTATATTTTAACGGCGAATTGGGTAATCACTTAATATAAATTAATCTTTGCCCCGGTTGCGCAGACGCTTTTTTACAAGATATATACACTGTGCTCCACTTTTACGCGCTCGCGGGGCTTCGTCCCGCGCGTCGATAATTTTTTCTTCCCTCTCTTTTTTTTCGTTGGCTGAAAATTTCATGCCCGTTTTATCGCGAGAAAGTTGTTTAAAGAGAGAACATTACGGATTATTAAGGCGGACGCTTTTATACCCGCTCGTGTCGATGTAGGCTCCCGTACAAACTTTGTTTATTAAAATAAAATTAAATAGTTTCCTGAGAGGTTGGAGCGATGATTAAAGTATAATCGTGGCTCAAAAAGTCGAATACACGTGGTATGAGTCATTTTAAGCTAGTGAAAAATAGAGAATTAGAAGGAAATATTGGATGTCATGGGATCAACATGTTTGAAGAGGATGTACATAAAATTCTAACGTACTATGGTTGTAATTCTACAACAAAAGTAAGTTAACTAAATAGTTTATTCTTCATATACCAAACACACCTGTCTTCAATTTTCCTTAAAGTCCGTTTCTCTGTACATTAAATCCAGAGAAACCTAAGTTCTCGAACCAAAAGCGTCTCATCGACACCATTGCGTGGTCTTTTCTCTTTCTCACCTACGCTCTTTTCCCGCATAATAAAAGACCCGCGGCGTGCACGTTGGAGTGCAAATGCGCCAGTCTCTCTCTCTCTCTCTCTCTCTCTCTCTCTCTCTCTCTCTCTCTCTCTCTCTCTCTTCATCCTTGTCGAGCCGAGAACGAGGAGTTATGGCCGCATTCGTCTCCATTACCCTCCCCCGCCGGTGGTGAATCATTGGGAGAACGAGCGCAAACCTCGCGCGCGAGCGCTATCGGGGGAACAACAACGACGCGAGCGATTGTACAAGCGCGAGCCGTTTATTGTTTGCATAAAGGCGACTCTCGTAAATCTCCGCTGCAAGGTCTGCGTGTACGTACATAGCTAGGGACTAGCTTGTAATGGTATGAGATTTCTTATATATTCCTATAGGAGCGGTAACTGCTTAATCGCTGCCAATATTCTATAGACACGACGACGTAGGATTTTTTAGAGTATTTTTACTTTATTAGTTATTGCGGTTTGCGTTTTATAATTCGTTCATTCGAATTATCAAAATACGAAACTAAAACTTTCCTATTATAAATAAAATTATAAATTGCAGTTGGCATATTAGATATTTAAAAATACTTTAAGAAAAGTCTCTAAATGAAACAGTTTTTATTCATTTTTTTCTTTGTCGAGATAACAAAGATCTACAGTTCGCTTTGAGAAAGAAAAATTAACCTTGAACATTTTAATAATATTTAAATAGCAACATAGTAGTAAAGTTTCGAAACAACTTTGTTTCGCTGTGCAATGAAAAAAATTCTCTGAAAATACGAGCCCAAAAAACTGCGACTTCCCGCCCGACGCCACTCGTACATCACGGTTACAAGCCGAACTCTCGTTTCCATGTCGAAGCAGAAGAGTTAGAACCACCGACACCGACACAATTCGCGCGCCGCATAAAAAACCCGGACGCACAAATCCGCTGCAGTGCCTCGTGTATACTACACACACATACACCGCCTGTACATACATACATATACAGATACTGCGATGCGCTCGTGCAATATCGAGCGATTATTGCCGACCGGCGTCATTTTGTATCATTTTCCCGCCACACGCGCATCGCTGATAAATCATCCGCTCTGCTCGCGGCGAGGAGCGAAAAGAGTACAAGAGAAAGAGAGAGAGAGAGAGAGAAAGAGAGAGAGAGAGAGAGAGAGAGAGAGAGAGAGAGAGAGAGAGAGCAGGCGTCGGTGTACGATGATTTGGGTATAAATTTCCCCCGATCGAACGTCCCGTCGCTGTTATATTTTCGCGCAGCGCATATGTATGGGAGGCCAGACCGATGAAATAGACCTCGTTTTATGCGGAACATCACGGAATCGCCTCGATTTGGGGATGCTATCGTGCGAGTGGCCGTTTTTCGGATGATCGCTGGTAGTATGTTATGGCAAACAGAGAAAGAGAGAGAGAGAGAGAGAGAGAGAGAGAGAGAGAGAGAGAGAGAGAGAGAGAGAGAGAGAAAGAGTGGGAACTGATGTATTTCCCGTTGAATTTTAAAAGGTTTGAATATGATTGTTGATTTATGTTGTACGAATGTATAAAGAGTCTTTTCCCATTGCACGTGATACGTTAATATTAAAATTTAAATCCCATTAAAAACTTAATGGTGTTTTATAGTGTGTAAAAATTATCTATTCACATATCAGCACCTAAGCTGTAATCTATATAATCTTCAAGTACAGAACGTCTTCATTTTCAGAAGCTCTAATTAATCATAACATCATTTTACTCTCATTCTGTTAATTTAGAAAGAATTACAACTCATATAGTGTCATTAGGCTAATCATATGAAAATGAGAAAGGAGTCATTTATTTAGTAAGCTTCTTTAAATAATTCCTCACGAATTATTCCGGATGTTTGTGCGCTGATTCAATCTTCTCGACGAAATTATACAGTTCAGTAATAAGTAGTATGATTTTTCATCACAAGTACGCATGCTGTGTTATGTACTTTTCTGTCTTCACTTTATTAAAGCCACTAAATAATCCTTCCTTAATACTAATATACGTTTAAGCGTTTGACACAAAATTATAAGATTATTCTCAGAATACTTATACTGAAATGTAGAAAAAAAGATTAACCTTGAATGTGATATCTGTAATTCTATCTAAGAGTTCTGTCCCAAATCTAAAATTTATGCTTATAATAAGGTATTAATGTCGAAAATTAGCTCGGTACCTAATAGGATTTTTTAATCGAAAGATTTCTGTGGTCGATAAGCGCGTCGGAATATTAGCTATTCCACCTCTTTGAACCGTTTCACATATAGAAGGTCGACAAAAGGCAAGAAAGGGTTTCATAAGGATTTTGATCAGATATAGTTCTTGTTTAGATCAGTTCCTTGAAAAGCAGAGTATATAGCTGGAGATCATCTAGTACGCGATGCATAATATGGTAAAAATCTTGGTAGTAGTTACTGGAGGTAACAATTATGCGAGTACAACGGCGGAAAATATAGTACTGAAACGCTCTTTGGAACTATTAAACTTTTCGGAGGCATGCGCGTCTTAATGAATCAAATTATATTTGCATAATGTTCTTCTGAACATGAGCGGTTTAAGTGTTCCCGAAAATTATTAATAACCCAGATCCACAAAAGGTAATGTGCACCAGAACTAAACTAGATGACCATATTTCCGTGTATTTTGGCCCTCTAATCATAATTCCAAGATCAGAATTGTAAATCCAGGTGAAACCTAATTGGTTTGTGCGTTTTGAAATCAATTTTGATCATATTATGAGCAATTCTAAAGAAAATATGAAACAACTGAGCGAATAAATATTTTGTACTTAACACTATAGTTACTAACGTAACTTATTTACTGAATGCTTAAAAATTCTATCCTTAAACGGAAATCATTTTGTCAGAGTAAGTACATATTTCAAAAAAGAAGTAAATTAACAAAGAAATTCATATTTAAAAATGTTGATTGTCAATTTGAAACTAATACTCGATATAACACTTGATTCAAATGCGAACAGTCAAGTTTAGAGTGATACTCAAATAATAAAATTTCTCAGTGTTTACAATAAATCGATTATTTATTCTTATACTATAAGAATAGATTATTTATTATTATACTATAATTATTCTTATAATTTACACTGATGTTTAGAGCCTTGTTGGATATTTATTTAGAGAGTTTTTCGTTAAAAAATTACGGGATGAAAAATGTTGATTATTTCAAAATTTGGATGAGTTGGTAACGAGATTATCCTCCTGATAAGGTGTGGATTAGGCTAAGGAAATACCCTTGATATATGCTTTAATGCTACTATTGCTACGGCTCGTATCAAAGTGCTCGGTGACTAAGAGTTTAATAAGAGTTTCTAGACTACTACTAATAATAATAATAATACGGCCTACAATAAGCTATAGACATGCACTTATAATATATCCCCGTATCAGACAACAGAAATATTCCTCATATGGCATGGTAAGCTACCAGGTTAATCTCCATACGATCTAGATGAGGCTGTAGATGTTTCTCCAATCCGACTCAGATCAATCTATGAGGATTTCCCTGTATCCCTGCACCCTGGTTAGTATATACAACCGACAACCTAGTCCGTTCCGCGTCAGGGGTATACCGTCGGAGGCGTATCAGGATTATATTCATAACCTAATTACAAAAGTACCCGGTAACCTAATTATACTGCTTGAATTAGTTTACAGCTGTACTCTTGATTCATCCTGGATAAGGATATAGGGACATACTCTTAATACCGTTTTATTCAGGTTACGTAGGTACTTCTGATGTACAGGGTGGGGAAAAAGTATGGAAACCCCTAGAAATGTCGCAGGATTAGTTGTAAAAGAAAATAATCAAGGTCACGTTTTAAGGAAGATGAGGTTCAAGGTCTAATCCAAGGTCATCATTGAATTCCTTGTTGAAAACTACCTAAAATCTGACCTTCATTTTTTTTTTTATTATTAAAAGTTTTCCAGAGGTTTCCATATTTTTTTCCCCACCCTGTATAAACATTGTCTCGTATTTAGGCAAAATCGAGTTTGCAGAAAGAATACAATTTTACATTTCAATATAAAATATAAGTATAATATTAATATAGTTATATTTTATTTATTTATCCAAACAGTACTGTGTTTACCTCTATGTACTGTAGTCTCTGTTCAGAAAAAGTCTGAATGTGTGCGTGTGTGTGCATAGATAGATCTACAGACTTATAGTTTTTATTTTTGTTTACTTGGTTCACAAAAATAGTTTCCTTTATCGATCTAACTTTTGTTTACCAACACATATTGCTTATGTATTATTAATGCAGAAATAAAAAAATTATTTAATGTATTATTAATCTAGAAGAAGTACAATAAATATAATACTCACAAAGAAAAATTTGTAACAATAGAAAAAACTTCATGTATAATTTATGCATTAAGACATTAATACACAAAAATTTATCTCTTCTTTTATATATAATATTTATTTTAAAATTTTTAAGTTTTTTTCTTGTTTTATTTTTATATTTAATCGTGGATATCTATAGACAACATTTTGGAGTGAGGCAAATACAGGTCTTTTTATCTTTGAATAATAATGAAGAATATTAAAGTGAAATTAACAATGAAAAAGTAAGTTTCACGTAAAGAAACGAGATATGTCTGTTTGTTAATCCCCGTAATGCTTGAGCCGACCGGAAGTTGGAGGCCATAAATTGAGTCTCGCGATGCCCTTCTGGCGTACTTTTTCTCCCTTTTCCTCCGTCTTTTTCCTTTTTTTGTCGTATTCTGTGCGTTTTAGGGGCTCTTTGGGTTTCATGCCTCTTCATTTAATTCGACCTTCATCTTTATTTTTCCGGAAAACAAGAAAATTATCTTTTGAAAAAGTAATTCACTAGTATATTTATAATACATAATTTTATCGCATATAATATTGAATTTTATTTGTTTATAAATGGTCTAGTTGTCGCCAATCATTTTTATAAAAACTGAAAAAAATATTTATAATCCTACTCTAATTCTAATAAATGAATGCGAATATGAATTTACCCAATAGAATTATGAATGCAAAAATTCGATATACACAAAGAGAATAAAAACACAATAGCATCTACATACTGTTATAAAGATGAGTACAACACTATAAATATTGTAGCCTTTGTAAAAGGTCAGATACTAAACAGATTTTGGGAAATTAAACTGTTTTGATTATGTTAAAGATCTTTATTGCACAAAATTTTGTAACTTCATGAACGGTTGCTTGAAGAATTGAATTGAATTGAATTGAATTGTCATTTATTGTAAATCAGTTGCTTACAAACATAATAATACATATTACATAAACGTTTCGTGTAAATAATACAGTGATACAATAGCATAATATAAAATATAACTTACTCAACTATAGTTTCTTAGCCTATTTTTATTTTTGATATCACAGTCTGCTTCTAAAAAATAATAATACTGAAATAATAAGTCAAGACTATAAAAGTGATATCACTCATGACTAGATTTTTATAGCTGACTAGAGTTATAAGAATACACGTGAATGAAAATTTTTGTCGAAAACTTCCAAAAATAAAAGAGTCGCTGGCCAGGTCGTAGAAAATAAAACTTAGAACTAATAAGTGTAAAAATAAAACTTATAACTAATAATACTATAAGATCTGACATTCATACTCCACACTCACGCTAATAAATACATTCATTCGTGTAAATGGGACAATACATAAAATAAATTAACGAACAACATCGCCCATTTTACGAATAATCAATCGAGATCTAGGAGATGCCTTTTCAAAGCAGTCTTAAACCTGCTAAGCGATGGAACATTTCTAACCTGAGCAGGCAGAGAATTCCATAGAAGTGTACCTTGAACACTGAAAGATTTTTTCCAATTTCAGTACACATCGGTGGCGCGGTTAATTCTTTAATTTCACCCCTAGTTGTAATCCTGGGCACATACCTGGTGAAGAGACATTCCAGATAGTCCGGGGTACGCATACGCAAGATTTTGTACATCAGTACTGCCATGAAATATTGCCTCCTTGTATCTATGCGTAGCCAACCCAGGCTTGCTCTATGGGTCGAAATATAATCAGCCCGACTTACACCTAACACATATCTAACACATGAATTTTGTATCTTCTGTAATGTGTTTCTCAACTCTTGAGATGCATCAAGAAATATCACCGAACAATAGTCTCAATGGGGAAACAGTTTTCATTATGACGAAGATAATTTATATTTGAACCAATCACACGTTTAAATACTTTCTTATTTTTCAGAGGCAACAAAAAGTTTAAAATTTCCATTAAAAGCCTAAAACACAATTTTATATCTGGACTTTAGAGTAAAACATCACGTGATATTTTCTTTCAAGTCCACATGATTATTCCTCTAATAAAAGCTAAAATTCAGTATCACTATAAGCTTCTAAAGATCATCCAACCTAGCCGCAGATCCAATAGAGAGAAAGAGAGAGAGAGAGAGAGAGAGAGAGAGAGAGAGAGAGAGAGAGAGAGAGAGAGAGAGAGAGGAACCCCCTCAACGCTGCACGCGCGCAAAGAGCGAAGCCAACTTTCGATCGACCCTCCCTTTTGGTACGCGCGTTGCCGAGTACCTACGCGCGGCCGCGCAGGTGAAATAAACCAACCTAACCATCGCTCTTCCTCTCTCTACGGCAGAGAGGGAGAGAGAGAGAGAGAGAGAGAGAGAGAGAGAGAGAGAAGCGAATAGCTCGCTCTGCCCTGTAATCGCGAATCGCGCACCGTAATAAATGTCTCCCGCGTCCCTGTCATCACGGGGGGACATCTAGGCTCTGCGTTGGAAAAAGCCGCGCCACCTGCGTGTACGCGAGCGGGCGGAGGTGGTCCCTCTCTCTCTATCTCTCCCTCGACGCGGGAGAGAAAATTCCTTAATTCGCCGCTGAGGTATAGAGGATGGATGGAGAAAGAGGTGAGGAGGAGGAGAGTGAAAATTGAACGAAGCGGAGAGCTGCGGTTTTTGCGTACGCGCGCAGTGAGATTTGGAGAGGATGAAAGGGGAGCGCGGAATGCCGTTCTTTATCGGCACGAGAGGAGTGCCGTTCTGCCTTTTTGCGCATTGTTGCTTTGATTTTTTTCATAAATGGATATTGCCTTTTAATATCAGATAATGTAAATAAATGAAATTACTCATCGCGACCGCTCTTAATAGCGTTGTGGCTAGTGAGGAAAATAAAATAAGTAAAGAGAAGAGGTTGCTATTTGCCCATTGCTATAATAGAAATATATATTTTTAAAACTTTTAATAACTGACTCAATAGTGCTACCATACATACATACGTCCTGAAAATGCTTAACAAAGAAGTAGATCCCATCGCACACCAGGCTGTCCCCAAACAACGCACCCCAAGTCAATTACTTCAAGCAAAAGTCACAACGAAGCTGCATAAGAATCGCACGTCTAATCCCAATACTCCGTCATTGTTCGTTCTAATTATGTCCCCGTTGATATGGTAAACACGTGCATTGTCGCGCCACAAATTTAACGAGCGAAATCGCGCCTCGGGGCTATATCTTTCGCGCGGGCGATCCGCATTACTTCCAGCAACGTGAGCACGCGCGCGCTCCCATTATATCGACGCCGTGTCCCCGATGAGCATTAGGTCACGTGCTCTGCGGCCGCAGAGAGTTCCACGGATAATGTGAATGCGATCTCCGTGCATGCACGCGCGTATATGTGCCGATGGATTGGGTACTTTCGATTCCGCAGAGTCTCGCGCCTCCATTGTGCGAACGCATTCTTTCATTAGCATAATTCGACTGCAGGATCGACGACAGAGACGTAGAGTAGTTTATTTTCTCACGTACTTCTCGAGTCATTGGCTTGGGATGCTGATGTGATTCGGCTTTGTCGTGGGATATGGTTTTTATATTCTAGAATATATTGTATGGCCTGCATTTTTCGAACAGTAAAGTTTGTTAGGGCAATACTTCTACTGCCGACTAATTTGAAAATAAAGCATTGTGTAAATCTAACACGTACTACAGTTTCACATACTTAATGACCCGCTATCTCGAATAATGTGCACTACGTGTATACAAATACAATCTCAGTTTCTTGTTCTCGTACGTGCTCTCACCCACATTTTGCATAGTATAAAGGTTCACAGGTCGCGTTTGCGAGTCACGAAGTAATTGCTCTCCCCCACATCACACCCGCGGCTCTTAATTTTCTTTCTTAGCGAGCTCGTGGCTGCGCGCAGCAGCCTCCCTTTCCTTATTTCCTCCCCCGACCGAATTCCTCCCCCACCCATGGCTACAACAATAATCTTGATTTATTGTTGTCGTAATTTATCGTGCCGAGAGAGGAAGAGAAAACGAAAGCCGAGTGGTGTACATGCGGCTTCGTATTATCTTGCATGAACTTTTCGGCGAGCAGTGTGTACGTACTTTTTTGAGAGATATTGAGTATGTGAAGGTGTATGAAGCGGGAAAGATCAACAACGTGTTGAACGGGAATGAAAAATGTTCGAGCTGAATTTTAACTTACAAAATGAGTTTTATACTTAGTTTGAAAAGAATCACTTGTTATGATGAAAAAAACCAATGAATGTAGCAAAAACAGCCGGTTGATTACTATAACAAGAGTAGTTGCTCTTTTGTATTTTAAACTTTTGGTAAACAATTATTTACAAAAATCAGACTATTTTTTAAATTATCGTACATAAACAAGTAAATACCTGTAAGAAAGAAAATTTAGATAAAGAAAAGAAGAGAAAATTACTACTAAAAACTATATACGGCGCCAATGAAGCCTCTGCAGCAGTTCAAAGAAAAGTGCACATGGCGTGCGACTCGTCGAATCAGAGGAATATTCTCCTGCACCTCTCGTGTCGGTGGGGGTAGGTTTGACATCAGATGAAAGAGCCGACTCCCCCCCCCGCCCCTCTCTGGTCGGCAAAAGGAGAAGGGTTCTCTCGCTCACTCGCGGTTCTCTCTCTCTCTCTCTCTTATGACGGCCACGGGCACAACCCAACAATTAAATATCTTTCTCTCTGTCCGGACGGCCGCGCGAGACGGCCTGCTATTATCGGCGAGAGTTATCGTTTCGCTGCGCGCATATTCGCGTCCATTGTACGAGAGAGAGAAAGAGAGAGAGGACCTCGGGGTATGCAGACTCGACGTGCCACTCGATTAATGTCTCCGGTAATTAGTCGACACTCGACACAGACGCACCGAGAGGAGGGAATAGGAGATGGACTGACTGTAAGACTTCTCTCGCTCTCTTGGAGAGGATATATACGTACGCACGTACGCGCAGGCATTCAAATAAAATAAGCGACGCGCGCCATCACCCGAGGGATTAGCAAAGTGCGCCGCTAGTATTGTGATGTGGGCGAGCATAGTCGTACACGCGGGGATTACATGTGGCATGACGTTTCGCACTTTTGAGTTACATACGATATTTCAGGCTTTCAAAGTTGCTGAGCTCCGATGCGCGTTTTGCCGTGCGCGTCTGCGAATTGAATTTCAACTTGCAGTATTTATAGGTGTGCCTTTGAAGTGCTTTTCTTCATGACGGTAATCGTCTTTTACGATTTGACTTTAACTGTGATGCTGTAATGCTTTGTATGATAGTCGTTATCTCTTTCTAGATTATTTTCTATTTTCTTGTTTGTACTACTAGCCAGTTATGCGGCAATAACATATTTTCATTTTTAATTTTAAGTAGAAAATTCTATAGAAATTATAAGTTGAACAAAAACGAGATGAGATGATTGAAACATTGACAAAGGGTAATTCGTGACTGATAAAGAATTAAATTTATTCTTATATCAACGGTCTACACCCTTATGAAATCGTCAAACATAGAAAGCCAATTAATAAGTTCACTGAATCGTAAAAGTTATACATTGATTAGACACTATAAATTAAAAGTGTCACATTATTCCGAGGTGTCCCACAGATTCTGGTTTCAATGGGTTATTTATACTTCCACTTACATAATTATATACAATTTCACGCTTAATGACCAGAATTAAAAGATCAGCGCTATTGATAAAAAAATCGAAAAGAAATTTACGACGTTCTGGAATATATAGATCGCTCTAGGTCAACATTAAAATTTCCATAATACTTTGAAAACAGTTCACTGCTTTTGACACACACACACACACACACACACACTCATTCGTATACGTCTATTACAAATCACCAGTCTCTCATACTTTCAAATACGGATAAGCAGCAAATAGCATAGAATTATATTTAATAAACACGCGCGGAGAGGCTCACATCTCTAGCGCGCTATATCCGTCCGAAGTCAATTTGCCACATTCCATTAAACAATTTCATTTCAGTACAAATTCTCTCCCTCTTATCCCGAAAAACAACAACCTCAAGTATATATACACTGTGCACTATAGCGCGCGAGAAGAAAACAAGATCTGCGAGCTCGCGTTAACGCTCATCCCCTCCCACTTGCGGGAAAAAGCTGCAGTCGTCTCGAGTGCACGCGGGGCGCAGCGCGGAATGCAGCGCGCGGGAGCGGATGAATGGACAGGAGAGTGGTAGTAGTAGTAGTAGTAGTAACTCGTCGGCACTGCGTATATATACTATACTACCGCTCAGCGGCGTGCGCGCGCGCGTAACGTTATGCACGTCGGCGGCTAGCAATTATGACTCCTCTAATCGCCGACAATTACCGCAGTTACCGGCCTCCCTCCTCCTCCCTCTTACTCTCTGTCTCTATCGCGACCGGTCCATCTCCGGCGCCGGGGAAAATTGCCGCTACTCGAACTTAGCGGCGCGCCGATATATACTCGAGCCGTTTTCCGTGGGCTTAGCGAGCTATATCATTCGCGGTGTAAAGGTATTTTCTCTCCGAGCGCGTGCTTTGCGCAGAGCTTTGAATTTCATTTACTTTAAGTGCGCGCGCGCCTTTTATTCTACGTAATGACGGCGTGAGGGGACGAGAGCGAAAGGAAATCATAGTAGTGTTCTTGCGCCACGAGATAGAGAGAGAGAGAGAGAGAGAGAGAGAGAGAGAGAGAGAGAGAGAGAGAGAGAGAGAGAGAGAGAGAGAGA
>JAYJLV010000027.1:7752317-7763333 GCA_036873485.1 Torymus texanus | reverse complement strand
AGAGAGAGAGAGAGAGAGAGAGAGAGAGAGGGGGAGAGAGAGAGGTAAAAAGAGGAGAAGGGTCTCGCAGAGGCAACTTCTGTTTGAAGTGAAAATTGTTCTGTTCAATGGGAATCAATTTATTTAGACGTCACCGCGCCGAGCGCGAGTGCACTTTTAATGAAGATTTTAATGCGACAACTGTGATATAGGAATTGAATGTCTAGCGGCGAGCGATTAAAAAAATTATGATGCGGTTTGTACGTAAGAATAGATCTATAGGAATGCATATTATAAAGGAGATATAAATATTATTAAATATGTGCTTATTCGATTTCAAAGCGTGTATATATATATATATATATATATATATATATACGATAGATTAGTGGCTATGCATAAAATAAGACGGCGCGTAATTTTTATCGCCTTAAGTGCCGACTATTGGCGTATATTGCTTATAAGATATTAAGCGCAATACTTATCTTATATACTGAAGACGTTCGCTCGGGTCTTAGATAATACAGTTACTATTGCGCTTTCATGGACATAACATAGACGTAAGCTATCGAAAGATAACTATGTTTAATTTAATTCTTTATAGATCTTGAAAATGCGATTTCATTTATAATTGATCAAATCATAATGTTTACGACAGTTTATTTGTCCCTAAAACTTTAATGATACTGAATAAAAAACGTTATTCGTCATTTATTAATAATTTTCGTTAATTAAAAAACCAAATGTTGTCTTTGTAGATTTAAAAATATCTACATAAAACTAATAAATGATATTAAAATAAGGCAACTGGCCGTCCTAAAAACTGCAGTCTTCCTTTGGGGAATCCGTAGTCAATAAAATTTCACCCCTATCACTTCCCACATATTCTCCCCACAAGTATTCTGCAGGGCGCGAAAGAAAACAGTGACGAGGGTGAGCGCATGTGCACGCCGTCGTGTCTCACCCATTCCCCATATACGCCATATCTATATACTCCCTCGCGTCTCTTCTCTTTAGCCCGATCTTCGACGCTCGCGTGCCCGCGAAATTACATGGCTCGCTAATATTCGGGCGTGGACACGCGTCAAACTCGGCCGCAAAATCTCATAGATCTCCCTCGCCTATATTCCATATACCACAACTGCGCAGGTTTCTTTTATTTCTTCCTTTTGCCTTGCATCTTATCCGTAGGCTATTCTCGTTCTCGCGAGACATATGTGAGAACAGAGAAGATTTTGGATGCGGTTTTAGGGCGAATCGTCGCGTGAGGTTACAACGTGTGGATTGAAAGATGATGATGATGATGTTCGATTATGATTGCAGTTTTGCCACGAGATAATCATTGTTTTCGTGAGGAGCTGGAATTAGCGGTATGAGAGATGTGTGGGTGTGGATGAAATTAATGGATACGTTGTTGAGGTACGAAATATGTATTATTGTAAGTCAGCTTTAAAACTATTTGTTTACTCAAAAGTTTATGGAATTAAAACCTTTCTCTCAAATATAAACGATGAATTTTATTTGCACTGCTAAAAAATGTTTCCTTATATCTATTTGATTTGTAAGTTAGAACAATTTTAATAATATGAAACTACATCTGATTAATAATCAAAATTGACAAATATTGAAATTTATCTTGTTTACTCCGATGCATAGGTATGAAAAAATGAAGTGTTACTTTTTACTTCCTTGTAAAGCGATCTAATAACCTTACTTCACTTCTCTTTATAACAGCATAAATCTTTCATAAAAGCTTTCTGAAAACTACGGAATTCCAGGCGTCGGGAAAAGCCTCGAATTACGCCCTTCAACGTGCGCGCGGTCCGTCACCGAGCCATCAAGCCATAACGAAAAAAGCTGCACAAAATTATAATTTACAAATAAAGCTAAACAAGAGGAAGATAAATTGCGCGCGCTATCTACATCAAGATACCCTCGCGCAGCCTGCCGCAGCGATCGTTATAAGCTCGTGCGCGCGCATAAGCGCGTATATAAATCATTCGTGCCGCTTGAAAACGCGCGTTTTACAAAAACAATAACCACGCTATATATATATATATATATACACACACGCGTCGTCCCTTTAAACTCGTAAATTACTCTATTACGCATTCGACGCATCGTCAAAATGGCTGCGGTGGCAGCTCTCGGGAAATCGGAAAGTGGGAGGAATACGGAAAGAGGAAAACGCGCAGTTCGTGTACGTGTGTGTGTGTATATATATATATATATATATACAGAGCCGGGAGGGAGGCGCAGCTGTACGCGGCCACCGCCGCTTTTTCCCCGCCGGTATGAGATTCCTATCTGCGCGCAGCAGCTGTGCGAGCACGCAAATGGTAGCGCAGCAACGACCTCGGCTAAGGTCTCGCGCGCGCACGATCGCCATCGAGAACCGCTCTGGTGCAGCCGCGATTCGACTTTTTCTTCATTTTTTCGTTTCGTCGAGGCTGATGGTATGGGTTTTCAATCGGCGAGTCTCATCGGGGGAGGATACCTTTCAGTTGCCACGCAGAGGCCTTACAATTTCATTTCGTCCAGTCTGTGGGTCTCGTTTTTCCTTGGATTTAGCATTTAATGAATATGTGTATAACGATTTTATTCTCGGAAGTAAGCGGGGTAATTTAAGGCGAAGGTACAGGAAGCGCGTATACTTTATACTTCTTTGAATGAAAAGCCATTTCTAAAATTGTATACGCATTATAATAAATTTAAATTCACTTTTCTTAGATTACATTATTAACAAATTGTTAACATGCATACGTTAATGCGACTTTTATAGCTTAACACTGGTCATTCAGACTTTGAGCGCAGCTTTGAATAAACATGAATAAAGTGTGAAAATAGATGTTTCATTCCATTGTCGTTCCAACTTCACAGTAGAATGCGACAAAAAACGATAACACGACGCCTTTTCCACGTATAGTAGCATCACGGTAACGAGCACAAAGACCACACTGCAGACATTCCCCTCGTTTAAAAGAAAATTAAGATTTTGTCGGCCGAGCAAGTATGATTTATTGCTTTCGCACAGCACACATACGTGTATACGAATATACACCGAGAATTAGAAACGATCAGACTAGGAATACACCGGCTTTATGCAGCGCAATTCTCTCTGCGCGGGAACCTCTCTCACGCCACTTGATATCGCAACGGATTATACATCCGTAAACGGATAATTACACGTATACCACGGGGGAGAGGAGAGTTTTTCGCGAGACGCGGAAGAGAGCCGCGCGCACAGAGACGACCAAGTCGAGTGTATATACTACTTGGCAATCAGATAAAAAGGCTCCGCACACGCGAGAATCCTGCCGCTCGTTTATGTATATGCACCGATGCGTTCATATCAATCGGATCTTGCATATATGCAGTTAGTGTGCCATAGTCCGAAAAGCGACGTGCGAAAAAATACCGATATACGCATGCATTTGCATCATACAGCGCAGTGCTTTTTGACGAACGCACGCTCGATTCGAATAACTCTTCGAAGTCGATACAGATAAATGTATCTGTGGCTTCCAGGAATAACGACATAAGTGACAAATTTTTGAAAATCAATTTTATGCGATTTTTTGTACTTTTAAATAGTCCTTTATCATGTAATCAGAACAGAAATTGATAAGGTGGCACTCCTTTTCCCGAAATAACCATACATATCTCCATCTTTTCAAAATAATTCCCGGAAAAACCATATAACTCTACTTTTTTAGATAAACAAATTATTTAATTATTTTATCCAAGTGCTATTGAGACGGGAAACCCCATATAACTACACTAAAATATTTTCGGTTTTTTAGACAGGATCACTAATCGGTTCAGTATCTATTATATGATAAAAAATAATTGTAATCTATAATAAATCATGTCATTTAGACATAAAATCATATATGCACCGCTGCATTCAATGTCATTTGTCTTGATTTTAAACATCGATGAAAAAGTGCAGATATATGCGGTTATTCCAGGAAGCCACTGATAAATAGTTTTACGTATAGCTGTGTTCATTAGTCATATTTTTCATTTTTTTCCAAATGTTTTCTTTAATCTTTTACAATGTCTGCATTGAAAATTATTGAGAAAGTTTATGCTACAGTTCTATTTTTAGTTTATCAAGAAATAATAGTTTGTATGCAAATGCCGCAGATATTATTCTGAAAAACCCATTCGGTTTACCCCGGAAAAATCGTCAAAAGACAAAACGATAACGGGGCAGTTAAGTACGTCCGCGCCACTCAGGGCGACGCACAGTCGCCTCCGAGCGCGCGCATGAATATGTAAAAACATTACACGCGCACTTGCAGAGTAGAAGGAGCATCGCATGGAACTGCAAAGCGAGTACTTTTCGTGTCTGCGGTACAACTCACGCGCGGCGTATATGTGTATGAATGCGTTCCACATAGTTAAGCGCGAAACGGCCGCGAGATGCAAAATAAGAGCGCGCGCGTGCTCTCTTGCTCTCTCTCTCTCTCTCTCTCTTGCCGAGAGAGATAAAGCGATCCACAGGCGCAGAGACTAACGACTCGAGACGTCTAATCGGCGGCGGCGGCGGCGGCGGCAGCGGTCCTTTTTTTATTTTTCACGTAAAGGGCCGCGAGAGGCACACAGGAACGACAAAAACGAGTATATACGTCCAGGTACTTATGACTCGAGTGCAACCTCGCCCGAAGCGCGTATACAATATATATACAGAAAGGAGCGCGCGCGCGCGCGTGTGAGCGCGAGGGGGAAAAAGTTTAAACGAGTAAGCACCTCGAGCGAGGCACTTGCGCCGGTGTTTCCTCCTTGTTCTCCTCCTACTCGCCGCGGCGCGACTCTCTCTCTCTCTCTCTCTCTCTCACTCTCACTGAGAGGGAGCAAGGGGAGAGTTTTTTTTTCAAAGGCTTTACACTGGACGATCTGCATACGTATGGCAATAACAATGAGGGATTTTCGTGGCTGTTTTCTGCCCGATCGTTTACCGGATCTTGGGGGATCGGCGCATTATGCTCTCTCGTTCTCTCTTCCCTCTTTCTCGACTGCCGAGTAATGAAGATAATGGGGGCTACCGTGGGCTTGTGTTTTGCCTTATATATATATATATATTTCTGCGAGAGTGAGAGGGGGTAAAAGTTTTAAGTAATTTTCTACATTAATGCATGCCATTTCTCCGAACATTACGCAATTGAAATAAAATAAAGGAAAAAATTGCGCAAATGTATCAATTTACTTACAGAAAAGATGTTTGTAAGAGACTGTTCAGTATTAAAGGCTCGACTTACCGGCTGAAAAAAATAAAGACTGTTATTAGTAATGAGAAAATATCATTTGTTTCAAAATTCTATTATATAGTTCCATCTATAAGCATTTTTTTATAATTTTTACTAATTTAATTAACTTTAATAAATGTCTTGTATACTTTTATTGTTGACACAAAATAGTTTTTGTAATATATATGTTTTTTAATTTTATTGAAAAATTGTTATTTTGTAACTAGTATTAAATTAGTATTTTTTATTCACTATCTAATTATCGAAAATAATATGTTTCTCAATTCTTTATCATTTTCTTGTAACTAATATATTTGCAACACACACACACACACACACACACACATCTACGCATTCACAAATTACAAATCTACCATTCATATAAAAACAAAGACGGCATATGTCGCATCGATCAACGAGAAGCCCAGGAGCAATTCACGATCTCCCTAACAAAAATTTCCAACATCATATACCTTCGCGAAAAAAAAATCCCCGTAAAATAAGAGCAAAAAAGAAATGCCGCAGCAAAGCGCGACTCTCTGTGCGCACGACTCTCTCTTTCTCCGTCTCTCTCTAGCCGCAGAAGGAAGACGTGATCGATGCCCGTGGGATGCGAGGGCGTGTTTCTGGTGCGGGAGGTTGCCGAGACAAATGGACGTCGCGCGTCTCCCGGCCACGCCCTACACCCGAGAGAGAGAGAGAGAGAGAGAGAGAGAGAGAGAGAGAGAGAGAGAAAGAGAGAGAGAGAGAGCTAGAGAGAGAGACAGTGTGTGTGTGTGCCATGCGCGCGAGCGAGCGAGCGTTCCGAAAGTGCGTAGAACGCTTTTAATGTATGCCGCTTGCTCTCTCAGTGTCGTACAGTCGGAGAAGGAGACTAAGCCTCCTTACCTCGGGTATGTGTATGTATATACGACTGTAAGTGTACTGAGAGCAGACTGGTTTATTGCGGGATCGAGGGAGAGATAGAGAAAGAGAGAGAGAGGAAGATTCCTTTTTCGCCCTTGCTTTGTTTTCCGTTTTTCGTAGGGGAGGAAGTTTTTGGGGTTTATTTCAGATCTTGAAATAATCTCGAGGTGCTGTGTACGTATTTCGGTTGAGCTTGTACTTGTCATGGGTGAGGAATTTTATTGGTTGCGGGAATAAGAAGTAAATTTATTCTGACAGGACAAAAACAGATAGTATGAGAATGAAGACATATTGCGAAAACAAACATGAGCGAATGTTGTATATGTTTGATTGAAAAATGCAATAAACACTTTCACGTTAAGAAACGTACATAATAGTTTTATCATGTAGAGAAGAACATTAAAGTGCATTGGATGGCTTACCAAAATATAAATAAATAACATTAACTAATAAATCATTTGCTGTACTCATTCTATGAATAATTCAGCAAACCTTTTATTTCTCCATCTATACGATTCTGTCCCTCTCTCACTCTTTATCATAACAATAAGTCTTCTACTAGTCATTTCTTCACTCGAAAAACTGATGTGCCTTTAAATTTTTAAAATACTCGAAAAACTAGCTTTTTCTGGTCTACGAAAACCTCATCCTATTTTTCTTTCTATTAAATGCTCGAGTAATAGGAAAAAAATTGTTTTACACTGAGCGTTAGAAATTGATATAATTAATGGTCAGCTATTGTTGTAAAATGCATTGGATTTCCACCTGGGAGATAATAGAGATGATGCTATCAATACTCTTAAAAAGAAAAGTATAATATATTTAAAGTACATTTAAATCACGGTAAAATTCATAAGCCTTATTAAATCCAACCACAAAACCTATCAGTCAAACAAACTCGTTGTATCACCTTCCACCTCGCGGACACAGCCACATTCCCATTGTAAAAGCAATTAGTGTGAAAATGCCGATCCACACCTCGTCATCTCCAGCACTCGCGTGTAATCTACACTCGACAATCGCGGCCGTTTTGTCAACAATGCCCCCCCTCGGACGGGCCAACCGGGACATTCATTCACCGCACGAGAGCGCGAACTTAACACCGTCCCGCTGTGCCATTAAATGCCCGTCTCGCCTGTAAAGGAGGAAAAAAAATCAATCGACGTGAATCGACAAAGTCTCGATGGAAGCGCAGTCACGTCGGCAGGGGTCGTCGCGTCATTTGAATGATAAAGAGGAGGAAAAAAGCCAACAACAACACGGCGAAGAAAGGTGTATGTGGCAAACGAACGCGCGACGAGACGTCATGACGCTATATACACGCGCAGGACCACCCATGGCGCACTGGCACGATAACTCGCTGATAGAGGCAGGTGTTTAGTACGCTGGCTATATGCGCGAGCGCGCCAGTCATCGCCGCGTCATTACTTATGCTTCTTTTTCGACACCGAGCTCGACGCGACTCCGCGGGGGGGCCCTTAATAGGTCCCTAAACGACGTGCTAGCTCGCCTTGTATATGGGTACACTTGTAATGGAAAAGGTGACGATCCTCATTTGCGCGTGTGCGTCTCTTGTTTTTTAATTAATACGTTATTGGTCGTGATTCAATGTGCGTAGTATGCGTATATAGTTTGTACGTAACTGTTCCCGTAGGGGCTTTTTTCGGAGCGGAGGTGTAAATATAAGGTGGACTCGTTTGCGCCTGTCATTGTAGCGCCTGTTGTGATCGAGGAAGTGTGAGAGAACAATAAATTGAATTACTATAGTGATGGATACGAGGTGATTGGGAGAAAGGCGTCAATAACCCGCGATGTCTGATTCTGTAAATTTGATATCGTAACAGAAACAATTAAGTACCTAACTAGAATGTTGATACTCGAAGTGCGTACCATAGTATGCGTATGAAAAATTCTTTTATTTGATCGCATAATAAAATAAAAGACAATAAGCGAGTTCAGTTCTCTACGCATAATAAATATAAGTAAATCCTTTCATCACTCAAAGAGAAATTATCTCTTGTTAGCCTCCGATGCAAAAGATAAAGATCTAATGTTAGTTAATATTTTACATGCTTGTATATAACCGTCAATCAGACAGTACGAATTTTTAATTTCCATTACCTCGGTCCCATTGTAAATCAATTCTTTCTTTCATCCCTTCAATCTATCGCCGCGATATACACACGCAACATCGTTTTCTTATTTGTCATGCATAAATCACTTTGAAACCTCTCATTGTTAACACCGACTTTTTCGCCGCATAAATCAACAACACCATTAACATTCTATTTAAGACAGTGTGCACGCAGCTATATATGTGCAACCCCAGATTTACACATTCCCTCCAAACTCTCCGCATAAATCCCATCGTTCCCAATAGCATAAATCCCGCGGGCTCGCGCACGCACACACACACACACTTTTATATTACCGCTAAATATAAAGCTCGCGATTTTTCCCCCTTAGAAAGTGTAATTTACGATTTCATTGTCTCTAAAGCGTATTTACGTCCATGCGTCGTCGTCGCGGCGTGGCGCACCAGGCGCCAAACGAACGGGCCTCGTAGTATAATCTCTCCCCCCTGTATATGTATATATATATACGTCCCGGGAGGCGAGAGATGATCGTCTAACGCGCGATAATGCATAGAAGCGAGGCTAATGGAGGATTCGCGCGCCCACGCTGAGATATTACGCGAGAGGTAACATCGGCCCTCTGATAACGATCGCGAAATCGCCGGGCGCTGCGTGGGCGGCGCTGCTTCGTTTAACTTTCGCCTTTTTTTCTTTACTCGTATGCCACGCGCGCAAGTATACGCGCGTACAGTCTTATTGTTCCTCTTTTTTCGCGGCTGTAGATGTACAACGGATGCGCGCGCCTGTTGGGGAGAGATTTTTTTCTGTATACAAGAGGTGCGCTATACCTATGCCTGTACGCGAAGACCGTTAGAGCGCCGCGAGGTCTTTGCGCGTGGGCGCGGTGACTAGGGAGTTTCAGCGCGCTTGTATCGTGGCTTGTTTACGGCTCGACGCGCGCGAGATGTATAAGAGTGACGATGATCTTGTCGAATTCGATTCTCCTCTTCGATCGCGCCTCGTATAATTCGTATATGCGTGCGCGGACACGTGCGGGATGGACGACGAGCCGCGGGATTGGCTGCTTGTTGTATTATGTGTGCTTCGTTTGATTTTGAGACTTGTACGAGAGGTATCATTGGACTACTCGGATGGAAGATTCTAGTGATACAGATGCGACCTGTATGATAATATTACCTTGTCAATGTAAATGAGAATTATAGAATTATAGAATTGAAATCGTGTAAAAAATATGTATTTTGTTTTTGTACAGTCGCCTTCTCAATAAAGACGACTATGAACCTCTTTTATCAAAAGATGGGAAGATATTTTTTACTTCTGATTATATTCTAAATCTATTTCACAAATCAATAATATATTTTCATAACTTTTGAACTCTTGTTTTGTAACTTTCCTTTCACAAAATAGTTTTTCTGTGCATCAATTAATAATCGCAAACTTAAAAATCTCTCTACATTTTTAATTTTTCAAAAACTACTGGTACGCAATTTCTAAAGTGGTTAAATCCAATTGAAGCTTCTAATTTAAGAAAATGCAATAATCCATCATAACACGTTACTTGCCTAGCTGATTGTAATTTTAAAGTGATGTTTAGAAAACCTTTAAAACCTCGTAAATTAAAAAATGCCTTTTCCCTCCTTATATATAAATATAAAACAATGGTTCTTTTTCTCCAATCCAGCAGAATAAAAATACACCACAAACGCGTCGGCGCAGCATTCCTCCGTTTTACGATCGCGCGAATTCACGCGCTAAAGTGCGAAACCTGTCTCTCCCTCCGTACCTATAGCTCCTATAAAAGAAAATACTCTCTTGCGCGAGTAGTGCGCGGTCACGCCCATTTCGCAACCGACTTTGCTCGCTCGTGACAAGAGCGACGCTGCGACAACGACGACGTAGCGCGAAATAAAAGGCAGAGAAAGAGAGAGAGAGAGAGAGAGAGAGAGAGAGAGAGAGAGAGAGAGGGAGAGAGAGAGAGAGAGAGAGAGAGCAGAGAGTAGCGCGAAAATAGACCGGGGAGAAGAGAGATAGATAACCTCTTGAACCCGATCGACGTGAATAGCCTCGCTAATTCAAGGGATCGAAGCCATTCATGACGATGACGGTGGGTCGAAATAGATCACCACCTTTTCTATATTTATCTTTTTCGCTCGTTAGCAGAGATGAGGTGTTGAGAGAAGGAGCCTTAATAAATAATCGCAATCGCGCTGTTATTTTTATTATTGAATTGACTAAACTATAGTTTATTGTTAGAAATTGGTTTTGAATTTATTCAAGTTTGGATATAATAAATTGGAGCCTATTTTGTAGATTGTAAAATTAATCTGTTTATTCTTTTTCGGGTTCAAGAAATGAAAATTGTTATACTGCTTTATAATGAAAGGATCAGGAAGAAAATGCAATTGATTATAATTAACATACTGGTTCTCACTCCCGGTAATTATTATTGATAACTTTTATGCAAATGAACTGAATATTCGTAGTAGACTGACAAGCTAAAAATCAGCAAACCGAGATATAAATCGTCACAAAACAATTAATCTTGACTTTTAAATCCCACTATAATTTATAGCTCTATCCCTTCATCTCAACTGACAACTCGGAGTGCAAACGATTCAAAATGACGAAAACAGGTGTGTGCACTCTCTCTCACTCTCAAAAAGAACCCTCGATATAAATTCCGCATGCACGAGCCGTCGCGGTTCGATCTCCTCTCTCTCTCTCTCTCTCTCTCTCTCTCTCTCTCTCTCTCTCTCTCTCTCTCTCTCTCTCTCTCTCTCTCT
>JAYJLV010000027.1:7692913-7722135 GCA_036873485.1 Torymus texanus | reverse complement strand
GAGCGCCTGACGTTTTTGTTTTTCTAAATAAACGCTTCAATGTTAATTTATAAAATAATAAAAGTCGGCTGATTTTAAGTATCACATGGCCTTAAGATGGTAAAATATTTTGCAAGCAAAGGAAAAATAACGTTCATATTGATTTTCGCAATATTTCAAAATTTGTTTTATAAAATCATATTATTTTTACATCTTTGTAATACTCTTTATTATCCTACATGTATATAGTGTTTAAATTTAGGCCATGTTGTGGTGTTGGGCTTTTGGAAGTAGTGTCTCAATTAAGGCAAAATATATATAGGCACCTGTAAAGTGATATGTCTGAGAGACAAGTTCACCATAATCAAATGCATCTGGAACTGCTAAATATGAATTCGGCTTCAGAATTATTCTGTTACGTAATACTTTTTGAATATTTAGATTGTAAAATATTGAAAAATCTTAAAAACACAAAGTGTAGCAGGTTTATTTATCAATTGCAATGTTCCAAATACATAACAATATAATGATTTACTCTCTTAGACAGACCACTTTTCTTGTTTGTGACAGTACAATTGAGAGTTTATCTAATATAAATTTAATATTTAAATTAAATTTTCATAAAATAAAGTATAACATATAAGATTCTCTAATAAAAAGCGAAACTCAACATCGAAAAGTTATTTTTCTTTTAGAAGTTACCAAATAAAAAGTATTAGTAACTTAAAATGCGTTATATTTTATTTTAAATTATGTTTTCAAGAGAAGTACTTAGGGGATATCGGGGCGTTTTTGTACATTTTTATTTTAGACAATTTTTACTATCACAAAAGCAACTAAATATATTTCTGTAATGTGGGAACTTGACGATGTTAATTTGAACTATATAAAAATAATTTTTTTACATACTTAGTAAACCTTTCAAAACTGTAATCGAATCCGATAATTTCATAGTTCATTTTGGTCACGGTGGTGTTAATTCGAGGTAAATTGTAGCATTTCTATAATTTTAACTATACTTTAAACATGGTAATTTTTCATGTGCGTACAAAAATAATAAATTATAAATATATTGAGTTTTTTCAAGATCTCTTGAAAGTGCAGTTCTCAAGTTGATCCATATTTAAATACACGTAGTGTACAAATCGGCTCCGGACAAAATATAATTTCTTATTATTTGTTACTTCAGTAGTTACACTCTTTATGCAACTCTGATTCGGTGAAAACGTTCTTTTTTCTAAGTACTTTTAGGTGTATAAATGAAAAATTTAATTAAAACAAATTTTTTTTTTATAAAGACCATAGAGATAACAAAACATTTTTTTTGTATTTCAAAATCACGAATTCATTAAAACCGTAAAATTCAGATTTTTCCTATGAAAACTGTTTCTTCCAGTCACATTCTACGTAATTTTTTATAACCCATTGTTATTATTATAATTTATTACTTTTTTCCGAGTAGCTCTGGGTACAAAGTGGCCCCGGTCTCCCCTTCACATAAAATTCTATTTAAGTATATATTACTATAAACTATTTTTTGTTAAAAATTGTCTATTAATTTTGTTGATCTTTTTTTCAACCGTACACTCTATTTTAAACTGGACATGTTATATATTTTTATCGATTAGGTATCTATTTTAACCAAAATTAAAAAACCATGGCGAAAAAACTTATTATAATACCTTGGACTCACTATGTTTGATTAATAAAATATTGTTTGTTTAAAATTTAATCTATACTAGTGTTATTATTTGCTATTTTTGTTATGTGCATGTACCCCACTATCCGATACGAACAAAAACGAGCGGTATCTCTCTGCAGTTATACAGGCGGAGTAAATGATGATGTTTCCCAAAAAATGGAAGAAAACTGCCAGGTCAAAAGAGATACACAAGTCCTATATTCGTTTCTTTTGCAATTTGTCGGCGATGAATGGAAAAATTTAATGTAGCGTACTTACGCTTCTTGTATATCAGTTTCTTCTCTTTCAGAAAGTAGTCTTAATAGTAATTATACTATTGCAGTTAATTATTTTACTCATATATTTGTTGAAACGATGCAGGCGTTATCATACCTAGTTTGATCCTTCATAATCCTAAATTTTATACTTTTAAGTTTTATCAAATTTTATATCAAATAATATGAAAATAAAAAACATAAAAGTATCACTTAAATAAACGATAACTCAAGGTCATTCCGCCATAGATATAATTAGATCACACCGTACTTATAAAAAAATGTGGAAAAATGTCTTGTAAATTATTTCAGAAATTTTCGTATCATTTTCACTTTGTTACAAGAGAGTTAATCCGAAAAATGGTCGAATTAGCTTCCCACGCTAAAGGTATACTATTTTTAAAGTATCGTCCGAATCATGCCGGATTCTGCTCAAAATTGAGATAGGTAGGTTTTTTAATGTAGAAATAGGAGGAAAACTGCAATATTAGATCCTTACTTATAAAAGTTCTGGGCTCTTTCGGTTTATTTTGGATAAGGTCATGAAAAAGCTTCTTCTTGAAACAATAACGATTGAACTTTGAAAAGTCTTAAATACCATTAAAAATATTTAAAATTTTTGTATCTATGGAACGAATTAAAATTTTTCAATTCTTAAAAAAGAAAATGAAGGTTCATTTTCTCTAGTTTTATTTTCTAATCTTTAAATAATATTTTCAGAACTTCATTTTTTAAATGTTAGATTACATATTATAGCTTCTATCATGTTTAGACATCCAAAAATCCTTTCCAAAGTTTGAGCCGAATCCGAGCCGAATTATTATTTTATTTTTTTCTTTTATCCATATTCATTAAAACAAAATGTTTATTCTTTTATAATATAATTAATCTCAAATTGCAGATGAGATCTCATGTGAGGAAATAGAGGATCTCATATGAGGTAACAAAAAATTAAATTTAGATAAAGTATGTATCAAATTGGTAGTAATTTGTCGTATTGTTATATTTCTATTATAGAAGTCATTTTATATATGAATGATAAAAATTAGGATATTCAGGTGCAGGAAAAAACAAACAACAGTATATTCGTGTCCATTATAAAATGGCTGTATTTAGGGGTAACTCGATACATGTATTACATTCCACTTGTACGTGCACGCCGTTGCCTGCGTAGAATGCCGTGTTCTAATCTTAAGATACATGACATTACACGTAACATGATTTACATACACGTAACATCACACATACGGCATCACACACATCTCGTTCTCTCTCTCACTCTCACTCACTCTCTCCTTTTCTCTTCTCGCTCCACACCCTTTTATTCTTGCCGTCTTTCTCTTCCTTGGCTCTTCTCATTTCGTCCCACCTTTTCTGTTCCCTCTGCAAGCGCCTTTGTACTTATTACAAAGTACGCGAAATCATCGCCCCTCGTCGACGTGTCTCCCTTTCGTTTATGTTTTCGCTCTTATAATGTTATTACTTTTTATTGAGTTTGTTTTTATTACTTACGACGAAACGTGGATGGAGCATCCGCTTCCCTGTGTACGCAATAAGTTTTGAATTTTACTATCCCGCTTAAAACTGCTTAGTTAGTTTAAAAAATGCTATGCGCGTTTACGTATCATTATGCTTAATATATTTTTATGTAGCAAACGTTGATTTTGTGATGAAGTGAAATAAAAAAAGCGATATATTTATGAAAATACGTATGCTATACAATAGTTTAAATGTCCATACAAAAGACGTAAGCAGTGAAAAGAAGTTGTGTTGATGTATATGTTGTAAATATAAACGAATTACCTTTTATGCGAATAAAGAATAAAAAATAGTGCAATTCGTAACCTGCAAGGCAGACTTAATGTGTTTATCATAAAAATCGCAAGAAGAATACCCAGTTTCGATTAGAGTTGAGGACTGATTTTTTCGTCAAAATAAGACAACTCAAAGAACTCGAAGGTTATTCAACTAAATTTCAAGAAAACTACATCCTTTTCTCACAAAGATACGCTCAAACGAATAGTCCAACACCGCGGACATAGGTAAAAAAGAAAGCCAACTTAAGCACGCTGAACTCTGTTTATGCCCTCCTGAATGGCTCCATACGACAGCACGTTTCGCCATAATTCGCAGCAATGATAAATTTATTTTATTTACCTTTTCTTCCTCTTTCTCTTGAACACTCTGTTTTCTTTCTTTCAAAATGGTTGTGCTTTTGCTTTCTGAAATATATTATCTGCTCTAGAAAAATAACGAGCCGCGGCATCGCGCTGTGTTTTCTTTTTATATTGAATAGTTTTGCGTACTCGTGAAAAAACGTTATTACAACCATTTTTTTCATTGAAGTAAAAATATAAACGCACTCATCTCCTTTCATCTTTCTCTTCTGCATTCCTCCTCGATGCAATATACTTTTGTTCGCGCTCGCTTTTGCTTTCGATCTATCTCATTAGCGAAGAGTCTGTTCCGATTTTTACGTGATGCAGAACCCAATCGACATGATTCCCGCATGCCATATGCCCTTTTTTATTAGATCACATACGTAGTCTGAGTTTTTGTATCTTTTTAAATAGTTTTTCCTATGCGACTTGTACTTGATTTTGTTTAGTAAATTAATGAAAGACATTTTCTTATTCTTAACGGTCGTCTTTTAATAGTATGCACGTCTCGTTTCCTATGTCACATCTCGTTGCCAAGCCACTCGCTCGAATGCCAGCCGTGGAATATTGCAATGTGTGCTCTCGCGTATTCCCTTTCTCTCTTTCTACTGTATTCGGTTATTCTTCGTTTATTTGCTTTAATAAATGCATACACAATACACCATAATCACTGCTCGAAAAATACGCTTCGAAAGGTTCATTCGTAAGGTCTCTTTTACACATGTAGTTTCATACTCTGCAATAGATAGAAAAGATAATTTATTTTCGTATAATGATAATATGGATACGTTTGTCAATTTGTACGAGAGTTATTTTTTTAATCAGGTTCCGAAGTGATATATTTATTATCTGTGATATAGGATAAGTATTTAAAAAATATATATGTATCTTACAGTTTGAAAAATAAAGAAAGACTTTTCTAACGTGTAAAGAAACCGAAAATATTATAGCTTTAATTTTATAACACTATAAATATTTTAAGATTTTTAGAAGTAACTTTAGTAATGATTCGTGATAGATTTTATACAAGTATTGTTCAACGAGCTCCCCCACTGATATTCCATTCGGTTAATATAGATGTTAGTAATTATAGTTACATAATACGGTAGTTATTGTACATCAAATCATGCAGATTATACAGTATAGGATTTATTATATCTATATAATAAAAATAAATTATGTATTCGTTAAATGTCTTTAACTCTATAGGATATCTCTTTGAGTTCACAGATCGTGCATATTTATTTGTCATTGCATATTTATAAATATAGTTCTTGTATAATATTAATTTTGATATACATGTACCAGCCACGTAAGGGCCCACAACAGTGTATACCCTCAAGATATGCCTTTCAACCCAAAGCCAGCTGAAACCTCACACCAATGCACCTTAGCGAAGCGTATTTTTCGTTCTCTATATATTTATCTCGTACATTAGACACGCAATCACGGAGGAACTAGCCGTCGAAGAGCCTCGAAGAAGAAATCATTGTTTATTTTATTATATACTTTTAGTGTAAACGCACGCGCTGACACCTCTACTTATAACAAAGTAACACATCGCATAACACCGGCGAACCCATGACCGTTTTATTACATTCAGGTATTTAACACCCCGCGCTCATGTGCATCGTTTCCTTTGACCTTCGTCTCCCCGAAGATTTGGTTTTTCTTTATCAGCAACATTCAAGGAATAACATATATATATATATATATATATATGTTTCCTTCTAATAGCTAAAAAATGACTGACTCTCTACTTTCTCACCAAGTTTATGATCCGTATGCCTTTTTCCCTCCGCTGCGTCTTCCATCGTCGATTGTTCGCCTCGTCTTTCGTAATTATAGCTAAATCGATTATATCCCCTTGCTTAGTCTTCGCGTTCGAGTACACATGTGTATATCACTCTTTCTCAGCCAGGCTTTCATTCTAGCCGTTTGTTTTTTTATTACACTAGAAGACTATAGCCAACCGACCGACTTGCAGGATCGCGCGCGCAAGGATATATATGTCTACTCGATTAATTTGATTGTTACTTCCATTTCCACCCACTTTAAGTGTGTGTATGTGTGAGTATATATGTATGCGATCGACACAGTCCGCGTATAATTTATAGTGCGCGCGCGCGCGCGCACGCTAAAAATCCCTCTCGGCTGAACTTTGCCTTTATCGAACGTAACTGTTGTAGATTTTTTTCTTTAGAATCGGGATGTATTTGTGTTTGTGTGCGCACCGAATCGTCAGTAGTATAAGATAGGTTGGCGCATCGAGAAAGTAATAAGGTATAGTATATAAAGCACAATCCCATCAGAGAAAAGAAAACGGGGCTGTTGCGCGGGGCAAACGAAAGCACGTACATATACGGCAAGAACATATTGCGCCTACTGCAGGCTTCTTCGATCGTGCTACGTTTTTTTCTTATGTCTGGCGATTTAATTGTTTCGTTTTTCTTTATACTTAGTTTACATTTTTATTTGTTTTTTTTAATGCGGTTACGTCGAACGATTAACATCTATAACAATAAGCCTTTCGCCCTTTGCTTGCGTAGCTCACGTACTTTTTTCGTTCTATAGAACATCTCGCGCCTTGTTTCGCCGTTTGCTTGCCAACCACTACGTATCGACAATCTATCGATTTATACGCGCGCAGCCGCAACCTTACGTCGTCATAACGGGAATTGCATTTTTTTTGCTGGGTTTACTTTGTTTTTCACTAACGAATGATCAACTATCACATTACGGCTAAAACTAATGGCAGAGCCGAAAAGTCGGTTCCTGCGCTACAACGACAAATTGATTTTTTTTTCATCATGAGGTTAGTTGCTTTGTTTTTTTTTTCTGCACTTTACTTTTTTTTTTACTTAAAGGGAATGTAATATTTATTACGCGAATTTGAAAAAAAGCTATGCATTTATTACTATTTTATTATACTTTATTTGTTTATCATATAATTAATTTTACTTTTTTTACCTCCTTATGTCCTTGTTAAAAAAAGTAATCTTAAGAATTAATGGTATATTTTATTATATGCGATTTACCCTCCCCGTAACATATATTTTTTCATACGTCTATAATCGAGCCCTCGAATGAATAATATATAATAGTATTCGAGGCTCAACGCGGATTTGCGCGGTACACAATGACGTTTCCTCAGAACGTATTTCCGGCTCTGCCTTTTGTCAACAGCGATGATCGTTTTTTATCTACTTTATATCGGATTTCCCATCGTTTTTTTATTTCTTTGAGCATCTATAACTCTGTATCCATACGTATTATTTGATTACTTTTGCATTTAAACACGTTTGATATTGATTATACCTAAATTTATTACATTAAAGGTACCTATCCCCAACATCTTGTTTATATATAATATTATATATACCTCGCGGGTCTTCGAAGTACGGTAAGGTATACGCGTAATAAGATAGTGATTTTTCTTTTCACTAGCGATAGAAAGGAGCTTTTTGCAAGAAGCAATGAGCGTAAAACAGTTTGCTTTGTTTTTATCTTCCTCATCGAACTCGCTTCTTTTTTTCGTCTCAATAGTATACTCGAGTCCCTTTCTTTTTGTTTGCTAGTTATCCTTAGCGACGTCCAATGTTTTTAGCTGAGATTATCGATATCATTAGAGTATATAAATTAGTGTGCTCCATCTCTTTTTTTATTTATCTTGTCTCTTCGTTCCTCATTGTATATCCAAAACTCTGTAAAACGTCGCTCATTGTGAAATCTTAAAAAAACGGACTAACGAGTTTAACCCGAAGTTTTATTTATACTTTTCAAATTGCAAATTATGCAAATTGATATAAAAGTCACATGAATATGATTTGTTGTCAATTCAGCAATATTGATAGTGATTGTTAGTAATGTATGTGTTAGTCAAGTGGACATGTTAAAATTAATCTGTTAATCAAAATACTACAGCTGTGTAATAATAAAACATGAATTATGAAAAACTTTATTCATTTGATGTATTTTTAATAATCCAAAATCTTCTTCACATACATGATAAAATGATGTAATAGTTTAGTGGAGTATAATTATAATAACTTATCTAAGCAATATTGCTAAATCGCGACAAATAACGACTTTCGCATCCCGTTAAATGTATATAGAGGTTTAGAAGCTCTCGCATGAAAGAACGTGCGACGTAGTCATGGGTGAAGATTTGCGATTAAAAAAAAGGGGTTCACGTGTGTGTTCCGTGATACATACGTGTTCGGTCATGCTGCATAATAAGATGTATATCATGTTAAATAACTTCTGACAATATTGCACCGACCTTGTAATGTATACCAAATCGCCTCGTCGCGCAAAAGATTGTACATAGTGCCCTGGAAAAAAAGTCTTTTAAACGCTTCTCCGTTAAGCCTTCAAGAGTTTCTCTCGTTTCTATTTTAACTCAACCACGCATCGATCCCACATAGAATATGGAAGTGTCTACGAGGGAAGGACGCGCGGAAACTCCTCAGCCGAAATGGTGAAGCTGCGTCACACTTGTTTAAAAAACTTCTTTAAGCGGGTATATTTCATTAACGGAAGACTCAAATCACACATATACAAATCGTAATTATAATTGTAAGAATTAATTAAGATGCTAAATATATCGTCGCTGACTCTCAATTCGCCTCTTAAAATAAATCTATATTATATGTATAATACATATTAAATATATATTATGTATTACGTACGCATTAACAATTCAGATTATTACAATTTATATATAATATAATTTATCGTACAATGCAATTTGTTCTTTGGTTTTTAGAAGAATAAGATTGAGAAATATAATAGTCGTGTCGATATAATGTAATGTAACGTTCTCGCCCCGTTCTTATTCGATTCAATAAGGTAATATTAACGAAAGATAAAGGCACGAATGAGAAAGGGGTGGGAAACGAATAGTAAAGTAATAATACCTCTATAAATATTAGAATATCTGTTTTCTCTTCATTTTATAATACAGTAAAATGTAATATAATGTAATGTAAAATATTTTATGTGTGCATCGTTATTATATTACTCTCTTTTTTTTCCTCGTCGCGTCGATATAGTGCTCGACTCATATCTATAAAAATACCTCTTACATTCTTCTCCTTTTTGATTAGACCGAGATGACCATAATTAATATATGCTCACTTTTGCAGCTTATATACGTCTGTTTGTAAATAACTTATTATATCGATATAGATATGGCATATTGCACGTACATGTTGCATATCGAAATCCAAGGAACTTAATTGCTAATCGATTCCCATTTCGCTCGACTTACAGCAATTATTGTATATATGAATCACCGAGGAACGAAAAAACTTACAAATGTATTCAATGCGTGAGTGCTTGAGTAACAATATATGGATCATCATATGTACGTTGAAAATAGATGTACGCTTGCGAAAAATCGGAAAATCAATTACCTGGTAAATCTACTTAAAAATAATTATCCTTACAATATTACTTCTGGTAAGAAAGATATAACGAAGAAACATAATTGTGAGTTGCATTCACATCGAAAGGATTCCTAAAATTCTTGGCGCTGTGCAATGTTTATCATACTGCAAATGCGGAAAAAGTAGAAGCACATAAAACGCCGTAAACGAGCCGTTGGTCGTTTCACAGTTTTATTTTTAGAAACGCATTAAATTTATCATTACGCAGGTTACATTTTGCTATCGTCCGAACCAGTCGCGGCACGAGTACTCGAAAAAAATTATCGTCTATTTCCGATGATCTGGTAAACCTCATCATGTCGGACGCAATTTTGTATTGTTTCAGTTTCTTATTTGCTCAGATCGACGGTTTTTCATCATCATAGACTAATCATAACAATATAGGCCATCGGAGATTAGACAATAAATATTAGATTCTCCTTCGATGGTTTTTTTTTCTCATTTCTCTGTTTACTTCTTTTAAAACTCTCATTAAACGGTTCATATTGTCTTTGGGACGTTTATCATTGCTATATTTGGTTGCGATGTGCTGTGCTTTTGCAGTTTTATACTTTTTATATACCCTCTTTTGTAATACGTGTGCTCGCAATGTTTACCTGACACATATCACACGAATAATATCCATCACTGTGGGTCATTTTGACAATCACGCGCCTTCGAGATTTGGCATTTGACGCTCTGCGGTAAATAAAGTTCAGTAAAAATTATTATAATGTCTCTTTTACGAAAAATATATCTTCATTCCCGCTCTGGATATGGAATCGTTAAAGTTACATATGAAAATAAAAATTAAAATATTTGTTTTGTTCGGATATCCTTCTTCTCTTAGATAATGACAGTTCTAAAAATAGTAATTGCCAATTATAATAATTTTTACTATACGTCGCTTTCGAATCTTGTCGCATTCTCGTGTACAAAAGCGAGTCAAGATCCTCAGAAAAACGCGCGCTTGTCGCTCATTGCCTACATCTTTCCATGTAAATATATAATCCAGTATGTATATATTATACGCATATGTATATATATATACATATATATATATATATATAGTCATACATGCCTTTATATCATTTACACGTATATGTGTACGTATTATCTTGTACATCATCTAGAAGTTGGAAAATTCAAGAAACATAACGCATTATTGTCTCTAGCTATTTATAAAATCTCTCCACTTATCGTCGACATCGACAATAATAACGGCATTCGATTTTTCCTTTCCTCTTCTTTCGTTTCGTGCTTCTATTACGTATCCGAGAATCGCCCAAGAAAATTCCGTTTCCATACTCTTCCCTGGTCGACTCTCACATCGAACTGCCTCTAAAGCGTTTTCCTGTAATTCTTATCCGTTGCGTTTTTTGTAGGGTTGTACATATACTTTTAAACATTACGATCAACGGAAATACATTACTTTTTTTACGTACGGGACGACACACTTTATTCATGAATATGTTTGGCTTAACGATCGATAATCATTCAAGCTTTAATATGCACATACTACGTGTGTTCTCTACATTTAATTTTTTTTCTAGTAATTTAGCTTTGGACTTTGGTAATTTTGCTCTCTAGCGTGGGGAACACGTTATCGATACGAATATACTACGGTTTTACTTCTTATCTATTCGAGAAGTGCGTACGAACATTTATCGATACAGTTGGAAAACTATCTTCATTAGTATCCCTGTAACACAGTTGCCGAAGGCTGCGATTTTAGTGATCGAATTTGCTTTGTTGCGTTGTAAATCGCGCGCAATTCATCAATTTCATTTGGAACTAGTTACTTAGCAATTTTAAGCGAAATAGGATTGAGGAGAAATAGTTTTTCAACTGCGTTATAAATGTTATATTTTAAGAAGGATGGATCGGCTCATACTCTACGTACTAGTCATATATCGCGTGCACATCTATATCGTTTTTTTAACCATCATTTAAAACTTCTTCAACAACTAGACGGGTAATAATAATAATAACGAGAATATCTATATATTTATATAACATTCGACGGAACGAGCGCTGATGCGTACAACTATCTCCCCGTCACGTTGACTGACTAACACACATCTACTACACGTCCTATGAACCGCGATACATGCGCGATGTATCGACAGGTTGCGGGGGAGGGTAGGACTATAGCCTTGATTGATCCGAGCTCGTTCGTTACACGCAGCGCATACACCTAGATATATGCATATGATAAGTGTGGTATACAATATTTCGTCTCCTCTACACACGACTTTGGTTACGCAGTTATACAAAGTAATTTATTTTATATATATATATATATACTTTTTTTTTCATGTGGTTAACAGGAATGAGAACCGTGCCGCGGATAACCGGCCGCTTTCGCCGCATCGTAAAACGGAAGCTGCGCTGCTGCTGCTCTGTTTTTTTTTCCATTCATTGTCAAACGTGCAACGGCTACGTTTAAATACGCGTTTTTACTTTTCGCAGAAAAGAGACAAAAAGTGGCTTTCCTCGAACAGCGGAGATAAAAGCGGATATCTAAGCGCGACGCGACATTTGTATAATATGCCTGTGAGAGTGTTTGTGTGTGTTCTGTGCTCGTGCGTTGTATAATATATATCTATAAATGTAGGTGTATACATACGGGAGCAAAAACTGCTTTCCTCATCTATGCGGCTTTCGGTGGGATATAACTCGTGGGGCGGTTTTGTACTTTACCGTGGGCGTGTGCAAGTACAGTCACGGGAAAGTTAATCTATCGATTTAGCACCAATCGAATCATAACGAAGATATTACATTTGTTCGTTAACGGGGTGTTTGTCACTGTGTCTACGTATGTGCGTGGGCAAATATATAATCGATGGATCTAATAAGGTAACGAAGCGATATTGCAGTATAATTTCCTTTCGAAAATCGCTTTGGATCCAGTAAATCAAAGTTCTCGCGAAAATTTGATTTCCCGATAGAGGAGCCCTAAAAGTTTCTTTGTAAATCCAACCTGTTTTAGTCCTTTTATTTCGATTCTTGCCTGAACTACGAATCAACCCAAATACAGTTTTCGTTATCAAATAATTTCATGTTTTACGCGTATGATTAACCGAACATTTGCGTATAAGCTAGTATATTGTATAGAAAACCTGCTGTGGCATATACCTGCTTGATGTTTCAGATTTGTTGATTGAATTTTTAGATTTTTGATTAGTTTACGTCATAGAGTTTTTTTTTTTTATAATTGCCGCACCTCGCGAACCTATTGTTCGCATTCATGTTTGTCTACTACGCGTATGCGTGTACATCTGCAGTGTGAAATATCTAAACGTAGTAATTTCTAAGGAGACAAAGATAGAAAGTTTTATTATTATAGTTAAGTACCGGGCGGTTTACATTTTATAATATATGACTTTGCTCTTCTTTGTTTTTTTAAACCTTTCTTTAATATGCAGATGACACTTTTTGTATGTGGATGGTATCGTTTTTTTCTCCTAAACTAAGTATTATGTTTTATTTTTTTTTTCCTCTTATTAAACACTTAAACGTACGTTACTATGTTTAATATCATATAGTTGAATATTCTTTGCGCTTGCGATTGTGTGGAGCGATGTTCAATGATAACCTGGTGTATACAACTAATTAATCGTATTTAGCGACATGTGTGTCATCAAGATTTTCTCCTTATCCTCAATTGTAGCAATATATCAGAACAATGTATAAGTTTTTTTCTCCAACTTTTTCGTGTTTTTTTTTCATTTTGTTTTTGTCTCGTGTTGTAAAATCGCTAATCGAAGCTCTGTTGATTGTTTCAGGAGCGACCATCTGTCGACTTAATAACTCGCAAAACTCATGTGTATCCAAAAAATTGAGGTCGCATGTTTCGTCATCCTAAAATTCAAGTCAAAATTGTCAATCGAAAAATTCCGCGCTTTTTCAGTTTGTCTTGTACAAAAGCCAGCTTGCAAACGCGTCGGTATAAGAGTGTAGGTGTTGCGTCGTAAATAAAGTAGGCAATAAAATTGAAGGAAACAGTCCTGCGCTTATATGTACACCACAAATATTTTTATGCCACTTCGGTGAGGTTAGCATCGGAATTTCATAAAATAAGTCGATTTCCATACTCATTCCATAATATTGTATGGATCTTCAGTAAATTGCGTCATGTTCGTGAATTTTGCACAACGTAAAGTATTGATTTGACAGTGAGTAGAGAATTCGTTTGGAGTGCACAAAAGTATCTAGGGTGTACGTAATATTTTGTTATCCCAAGAGGGTCGTTCATTTAGTACAAACAAACGAAAGGAACTCAGAATCCTAAACGCATCGTAACAAAAGACCTCGTTCTACGAGTGTGTACAGTATCGCCGTAAGAATGATTTGTATTTCCGCATGCTAAAGCCAACCCTTCGCGCCTAATAAATCGCGACTACCACGACATCTCAGCTCGCACCTTTAATCCTCATCTCCATCTCTCATCTTCGCACGGTTACTAAAAACGCCTTTTGAGTTTTTCTGGTTTTCTTTTTGTAACATTTACGAACCTAAAGAGAGGAACTTGGCTGTCTTCGTCTCCCTCGTCGTCTCCATCATCATCATCATCATCATCATCGTATGTTGGATTCTACCTAACTTTCATCTTGCCTCTCTTCTCGTAGTGCCGTTTTTTTCGCATTTGTCAATCTTCTAATTCGCCTTCTATCTTGCCTCGTCTTCGCCATCGTCGGCTGGTAGTAGTCGCGCCAGCTCTGCCAGCCGCGCGAGCAAACTAATTCTTCGACGTCAGGATTGTCACGAATTCTGAAAATGGCGAGAAAGAAAGAAGATCGAGATTAATGACCCTGCGTGTATTCGTGTTTAAGTGTCTGTGTGAGTATATGTGTGAGAGCAGACGCAAAGCGCGAGCGCCGCTTGTTAGCCGAAAGCTACATGGACCTGGGGAATAATGCCCTCGACGCGAGAAGAGTTGATAATGGCTGAGAGTTGTGGGTATGGAGTGGGGCGAGAGTGGAGAATAATAAAAAAGGCGAATGGAAAATGAATGGTCGTCGTAAAAATTATCGGTTACATGATTCATATGATTCGGTTTAACTTTTGCTTTAACATTTTTTCATGCATTCTTTAATGTAACCGTGAATTTTACCTATGGAAAACTGAAGAGTGTTAAATATAAAGACATAGAGATTGCAAAGACAAAGACTATTATAATGTCGCTGCCCGAGCGATTATCTAGCCAAAGTACTATAGTGTTATTGTGAGCCATAAAGCAAAAGAGCACAAGTACGCGAGCAGCTCCCAATATTGCTCGCGGTTCGCAGCGTATATAATTTTCAACCCTCCGAGCGCGGCCCGCTTTCACGATGACTGTAGAGGCTTGCCTTGGAAAAAGAGAGAGCGAGAGAGGGGAGAGGCTTCTTATTAGTTTTTTCACGAGCAAAAGAAGTTTTCCGCGTCGATCAAAGTTGCGCCTTCGAAGCTTTCGCGGGCAGTCGATTTCGCGCGCTAAAGACTCCAAGGAGAGGCAAGGGATAAAAACGACCGAGAGAAACTATTAATTTCTCGATTTAGGTAGTTTCAATCTTAGATTTTTGATTAATCGTTTTTACACATCTTAAACGTTCGCATTTTGTACTGTTACGCGAGCAGTTTTCATATTCTATTACAGTAATTGATAGATTTTAAAATAGTTTCCTTTTGTTTTAATTTAAACGAAAACGATTAATTGGAAGGGAAACAATCGTAGTAGGATATAGAGAAAGTAAAAATAAGTTTATATTTTGCTTGACTATAAACAACGAAAAAAAGTAAAAAAAGCAGATTATTGAATTGTTACCAATCTATATATACTGTAAAATTTTTTAGCAAGTTTTTTTAGTGACCTTCATTGAAAACGATTCGTTATTTTTACGGTCAGCAAGTATTCAAATACTCAATTGAACTTGTTTTTAGAGTTATTTATTGACTTACTTTAAATCGCAAAACTAAAGTTTTACTTTCTAAAAGCTTCGTGAGTGATACAAGCATTTTATGAGTTTGCATATTTTGTAAAAATGTTTGTCAGTTTATAAGTAGCTAACGTTATACTAACAAGAAACACTTTTATAAATAAAAATAAAATTTACTTTCTAATTACGCAATAAAAAGGGAAATCAAAAACATTTTTTATGTCCAAGGAAATTCAAACTTTTAAATAAACTGTTACTTCCTGTGTATTTGGTATCACGCCCCTATTATTCATTTATTGAATTCTAAAATGATTTTTCGCTCGATTAAACTGTCAAAAATTTCAAAAATAATATGAGGAAAGTGTTTCACAGCAAATTCTGAAAGAATAATCTAAATATCAAAGTAATTTTCTGGAGAAATTTAATAAATTAGATGATCCTCCCAATTTTCCATAAGATTATCTATTCCATCATATATAAAAGCAACAAATTCGCCACCTATATCCAACAGCTCGGTTACTTCTATGATCTGTCCGTTTTCATCACGATCGTTCTTGTGTGCCATATAATTAACTTCGTTTTTCGAATGCTCACATGCTAAATGACTGCGCACGCGCCGATGTAAGGAGTTCATTAAGTCACGCTCGCTCGCTCGTCGCGCGCCCGTTTAATCGAGCTATTAATTTTCTCTCCTCGACCTTGCGTACAAACTTTCCGACAGCGCGGGCGCGCCATTTTTACCCCTCCTACGCCCGTTCTCTCTTCTCTTCCTCTCTCGAATTCCAATTTTCTCGAGGTCCGATCGAGCGTAACGCGTCGTCGTCGACGTTGGTTTTTATTTATAGGAAGGAGTAGATGGCGGTGAGGTAGGGATTTTCGATTATGTGAAGAAAAGAGGGGATTCGTGTGTTTTTTTAAATGTCGAGCTATGGTTTCTTCAGGGTTGTAATTTTTATTCGATTAAAATAGTTTAGACATTGTTTTAGACCAGCAAAGAGAGTTTTAAACAAGGATAGACTTCATTTTTTCATACAATGTGTAAGTCATTGTGTTTACAAGAAAATTCGCTCTAAATGTGTTGTGAAATTTTTTACTAGACTTTTCTTCGTGTATGGTTATTTGTACAAAACTTATTTAATTATTGTTAAGATCGTGTTTTTTACTTTAATTTTTTTTATACTGTGGCGGCAGTTTATATTCAATATCTTTAATTTATTATTTCTGTATAAAATAAGAATATGGATGTTTTTTATTTTTATCAACAATTAAATATAAATACTGAAACTTGGCCAAATTCCATAAACTTTAAACATAAAGCTGTCAAAAAATGTCTACATGCTGTCTAATAAAAATTGACGAGTATGTGTAAGGGATGCAGTAATTATTTGAATTAAACTGGTTAATATGATGTTGTTTGAAATTAAGGAATTATAAATATTGGTCTATAACGATAATTATTTGATTGCTTCTCCCTACCTTCATAATTCACCATCCCATCTCCGTCCAAATCGGCTTCCTTGATCATATCATCTACTTCTTCTTCAGATAGCTTCTCACCAAGATTTGTCATAACGTGTCGCAGTTCCACTGACGATATCAAGCCATCATTATTCTTATCGAACACTCTGAAATTGAAGAGAAGACGTATTCAAAAATTGTGTATAATGTTTTAAAAAATAAAATGAAATTGAATCAAGGGGTCCCTTTTATTTTATTAATATTTAAATTAGTTAGCGAAAAAGAAGAGTTATTAGGTTGTACACAAGCTGCATAAAAGCCCCGAAAACTATGAATGTACGTTTGCATAATATTTTTATATTTTTTTTCATTAACAATTTTTGTACTATTATTATATTTAACTACTATTATATTATGATATTATTAAATTTTAAGAATAAAATGCAAAGAAAATGTTGCGTCACATCTACTAATGCATATGATTTAGATTCATTAATTCTCAGAATAAAATGAAAACTGTAACTTAAATAACTAAAAAGTATCAGCTTAGTACAATATATATATATATAATAGCGACTTGAGTTAATAATAAATTGTCACATTGAAATTTATTCAAACCTAAAAGCTTCGCGCAATTCGTCCTCACAATCAGCTCCTTTCATCTTCTTCGACATCATTTGTAGGAACTCGTTGAATTCGATTGTGCCGTTGCCGTCCTGATCCACTTCATTCACCATGTCTCGCAGCTCCGTCTCTGAAAGTTACAAAAATTAATTTCAAGGATTTTCCTCTTGCTTACTCTTTTTCTTATTATTTTACATCAATAAATTAATATGTTTCGTTAGTCTGCTTGGACTTAGAAACCCGTTTGAGAATAACTTTTTTATTTAAGAAGAATTTTTTTTTCTAAATTAACTCTCAAGGAATATTTGACATTATCATTATCATTTTTCTAATATATATATACTAAAAACAGTTATTCAAGTACCCTACCCCAAATCTAAAGGAAAGGAAGCTAGTCGAAGTTCTACCTATTTATATCCGCATAATTAAAAATAAAATAAAGACTACAGTGCTTAAGTTTGCCAATATACGACCCGTCTCTAGAAATTTGAAATCAAGATATAAATTTGTTCTTGTAAAAACTTTGAATTCAATTTTTGTAACGTGGTATTTTTGCAAATTTTAGTAATATATGATAGACCTATCTTCCAACAGTTAAAAAGAAATTTAGTAAATTAAAAAAAGATGTAAAAAAATTGAAGTAGTCGGTATATGTATATTCTCAAAATAAAATATGTTTGAATTTCATGTTATATAGAACATAGGAAAGCTTTTTTAATGTTTCCCGTTTTACTTTATGAATTATCTTATTTTTCACCTTGAAAAAGGTGTTCTGTATAGAATACAGACATTCAAGTACAGTCTCTACTAATGGAACACGTGAATTTATGTTCGAAAGATAGGGACATAGATTTTCATGTATGTGCTATTAAAGAAATACGTTTATATTAAGAACACCTACGTTGATATTACAGTATTTTCTGCTTGCTGTAATTATATGTCTCTGTAATTTATACACTGATTTTATACAATATAATATAAGTGAGGAGAATTTTTCCTTTTAAAATATATATAAGAAATTTATCGTATAAATTTTAGTTTTAATGAAGAAAAATGCATAAACGTTGGTGAATACCATTTTATACTAATGGTGAATTTCTTTAAAATACATATGTTACCAAAAAATACTTAAGTAAATATAAATTATACGTAAATACAGTTTTCAAATTTCTGTAAATCATTCTAAGATATCTCGGTGATATGAAGGTATGGTTTGTAGTCAGTACTTTTATCTTAAAACCTTCGGGAAAATATTTAATTATTGTTCAATTTTATTTTCTTCCGTTTATGTCAATTGTTGGGTTTATAAAATTGTATTTTTTATATCAACGCTTTTAAAGCAGGACATAATTCAGTTTAATTAAAAGTAGTGCTTACTGTAATTAGCCTTTAGGTATCGATGAAAGTGAAAATTTTCTTAAATAGATTATATCTTGAAACTAACAAAGGATATCGTAATAAAATTAGAGTTACATAAGTTTTTATCTGATATAGTTAAAAATCTCTTGCTTCGTAGAAAGAAGTATCTTATTTTCTTGCTTTGACTATATACTGATATCTTTTCTTGTAGCGTAATTTTGTCAAGACATGAATCATCTGTTGAGTTTTCAGCATGCCATTGTTAAATTCAGACACTGTATTTGTAACAGCCGCCGCTATTCTTTACCTCAAGACAAATTCATTCATTATTGCATGCTTTAAACTTTTAAATTATCCAATGCAGACTCTAATATTTGTATTCTGAACTATATCTTAACAGTTCAGTTTCACAAATACAATTGTACTATGATTCCGTTGCTTGCAGATGTAGGAGCACCATACTCCGTATCAACACGATACATTGTATGATTTGGCATTGCATTAGATCCATAATGAAGAAATGTAGCAAAAATTTCTTTCTTCATTACACCAATAGTAACAGGATATTGTACAATTATTTTTCTGTAGCGGCTGATGAGTCAAGTAATCACTTTTTTAATAAGAGCATCTTCTTTTTTCCTCCAAGTTTTTTTTTAAACTGCATTGAAAGATTTTTACAAATGCTTGAAAATATAACAAATATGTTCTTCTTTGAATATCTCAACATTTTCTCTATAAGATTTGCCGGGTAGACCGGTACACGCAGAAATTACGGTGATATAATGAAAGACTCCGGAACCCTCCTGGCGAATGGTACACTCATGGCTGGCTCTGTTTTGTGGTATTCATCTGCGTCCAGAATCCTAAAGTTTCTTAGAGAATCAAGAAGCCTGTCAGGCCCTCTAGTGGACAACTGTTATGATGACGGAGAAGGGACGAGTTCGAAGGTGGCTACAATGATTTCAAGCTACTGGATGAAAACCACGTTTTCGAACAACGTGGTATATTAGGTAGTATTTGTACGTCTTTTTAACTAGAAGAGAGAATAACCGTGAATTTAAATGTACTTGAGATATACAAGTAACTGTAACTGCTCGTATTCTCACTTGGTTCACTTTTGGCTTCTCATCGGATGATTATTTTAATACTGTTTCATCATTAGCACTGTTATTTTCACTCTAGTACTGCACTTATCAATTGATCGCTGTATGATAGTTATTAAAATTCCACTAATCATTATCAATGTCACTACTATGACTTGTACTATTGTTCGGTCGTTTGATTGATAAATAATAAACTTCAACATAAATTATCTAGTTCTTAATGGAAAGTTCTTGCAATGCTTACTCCAAAATGTTCACTTTGTGTATTTACATTTTTAATAATTCCACTAACATGATGTTTTAACAATTTCTTTTAGCTGAAGTTTTCTATATACGCTGCATTCTATTCATTCGTTAAATTAAAATGGACAAAATGAAACTAGTTTAACTAAATTTGTTTTGGTGCAATCACTTGTTGAACTTAAATTTTTTATTTTGTTTACTCTTGCTTCTTAGATATGGCTTGATTAATTAAATTGTTGTATATTACTTTATGATCAGTGCATTGACTGAAAAATCTTTAGGAACTACTTTAAAATAAAATTTTCTTGCTACAATTATGGAATATCTATATATTACTACGACTTCAAAACTATGATGAATAATTTTCAAAGGATAAGGCTTACTAATAAAAAACGGAATACCACAATTTATATGAATTTCATGCTATTTACATCATATGATTTTAACTTATTATATATCCTTTGTAATAGAATAATTATCCTTTCCTTATGAATCCTCAATTATCTTTGAATAAAATCTTTCCCAGAGCGGAAAAAACGACTATGAAGAAAGAATAATAGGGAAAAAGAGAAGCTAAAAGTTACATAAAGTGACGAAGCTTGGCATTTCTTGAAAATATTTACAGGCAGAATAAAAAAATGCTCCGCGCGCTCTTTTTCCCTAGAGTCTTTGTTTTACAGCCAAAGTGCGCTCGTGCTTGGGACGTTCGTTCTTCGAATGCTTCGAAAAATACATAGGTACAATGTCGATTTTTCATGAGAAAAATAAAACACTCGACAAAATGGCAAAAAAAATACGTACGCCGAAAAGAAAAAATTTAATGCCGGAACGTACGACGGTATGAACTCCTTGAAAGTAACGAGGCCAATATTAAAATTTATTTTACCACAAAATTCGAGTATGATGTAATGGTAAAATATTAAGTTTACGCTATTGCTAATATTATATTGTTAGTAAATAATTTTTTTATGAAATTTAAGTCATTATCGATTTTACTCACAATAAAAATGTCTGTGTGTTAATAAAATAGTATTGTATATAGAAACATAATCATCCAAGGTAAGTATAGCGCAGCCAAATTCACATAGGTAAATGATTCTCGTGTGGCATGACTTTTGAAGAGCTACGATAACAATTTTATTATTTATTTCAAATATCTTTGTTGTACTATCTAAAAACTTCATAAATTATATTTCAAAATATCCTATTGACATCATCACTGGACAAAGATACGTGGCATAGATATGAAGTGAAAAGAATATACCTATACGGAAAAAAAAATCAGTAAATTCTACATTTCCGACACTTGATTTGACTCTAAAGTGGCAAATTCGTTTTACTTACAAAAATATCGGTAGAATTTCCATTTTGAAATGTAGAATCTCCATTCTTAAAAAGTAGAATTTCCATTGTGAAATATAGTAATCCATTTTTCAATGTAGAATTCGCATTCTTGAAAAATAGAATCTCCATTTTTGAAGTGTAGAATTTGCATTTTTGGAAAAATAATATTATTACTTCACTAATATAGTTGATTTTACTGTTTTATTTTTTCCGTGAATGAAAAACGCCATAAAGAATGGATGGAGAAGGAAAAAAGAAAAAAAAGAAAGAAGACATATACACACGTGGCATTTTCCCAGGTCTAACTTTATTCGCTACTTTCTCAACGAAGAAGACGAAAGAGAACGAAAGTGCTGGAGTGCGCGGCTGCGATGTTCTTTGGACTCTTCTCGACGGGCTTCCTCTTCATCTCTCTATACGCCCTGTATATATCTATACGTCAATACGTGTATGTATTTTCTCCGCGCGACATTTTTCCCGCGAACTTTTCGCGTGCGCGCACTCGTACGCCGAATAACCGCTGGGAGAAACTTCCGTCGATATTTCATTATGGTTCGCTGACGTTTCTAATTACCGGACCGCTGAATTGCAAATTAACGATTGATGTGAGAGAGGGAGAGTTCACTAAGTGCCAAGCGTAGCTTTTTTTCTTTGAATTTTTTGCGGTTAGGAAATAAACTGATTTTGACAATATTTTATTACTTATTTTTGTGCCAACTATTGTGGCGAGAACAAGATGGTATACTAAAAAGTTGATGCGCAAACGAGGGTACTTTTACCACAAATTACTGAAATAATTTAAGCTAATGCATAGCAAACACTTAACGATGTTTTAAATATTTTCTTATATTACTTTCTTAGCAATGCGTATATATTTTATTAATTTCAAAACTTTTTTAAAATTATTTATCTTTCAGTAAAAAGAATCACTTATATGGCGATCTTCAATTATATTTTGAACAATCGACGTATTTCGGAAATTTTCACTAGTCCAGTTACCAAGTAAATTTATTCCGGATAAACCAGTTTTTGTTTTCAATAGACCATATACCATTCTCATTTATTTAATCTCATCCAACAACTTTACAAAATAATTAATTTGCGAACAGCTTAATGAATTTATCTCTATTGCAACTACAAAACAAAATTGCAGTTGTATTTGAATGGTAAACCTAATTGGATATCCTGGATTAATTGGCCATACAAAATTAAACAGAACGATCTCAAAGTATTTTCAAGCGTATCGATAAAAGTCAACGCAGACTGTTTTTTGAAAACCGCTGGAACTTTTTCTAGGCTGAATTTTCACTTACCGGATGGTCTTTGTCCCAGCGAACGCATGACAACTCCAAGCTCGGCCATCGTGATAGTGCCGTCTTCGTCCTTGTCGAACAGCATGAAAGCCTCTTTGAATTCTGCACAAAATAGAACGTACGCTTTAGTGTAGTAAAAAAGTGCCTACGCGATAGTTCTATTGGAAAAAATGGTATTCGATTTGTTCCATTCAATAAAAAAATGTTTATAGAACCAAGGCTAATTTTTTAAAATATTCTAATCCACTGATGTTCTTTTAAAGATTATTTTAGCTTGGATTTAATAAAGAAATTTCGATGGATTCAGATTCAAAGTTTGTTTTCAGTTAAAAGGAAAAAAAAGATTCTGGTTTTTTAAAGTTTCTGTATTTATTTTTTGGCTTTAACTTGCGCTAGATTGATTCAAAATGCTATTTGCAGTGGCACGTTTTCACTATCATCGGTATTGGAACTATTCAATCTTTTAATTCCTTTGAAAGCGTTAAAACTTTTATTCCTTATAAAACTTTCACAAATATTTTTTTTTTTTTAAGGTATTTATTATCTAAATTTTTTTCTATACAATGTAGAGCGCTGTTATAGAATAATTTTTAATGTAGAGTTCGACAAATTGTTTAGTGAAAATCCAATTTAATTACATCGAAAGTGAAAGCAGTGTTGAACACAATAGTATTTTCATTATTTTGGAACAATGTTTGACTGTAGACTGAAATACACTCATAATAGTAATCACTAATCTATAGTTAATTAAAATTATTCTCTAAACGATAAATATTATTTATTGAGTCATTCGTCTGTTTTCAGTATACAATTCAACAGTCATCTTGTAAAGCTATCAATTTCCTAACCACGAATGCGTCTATCAAGAGGTAGTGAAACGCACACATAACAGCGAAATCTCTGGAACGAAAGCCCTCGTAACCACACGAAAACTGGCCTCGAAATAAAATAAAACGACCCTAGGGGGGACGCAACGAGAGAGACTTTGATTCCGGCATATCACGCGAGCAGACGCAAAAATCCCTTAATCCCACACTCGTGAGTTCGCGCCATCCAGGCGTGCCTCTTTCATCCCCTCCTAGCCCATTCTTGTCCGGCATATCCGGGAAATACCACACTGCGAGTACATGCAACCGTATACCTACGTACGTGCAGTATACGCGTTTTGCTTGGGCAAATCGCCAGAAGCAGGCGCACGCGCTTTTCTGAAATGTGTTTTCATAAATTTTCGATTCGGCACTTAAGCGCGCATATAAATATTTACGCTAGACCGCCTAACGCGATTCTTGAACTTTGTGCCCTCAGAGGTACATACGCTTTTTATTCCTGCGCGGGTGCGCGTGTATCCGACATTTTTTATTGCTCCCATATCCGCGGGGCTAGTGGAACGATCGAGACGCGACGCGACTCTATACGCTCGATCGCGAAAGATTATGCTGGTTGGTATCTGCAGGATGACAGACATTTCGCGTTTACGAGTTTTCTTTTTGCCTCCCTCTGTTGCAAGAGTGGAAGACGGGAGAGGCCTGTTTTATTCTTGCAAGAAAAACAGTCTATTTGAGTTGTCCCTTAAGTATGCTTTTGTTTGTGCGTGACGGTCAGTACAGCGAGTATATAGTAATTGCGTGAAGGCCGCTGTTACAAAGAAGTATAGTTAATAAAGACGTTATAACCGGTCCCTTTGTCAGTACGTCTGTATACTTTAAGTTGATGCCAATAATGTGATTGCCAAATATATACATTATTGTTATTGCGTCAATTTTATGACGATTGTTTTATCAGTAAGGGCGTATATTAAAATTATTTAGCTGGCCACAATATCTTGAATCTTTCTTTTTAATGGGCCTTTATATACATTTTTGTGGCGTTTGAAGTGGTTCGGTCATAACAGCTTTTATAGGTCAGAGCGCGTATCCATTTTTTCGTTTAATAGCCGTAGAAATTTTACTGTTTGGCACGGGGCTAGGAGATTTCGTCATTCGGGGAATTCGTTAAGAGCGATCATCGTCAAATTGGGTTTATTGTGCACCATAAATAGGGTTATCTCAATGAGACTGAAATAGGCGTACTGGAAGAGCTGTTAAGCACACACAAAAGATAATAAGAATTTTTTGCCATTTTTTCTGGAGAGAATGATCTAATCTGCAGATATAACAGCCAGAAGTGTGAATTCTATAGGTATAATATTTTTATAAATAAAAAGTTGAAAAACAATTGTATACGTATATTTATGGAAGAAACATAGATTTAGCAATCTTAATATAATATAATTAAGTTGAAATTTCGAAGAACGGTGTATTTGTATAATGCGCTGAAACCGTATATTTCATGAGAAAATTGTCATAGTTTCGAGCTTCAAATGTAGGTTAGGCCAAAAACCGGTGAGCTTGTGTTTGCGCATTCTTGCAAGTACATGTGTATACTATAATATTAATAATCATCATTTCATAAATTCACAATTATTATTATTATTCGGATTTATTACTAACAAGATGTATCGTCAAACATTTTTCTTTTTGATTCTCATTCCTATTATAGCTGTAAGAATAAAGCTCCGCGAAAGTAATGTTATAGCTTTGAAGCAGAGACACATCCAACTACCGACTCTAACGAACTCAAGTGTTACGACGTTCACTTGCAACCCCTCGCTCCTCGTTACGCCATTCTCTTCTACACGTCCCATCGCGCGCGAATGAAATTTTGAAATCTCGAAGTTCTGCACAGCCTCTCAACGTCGTCGTCGTCGTTGTCGTCGCGCATAGAAGATGTGCGGGCGCTCGCGCTTCAACTTAGCGTCTCTTGGCTTTATGGAAATAGCGCGCGCGCGAGCACAATCGCCCAGCCGAGCGTGAAAAAGACGCGTTGGTTGTATGTGTGGGCACGCGCGTAGAGCAAACGACGATAAGTTAAAATCCGCATTTACCTAAGTCATTTACGGATGCAAAGCGCCTGCGAACCTTCAGATAACGAGCAACCGAGAGAGGAAGTGGAGTTTTGCCGAGAGGTGAGTGGAGTCAAGAACGCACACACGTGAGAGAGAGCCTGAAAAATGTGGCGTTTCTTCTTTTCTCTTTAGTTGGTTGCGAAAAGGCGTTGCTGTGGCGCCGAAAGAGCGGTTTTCAGAGAGAATGAGAGTGCGGACGGTTGTTACTGCTCCCTACGCTAATGTAATTTGATGAGATGCAAATGCTCTCGATTGCATCGAATGATATGGTTGTGTTATGTAAAAAACTGAGGATTTTAGCAAAATTTTATTTTTTTAGTACGAAAAGTAGATGATAAGACATGTAAGCTGGTTCTATGGTTATATAAACGACTGCAATTATAAAAATTTCTTACAATAACTACTTCGCATACTATAACATAACTTCAAAGAACGGCACTTTAAGTAACGGAAACAATTTTTTATATTGGTACCTCCCCCTGAAATTCAACACGTAACAAAATGAAACTTTCCAAATAAAAATCAGATAGAAATTACAAAAGATTCGAGTGTTTTTTTTTTTAAGTGGTGGTATATACTTTGACAATAGCTAAATTTTGTCATGAAAAATTGTTTGTGTTACTTAAAGCGCCGTTCTTTGAAGATATGGAGCCCTTACTTATGTTATAGTATGTGAAGTAGTCATTATAAAAAATGTTTATATTTAACGTTGTTTTTAACCAGAACCACCTTATATTTCAGAAAGCATTTTCATACCAATTCAAAAACTTTTTATCAGAGGAAAAATTAATTTTATTGTTTTTAAAAACAAATAAAAGCAAATAAAGACAAATCCAGTAAAATAAAGTTATCAGATACATTTTTTAACTATCTATTTTAATAAAATAAAATTTAATCACCTACGTGATTTGTAAGGATGAAAAACATTCCGACGGAGATCTATACGAATTTGCCTTAAATTTTTCTACATCCAGGTTGTTTTGAAAATAATTTTTAGTTATATACTTTTTGTGTTTCTAATAATAATAGCACACTTTCGCAAATTACAGTATAGTAATAACAATGATTTACGTAAAAATTTAGCAATTTAACAAACTATCCTACTTCAGTACAAAGAGATTTTCCTCTATTATTTTGATATAACGCGTCAAAGCTCTATTAATTACGGTTCAGAAAATTATTTATCCGAATTCCGACAAATAGCCTCAGCCGAGCAATTTTTACAGCTGAATCAGCCTGCAATCATGTAAATCAATCAGAAAGAATTGCCGATGAATCGATGAGCGTACAGCCCACCTACGTCGGTGGCTCACCTCATATACACGCTCAACCAAACAGATGGTCTAAAAAAAGCTGGAGCACGTGTTGGCCGCCGTCGTCGTTGCAGCTCCCGCGCGCGCGCGCGCGGTTATAAAAAGCGGTTCATTCATCGGGCGGGCGCGTATAGGCAGAGCGTACTCGCACCCGTAAGCGTTCGCTCGCTGTTTACGAAAGTTTTGTAGGGAAAATAATAAGACTGTGCGCTTGCGTCGCAGCGATAGTGGCGGCGATGAAAACAGCCCGCTCGCCGACATCTCTTTTTACTCTTGGCGAGGAATCCAATTTCACTCTTGATACTCGGCCAACTTTACGCGAGCGCGCGGTGCTAGTCGCGAGGGCGCAGAATGGAAAAACGCGTGCGAGCGCGCGATTCAAGTCCATAACGGCGCAGTTTTTTTACGGTGGCGCATGCGCGTATGTGTATATGTGTGTATATAGTCGGTATGGGGCAAGGTCGCCCCGTTGTGAGGATACTTCCCCTCCCCCCCCACCCGTCAGTTTGCGTAAATCTTCGAATATCGAGACGATAAAGAGAGCGAAAGAGAGACTTACCCGCAACTTGGTCCTCCGTGAGCCCATACTCGGACTGTAACAATAAAAGAAAACGTCGTATTAGTATTGATATAGTACTGTCTGGAATGTCTTTCCTACATGTTTCCTATGATATATTTATTGGGTTAATGTTATACATTGTATAGCTGCTGTGCGGCTAACCGGCGTATAAGAACATACATATTGATTGCTCATCGATTCAATTAATAGTCGAGTTTATAACATTTGGGAAACGTTTTCCGGGATAATTTTATGTATTTATACGTAAAATACGTTTGTTGGGGATAAACATAAGTTGTTGCATACATGATTGAAATATTATAACTCTAGATACGATTAGGTATTGCTTATTAAAGTGCTATATAAATTGGACTTAATTAAAATCAACAGAATAAGGCAATATTATACCTATATGACAGACCGAAAATCAGGAAATGCAACTATAGCTACGTTGCTGTTGGTTATATTTATTCTTAAAATAATCTAGTTATGCAGAAAATTGAGAATGTTTTCACCGGAACCATGTAATGAAATCGCTTTTGTGCTCTGAAAATTTTGTATTATTCAAATCCAGATCAATAAAAAAATTCTAAAAATAATGCTTTACAATTATTCGAGATTTTTCGTAAAATGTCAGAATAAATTTTACGGTATTTACACTTGTACGGGATGAAACTAAAAAAAAGTTACGAAATAAAGCGGATAGATAAGTTTTAAATTTGTACCGGATATTCAATTATTTCATTTTGAAGAAGTATTATGGAGCGCTTGTTCACCTTATAGGATGCTATTTTATGCTTTTTCAACATAATGTAATTTTACAAAATCTCTGTTGCTTCGCAATAGACATTGCAATAAGATCATGAAAAACACTTCCAAAACATGTACAAACATTTAAGATTTGTGAATAATGTTACTTTTTTTATTTAAACAAGTTGTTTTACGCTTTTTTCATACACACAAGCTTAGCTTTGTTAAAAATACCCTGCTTATAAATTTAACGAAACCTCGGATTTTGCTCTTCCCTCTTTCTCTTTCTCTATGTCTATCCATCTCTCCTTCCCTCCCTCCTTCTCTCTGGGCAATTGAAGCGAGCATATCGCTGTAGAGTTATTCTTGCTTATAGCGGTAAACTAACTTCCTTCGCGCACGCGCGCACTTCATCTCTCTCAAAATAACAAAGAACCTCTCGCTATATTTATTTATTCTCATGCTCGGGATGCAATCTTTGATACGTAAGCGAAGATACGAAAATCTCCTCGTGCTATCACTCAAATCCATCCCACTCCTACCTATTAATAACCCATAAGCAACGCGAAACTTACTGATATCCGCCGAATTTGAGGATCGATGTCGTTCGTAAGCCTCCTGAGCTTGTAATACTCGTGCGTGTACTTCTTCGTATCCGCCATGTTTATATTGCAGCAGCAGGCAAAAGAGTTAAAACACACACACACACATGTATATATATATATATATATATATATATATATATATATATATATAATATACTCGCGCACG
>JAYJLV010000027.1:7678485-7689730 GCA_036873485.1 Torymus texanus | reverse complement strand
TAATATATTGGTAATATAATTGATTTTAATTTATTCTGACAAAATAATAATGGAATAATTTATAAAGTTTGAGGAAGTTAAGTGCCAATGTATTGGCAGCGGTTTTTTTAAATTTACAACGAATGAAAATTATGCTCCAGAAGCGCCGTAACTCAATAGAATTTTACACTTCGCATTATTATGACTCTTCATTATTATTGTCATTTCTCATTCCTACAATTTTTCCCATTTAACGGCTTAACCATAACACAGCCGCAACCACTGAAAATTTAATCTTGAATTATTACGCGTTATTGTATCGTCCATTACATAAACGCACAAACGTTCGCCGCGCGTGCGTCTATATTTTTTAATTGTATGCGCAGACGCGTACATGTATATAAATTTACGCTTTTACGCATATACACATATATATATATATATATATATATATATATATCCACGTGTACGCGAGCCTGCGGTTCTTGCACGCGCGTCCCGCAAACGCCTATGTGTTTTTATGCACGGATGCACAACCCGCGCGCGCGCGTTACGTTCGATCGCTCACACGTCACACCGCTCGGAGCCCGTCTATTAAGGAAGATATGCGGAGATTGCACCGCGCCACGGTGCCTATATGTGCGAAGAGAGCCGCGCGACCGCAGCAGAAATCGTTTCGACGATTTGTCAAGCGCAGGTAACGTTAGATGGACGCGCGCGCGCATATATGCCCGCTGTATAAGGATTGGAAGAAAAAGCGACCTTTCGTGCCGGGCTGCCTGCGCAGACGCCGCCGCCACTCGGTTTTCATTATGAAATAAGCCGCTTTTGCGAGACACTCTTCCGTTGCGTGACAAATGACGAGTATTACGGAAATGATATGCTATTGGATTATTAGACTTTATATTTATAATGGCTGTTCTTTGTTCCGTGTACTTTATTTTCTTTTATGCGTTTTTTTATGCTGAAACTTTTTTATTTTAATTCTTTATGATGTTTAAGTAAATATATAATTATTCGAAAATTAAAAATATTAAACGAATGTTTTAATCAACTTGAAAGCTCGTTATTAATAAAGGCTTTGATTGCCAGCATAAGCTTTATTTAAAAACGATTTTAAAAATCATGCATATAATTTACTTCGTTCGGCTCTGCGTAACATCAATAAGGCGAATCCTCACGAAATGAAATACCTACGCTAAGTATACCTTCTATTGCATGCCAGATTAAAAAACCGAAACTTACTTCTGCAAATCCTCTCATTACGCAATCCCGACATCAAACACACGGCCAATCAATCTAACCCATCCGATTCTCGAATTCCCCATACTCTCAGCCAAAAAGAAAGTTCCGCTCGAGCAATTAAGTAAGCACTGCGAGGCGCGAGACTCGAAAAAGGAAAACAAAGCTCCAGCGCTCACCGTTAGCGTCCAAAATTATTGCGAAACTACACCGATCCTTCCGCATAGATATATAGGTATAGTGGCAGAAAAAAAAGAAAAAAGAGGCATGCGCGCATCTTATATACATACACATGCGTATATACATTCTCGAAAAATTAAAATACGAAAAGAAAACCCGCGCGCGCGTGTCGTTTCCGCAACGAGAATTCCCAAACGGCGTTGCGCCACGTCCACGTGTCGCGCAACGACGGCTGCGTCGGCGGTATAGCGGCAGAAGTAATGAGATCCACCACGCCTCGCACGCGCAGCGCCAAGCCAACCGAAACTAGGCCGAAACGATACTTGACGTGTGGAGGCGAGGAGGAGGCTAGCTACTCTCCGCGGTTTCACTTTCGACACCACAGCGCTCATCTCTCGCTGTTCTTTCTTCTGCTTGTCTCTCAATGGAGCCTTTTCCCCCCTGATCAACTGTAGTCACGCGTATGAGCGAAAATATTTTTGCAAGACGTTTTGATTTGCGAATGGAATTCGTACCTTAAAAATGTTACGCAATCATGCTTATTTATATATATATATATATATATATACACATGCATAATTAGAAGTACAAACAAATGTACGCTGAGAACAGAAAATCTTTATAAATATTTATATAAAACTTTGATATTTAAATAATTAAGATACCTATATTAACAACTGCAAATCATACCGCTATCTTAATCATAAAAAGATCCTTTTCTCAGTGTATTTTTTATGATCCGCGTTCATGACAAAATGCATAAAAGGAATAATGGAATGCGTAAAAAGTTCATAAATATAAAACGTGTTCATAGAAGAGAAAAGTTAATTAGCAATATCAGATAATTTCAACTACAAGTATCATGAAATCACTTGTAATTATATCTTTATCGAAGTCAAGATTTTTGTCGACGATAAAAAAGGTGTCATAATATATGAGAATTTCTGAATTCGCTTGAACTGACAACCTGCTAATTAATGCATAATATGCATAACTTTGGATTCTGCAAAATCAATATTTATTTAATTAAAATTCAAATTAATATTAATGCAATCATTTCGTACGCATATGAGTATATATCAGGATTTAATTAAAATAAATTAAGAATGAAAATCTTGCAAAGTAAGCTTGATCCACCCTCCTTGTTATACCAAAGTCAACATATGAATATCTTAATTAGATGAGAAGTACGCATTAGTTAGATAATATCACCCCAAAACTGGCGCATCCAAATTCTATGATTTTCCCATAATTCCTTATTGCGTTGAATCTAAATTACCGTATACCCGATAGCTATTTCATTTTCTTTTCCGCAACGAGCGATTAGCCCGTCAATATTGATCTGCATTTGGCCTATCGCCTTATTTTTGCATTAATCAGATTTGGCTTTTTGTATGCAATGTTTGTTTCGGGGTGAAGAAAATTCAAAAAATTTCTCATAACGATAGAAATACATTCGAAGTAGTGAAAAAAAATTCTTTTCCAACCCCGTAAAACTCGAACCGTTGGAATGTTAAGTTAATTAAGCACCGATGTGCTAACACCCGGCAGATACACATAGAATCCAGTCCACGTTATGCATGTATTTGGTGCTGAGCCCAGGAGCAACGGTAGCAGCAGTGGCAGCGCAGAAGTCGCTTGGTAGTGGGAGGCTAGACAGAGAAAGGAGAGAGAGAGAGAGAGGAACCCTCGCCGTAAAGGGTTTAGCGCGGCAAAAAAGAGGGAAGAGGTGCGCACGCGATTCGTAAGTCAGAGAGAGAAAGAGAGTTGGAGCCGTAGCGGTGGGACCTCCCTTTTACCAGGTGCGCGCGAGCGTGTGTTGGTGCGCGGCGGCTATTGCCGGGTGGGAGATGGATATAAGCCCATCGCCTGGAGATGATGCTATCAGTGTCTTCGCGCGCTACTCTCACGTAAGGAAAGAGCGCGTCTTGCTGTTGTGCTGTTCCTCAGAGCGAGTTCACCACGCAGAGTTTGCTGAATCGGCTATATATAGTTTTTTTCAGTTCGTTCGCTGGATTATTTTTCTTTCCTGCGAGTTGTGATAGCGGTGTCTTTTTGCGCGGAGCAACGATGCTGCAGGTACATATAGTGTGTTGTTTGATTGGAAACGTGCGTGTGATTATTGTTTACGCGGGTGACAATTCCCTAAGGGACTTCTCTCAGGGAGAATAGGAGATCTTGGAAATTGAGGGAAATTGTTTTTTTTTTCATTGAAAACTCATTCAACAGCTTGCAAAAATTTAAGTGCATAGGCTAAATTAATCACGAAAATAACTTATTAGAAAATTATTCTAACTAATATTTAAGATAACTTCTTTTGTAAACTAAAAAAATTGAACAAAGTAACTAAGCATTTGTTTTTAAATTTTTAAAATGAAAATTACTATATCTGAATTTATTACCAATGTCTGTACATTAAACTACCTTTTACGCGCTTTACGCCTTAAAATAACATAATTAAACTTTATGCAGTCATTAGAATAACAGTAACGTTTTACGACTATAACTTAAAGCATTTAAAAATATTACCGAGAGAAAGTAATGGTGACTTGCCATTGTTTACATTTATGGTTTCCCGATTTTTCAGAATTTTTAAGTATATTAAAATTATTAAACGATTGTTATTTTTAATGTAATAGTGAATTTTAAATAATTTTAATTCTAATTTTTGTGAAAATCTAAAAATTTCTTATTATTAAACTATAAAATACTATAAAATACTATTTTCTATAAAATCATTCAGAAAATAATATACTCAAGCATTTGTATAGAAAATTATTATTACGAAAAAATGTCACTATCATAAAGCTAGTTTTCGAAGCTACCAGCTTTCCCCATTGACATCGAGCATTCTTTACGTCGTTTACGCCCGCTAAAATATAAATTAAAGCCTGCACAATAATCTTAATTAATGTCACACGAAGCGAGATATACAATCGACACGTCGGAAGCCAGACACACGATGCATCGTGTTCTCCGCAGTTCCGTGCGATCAATCAATTTTATCGACTTCTTCGATAGCTACATACACGGGAAAGAAGAAGAGAACAACAAAGCGTCGCCGACGCGAGACAGAGAGAGTGAGAGAAAAGTTATTAGGTGCTTCGTCGCGGTCCGCGGCTGTTTACCGCGCTTAACGATCATCCACTGCCTTATTAAGTGACAGGAAAAACGTTAGGTGTTCATCGCTCCCGCGACGCCGTTTTTTCATCGCGTGCGCGCGCATCTGGATATTTGCTGCGCGTGTTACATTGCTTTGCATTATATGCCATGCAAAACTGACAAAACCCTGGGGTTAGCTTTATTCTCATTAGGAGGTTAATGGATTAAGCGAGTTTGAAGAACACTGCTGTGAATTTACGATAACGCGTGCAAGGCACTGGATAACTGTTTCTAATTAAAAAAGAATATATTACTGTTTTTACAAAAAATCGTTATCTTATATAAAAGCTTTTTATATTTTGTTAATGTTTATTGAGTGATAAATCGGGTTATATTTAAATTCGTTGAGAATTCAACCATGGGTTAGTATTAAGGTTTTTGTTTTCTTGTTTTGCGATTGAATTTAAATTTTTATTAACTTTAATTTTTATTACTTTTTTATTTCATTAGCTTTGCGTAATTACCATTATTTAATTTTACCGTTTAATAAAAGAAATGTGAATCAATATTTTTTTTTAAGTGAAAAGAGACGGGTTCAATCAGACGTGATAAGACTTTGTTGCCTTATTTATACGGTTTTCTCCATATTAACGACGTTACAATACATACACCCTTTTTCTGGCTAATTTTTTAGTTTTGATGAATTTCGATCTCCAGATATTTTTATACAAAATAAGTTTTCATATACGATCCTTGGACATCAACTCTACAATGTCTCAGAAACCTCTTACTTACATCACTTCTTGTTAGAATAAGATAAAGCAAACAAAATTTCTATAATAGCATTAGAACAAACTCTAATACAGACGAAACTTATGACAGTTTTAGTACTTATACTATATTTTTCTGAGTTCCATTGTTTTTATTAGTAAAAATTCCAAATTCTGAAAAACTGACGTTCAAGATCATGCGATGACAATTTTTCGTCATGCAAAAACTATCTAATCATTTGGCATTTATTATCAAAATACGCATGTGTACCTAACGCAGATTATGTATCAGTTTTAAAATCACTTAGTCAAAGATCGAATATGTAAATGAATAACGCGTCAAGTGGTTTATGAATGACCCTAAGATGTTTATTCCGATCTAACCAAAAAAGTTTTTTAATTCTACATTTTAATCAACTTAGTATATGGAATTTGTATCTATACTTCTCGAATTATAGATAATAAGTAACAAAAATATCCAGATAAGAAAATTTAAATTAATATTTTCTAACTTCCGGCCTTTTTCATTAAAATTAATATTTCAAATGGTAAATTTCTGTGCTACTATATATATATAAAATAGTATTTTTTTCAAAGATATATTATAAATTTTTACACATAATTTCTCTTCGACTAATACACAACATTTTTCTAATTTTTTTAGTTATTTTTAAAGCTTAACGTCTTAAAAGACAAATTTTTCATTTCTTTTACGAACCAAACCTCATTAAAACGCCGATCGTCCGTCTTCTACACCCAAGCCAATAACTTGTATAAACATAAGCGCTGTCATACACAGGTGTCATAAAAAAATATCACCGTGCACGGGCAAGCTCATAAACTTTCAATAACTCATTCCACTAGGAAAGAAAGTCTCAAACTCCCCAAGTGTCATCTGGCGCCTCTTCCTCTTCACGGAAGTGCTAACACCGCCTGTCGAAGGAAATTTATGCAAGTCGTCGCGTTACTCCTCTCATTATACCCGCGGACACGTGGCTGCGCGACTTTTATCTCCTTCTCTCTCTCTCTCTCTCCCTCTCTTTCTCTACATATCTTTCGCCTCTTTCTTAAGTGACTATAAAAATTGCGGGTCCGCTGGCGCCAAGTGCGTTTACTTTCCCGCGCGCGCGTGGCGTCGCTTGCCAAGTTCTGCTTCCGGTGCGTGCGCGCATTTCCTTCTCTCCATTCATTGTTATCGCCGAAAGGCGCATACACGTGCGCGAATAAATTTTACGCATCCGTCGTGTGAGAACGCGCACGCGCGTGTATGGGAGAATAAAGGCAGTTATCGGTGGAAAAAGTCGCGCCTATTGGGAAATTCGTGTATGTATAGTTGAGGAGAGGAAAGCGAGTATTGTTTGCTTCATGGATTTTCGAGTATTGTACTTTTGTGTTTTCTGGTGATAAAATTTCACTATGCCTCGAGCCGTTATTTTACAAATTTTCCATCTGATATTATAGTAAATACTTGGAAAATAAATAGATTCCAATAGCCGAAAGTCAGTAAAGAAGTAGCAATTTGAATTTATAGAATGGGTATTTACGAACAATAGCGTCAAGGAAACCTAATATAACACATAATCATTTTCATTTAATGTATTCTATATCGCAGGGCTGTCCTTTCAAACGAATGAACGGTAGTATAATAATATGTTAAACTCGAAGTTATAATGCGCCATTTAAGGAGAATTATACTACGATAAGTATATGAGTTACAATAATACTGAATTAGTTTCATTTTTATTAAACTTTTTTATTTACCAATATTTGATACATGAAAAAAGAAATCAAAATTATATCGCATAAAGTATTGTAATAAAGTATTGTAGCAACTTTTTAAATAAGTTTCTTCAGCGATATGAATCGATTATATTCCATGAATTCTTTTTTTCGATATTTATAGTTCAAATAAAATCGCCTTGTGTTAAAAACTTGGCTTTATTAAAAGTCAAGAGAATATATTTGGGAGGAACCTTCTGAACTAATTAAGTTTTTATATTATGTTTCAAAATATTTTAAATTTAATGAAATAAATTCGCTTTCATTAAACTTGTATTATAAAGAACAATGAAACTTAATAGATTATTAAATATAAGATATAAAAAAAATATTTGATTATTTATCTGCATACATATTTTTGTATCTCGATTTTTAAATCAGTTTAATGTAAGACTAGTTTTTTTATTCACTACGAAGACAGACTTTTGAATTAATAATTTCATTCTTATTTATATTGTTACGAGCTATCGCAACTTTTAATAATAAAAAGTGACGGACTTGGGCTTGATCCAGTACCACAGACTCGCGAGTCAAGCACACTACCAACTGTTCTTGTTTCGCATATTTGTACGGATATCCCTGTAACAGTATTTGCAGTTAAATTTCCGTTTACATTCATTAAATTTATTCATTAATTTTACAAGAACCCGTTCCGCGTATTTTCCTGCATTTATATATCTCATCAAATTACGTGGATTACAATATCGAAGTCAGACTGGGAAAGTTCTTTAAATTTCCCTTGACGAGTAGAAAGCTTTCGCGCAAGCTTAGGCCACGCGCGCGTGTCGCACTTAGGATTACGCGCAGTACCGGTGAGATATGAAATTATGCGCAAACTTCAGTTTTACGAGAAGAGAAGCGAATGCACCGAGGCCAAGGGGGCAAGCTTTACGTGCGTTTTATTTTCTACTCACCCATGGAATCATGGAAAAAAACTTCTCATTAATTTATGCAACAGCCAAGATTGAGAAAGATTTAAATTAGCTTCGTGAAAACGAGAAAAATTCTTTAGTCTCTTTTAAAACTATAATTTAAAACATAAGAAAATATTCATCAATTTTTTGTGTTTAATTAACTCAATATTTATTACAATTGTATAACTAATCATGTCCTTGGTCTTTCTGTTTACCATTTTTAAATTTTTTAAATAATGTGGAGCTTTTCTTAAAATTAATAAGAAATCATACATCTAGAGAAACCATCTATAGTTTATTATTACATAAACATCAGAAATAGTAAGGAAATCACTACATTCTATTTTAATTTCTATCCAACCATTACCACATCGCTATATCGTCCATTACCTCCTAAACACCCTCATCATCTTTCATTTGCATGTTAGACATCAATATCTCAACCGGTAGCAGCTCACAAAAACTCTCATATTTTTACCTTAACGCGTTTCACTACGAAAAAAAGGTATCGCACAATGGCTCTTTCCCACCCCCGCGGGCGGCCGCGGATTCAGCGCCGAACGAGATTGCAGACGAGTGATTTTATAAGGACGATTCGAAATGCCGCGGAAACTCATTTCAGTTTTTCACTCGTGCCGCTACGATATTACATGGCGATAAACAATGCAACGTAGGGAGAGTGAGAGAGAAAGAGAAAAAGGTACTAGGAGGGGGGGAAAAAAAAGTATAACGCTCGTTTGTAGTGATCGCGCGGAAAGATACAACGACGGCGGCGTTATCCGACGGCGCGATCGAAAACGCTTTTTGTTTCCATGTAAATCGTCGGAGTGATAAAACGCGCAGTGTGTTACGCGAAAGGCAGACAGAAGAGGCGCAGATGCGTAAGGACGAGTATGTAGCAGTAATGCACAGTCGAATAGGCGGATGATGTACGGCTTTGCGGGCGCTGAACGTGCGGGGCCTGAGATTAATTAACGGCTGCGATGCAAAATTACGACGGTCGAGATGCGGCACTCGATGCAATTAGCGCGGGAATATTTAAATTCGATTGTAATCTGCATTTGAGACCGCAGGCGTTTGAAATTATAGCGTGTTCTAGTGCTGCGAAAGCGTAGTATATGCCATTGGTGATGATTTGACGTGGTGAATTATTGCTTTATTTAAAAAGGCGTCAAATGCTTTCACCGTGACTTTCAGTTTGTCGACCTTGCGAATGTTTAGATGGATTCCCGGATAAATTAGTCGACGGATAATTGAGGTGTGAAAATAAGTTAGTGGTACTTTGTCTTACCTAAACATATATTAAGATTGATTAATTGATATATCAAAAAACGAACTTTAGCATATTTTTTATGCATTTAATTAAAACTTTTTCGATATTGTTGAAGAGATGGTGTTCAAAATATATTCGTTAATTGATTAAAAAAAAGACATTAAATTGTGACTTCATTTTATAATTTAAATTACATAACTTTTGTAATATTATTTTGTAGTTACTTGCCATCTAATGAAAAATTCTTTATGCAGAAATTATAAACTTTCTTATTTTCATGCTATGAAAACCTACTGATCATCTTAAATAACTTTTTTTATATTTTGTAGATATATAAATAAATGTAAATTGAACAAAAAGTTGGAATGAATTTTCATAGTCACATATAATTTTAAAGAAATGGATTTTTTAATATAATAAAAATATCAATTGTAGAAAAGGCGAAGTATATCTTTTTGAGCTAAAATTCTGAAATAACACATCTTATATCATAACACAAAGGATAACCTACAAAAGAGGATGGTCTTTCTTGGACTTTATTTGCTCACGTACATAAGAGCTCTCTTACTGCAAAACCCTTTGATATCTTTCATATACCTAGCGGTAACCCTATTTATAAATATAATCTTCTTATTTTTTTAAGTGAAAAACTTGTTGATTCTATAATAATGTTATTAACAAAATTTTATACGAAAATGATAAGACTAAAATATAGATATATACACAATCATTAAAATATACTAGCTCTACAATTATTTTCAATTAAGAAGAGTTGAACTTGAAAAGCTCATTAGGAAACTGACATATCTTTTATCTTGTCAGATTTGAACGTGGTATTCAGGAAAAATAATATTAATCTTCCGTAAGACGATTTTAAAAAGATATAAGGAATTTTGCTTTAATTAAATCTTACTTTTTACAATATACTTATGCATGCTGATAATACGATATTTATCATCCATATTCATAAGCAGATGAAGTATTTTTATATTTCAGAAGATTCTGTAATATTCACAATGTGAAATTATTTTTGTGCATTGAAAAGTGTTAAATATAATGATATAAATAACATAAAGTTTACCCTACAAAAACATTTAAAGGATTAAAGATCTTTTTGACTTTATGAAAAGATGCTAAACATATAGAAGCATGCATCTTACTAGATTTATACATTTCAATGAATGCCATATCTTACATTACTTATGGCGCAATTAATTTACAATATTGCAATGAATAATAACATTCTCTCCCCCTCTGATTGTTTATAAAAATAAATATGTTCTACTCTTTCCCCTCGAACGAATAATAAACTCGTATTATTTGACGACTTAATTTGCAAAAATCACTTAAGAGAGATTAGCAGCGGACCATTGAAGGAAAATTCAATTAAGCTCGCAGCCTTCTAAACCTCATCACTCTTATTTTCTTTCCCACGCAGCTAGTGGGTATCCTCGCGGCGGCGCTGCTCGTCGCCCGGTGCGACGGCCTCGTGATCGGCTACAACGGCGGCGCGCACAACCACCACCAGTACGCGGCTCACGATTACGCGCTCGAGGATTATCACGAGGCCACCGGTGCTGGGCACCATGCCGCTGTCCTGCCCACTGTAGCCGTACCAGTGCACGCCGTCAGCGCAGCGCCCCTCCATCTCGAGGCCCACGACTTCCACCATTTCAAGCCCCGCCTGGCCCACGAGCACGAGCAAGAGCCCGCGCACGACTATTACGTAAGTATCTCGCCTTTTCGTACGTGTATACACACACGTGTACCCGAAGGATGTGTGTCGGCTGATAATTACAGGATACGCTACTTGCTCACTGCCAGCGTGTCTTGTGCGCTGATCTCTCTGTGCATGCGCTATACGCTAGATGAGAGGATGTAGTTTTGCAATTCGGAGGTTTTTCAGAGGTTGCCATGGGTTCGCGAGACAGAGAGAAAGAGAGAGAGAGAGAGAGAGAGAGAGAGAGAGAGAGAGAGAGAGAAAGAGAGAGAGAGAGAGAGAGAGA
>JAYJLV010000027.1:7657372-7678385 GCA_036873485.1 Torymus texanus | reverse complement strand
TAACTAAACATAACCGCGATACTCGCCAGTAGTGCCATCTCTCTGACTTTGCACGGACTTTTCAAACGACCCTCGTAAATGCGATTTCTACTAGCGATATAAAGGTCAGGAATATATCAAATAATTAACTTTCAAAAAAATTCGTAATTATAAACATTATAGTACTATTCCAAGACAAAAATTTGCAACAACCACTCTTTTCGGAAAGAAATAGTTTTTTCTGCACACAAAAAAAGATATGCTAGTAGATGAAAAAGACTGAAAAAAGCCCTTAGTTGACAGCCTCCCGCAACGTAGAAGGACGTTGAATGTCATACGATCTTTCGCAACGAAACGTGTTTCAGGAGTCCTCTCAGCTCGCGCACGCGTATAATATTCTTGAAGGACCCCTATACGCGTGTTTTTGTGCTTTCTTTCCTCGCTTCAACAGAAAAAAGCCGGCAATGTTGGGTCCGCGGTTGCGCAAAGTTCGCGCTGACGCCGCCACCGCTGCTCCCGCTGTATAGCTTTTTGCTGGCATTCTTTTTTTTTTTTTTTTGAGCGCGCAGCCTCCGAACGTGCGAGATCCTAATCTCTCACGAGAGCCAGCATGATACGGTGGCTGGGAAAGGATACGATAATAGAGAGCGGATTTGATTAGTTTCTGTGTGTGCGAGTGCGTGAGCGCGGCTGGTGATTCTCGAGCTGGCTGCTAATTTAGCTCAAGTGTAATAATTCCAGATGGGAGAAAGATAATGGATTGAACGCGATGTTAGAACTGTTAAACAGATAAGAAGTTTGGAGGCCTTTCTTTGTAGATTGATTTTTTTTTTGTTGTCATCGTAAATGTAATGGCGCAGCCAATAATATAAAGGATTCGTCATTGAATGAAAATTGTAATCATTAAATACTTTTCGAGTTAGTAATTTAATAAATTGAAAATTATTCATTGAATACATTAGATACATAAATACAATCTGATATGCATTATTCGAGAATGAAGCTTATGAGATTCTATAGATACGCATGTATACGCAGATACCTACAGTTTATTTATAACACCAAGTAAATATAACATAATTACGTCCGATAATAAATTAGTTTATTAACGAAAAACAGTCTATAGGTACTAAGCGTATTCATACTTTGAAAGGTTTAGCATAAGAATGAGCACGTCTTAAATCAATTATTCATAAACTGTACTCGTTACGAATTGCGAGAAAATTTCCAATAAACACACCTCTCATACCAACAAAATACCATAAGGACGAGAAAAAAGTCACAGAGTGTCAACAAACATTATATAACCAAGAAATTCCATGCCGATATTGAGTTTATTCTCACAGCTAAACCCCGTTTGCCTCATCGCATTACTCCACAACAATGCTAATCATTTTCTAGACGCCATCATACAAATCCCGGCGCACCATGAACTCATCCACAGCTCGTGCATCACGAAGCGAGAGAGGGGGGGGGGGAGGCGAGAAAAAAGAAAAAGCAGTGCTCCAATTACGCGACTCGCGAAGAGACGCTGACTCCTCCGCGTCAATGAGATTAACATAATGGTTAGCGAGCGAGCGCGCGAAGAATATTATGAATTTAAAACGTGAGAAAACACTCGCAACGTACGAACAGCTCGGCTGTATGTGTGTATGCGTATAGTATGGTATATGCTTAAGCGTAGAGCTGGTTGAAACTTTCTTCTCTACGTGCGCGTATGGCTCTTTGCGCAAGTGACACTATGAGACGATCTTTTGCGCATGCGAGCCAGAACTTATATTTCTTTCTTTTTTTCTTAGTGTTATATAACCCGTTGACACGTTTCTCCTTGTATATACTGCGGGTTTTCCTATAACACGTGAAACGTAGTCGGAGAACTCGGACTTTGGGCTTACATAATTTTGTAAAATTATTTTGTATTTGATGTAAACTTTTTGAAAACTATTTTTCTTTAGTGAGGAATATGTGCCTAGGGACGTGCACTGCATGTTTACGACGTTTTTGAGACTCGTGCATTATAACGATCCTGCGCATCGCAATGAGTGTATATACGCCGCGCACAAACATGGACTAAATACTTATTTGAAGGAAAAGCGTTGAAAAGCAACGACGCGTGTTTTATGGTACGCGTTCAGCTTGTTTGCGTATGTTTTTTAATTAACCTCATAAACGTAGGATTGCAATCACGTGAATTACAGTTGTATATATATAATATTAATAATACCTACATAAATACTTGTCACTTTTTCATCCAAGCGTAAGAGAAATCTTCAATGACACCAGGCAGAAAATAACGTAGAACGGATTTTTCTGGTGTTGCTTAGTATATAAATCGCATTTACGAGCTTTATCTCGAGTCATTAATAAACTGCAGTGTTCAGGAAACAGGATGTCTAAGGTTAGCATATATATTTATATCGTTTATAAAGTATCATGAAGTTAATATATATGAAATTTTTATTTCTCGAATTATACTTTTTCATTATATCGCTTAATGCTCTACAATTTGGGATACAGTTTTTATTATAATCAGTATGAGTTTCTTTTCAACAGAAACTTATCGTTATTAAAAAACACAAATAATTTACGTAAATTTTTAATCTTATATTATATATGTCTCGAAAACATTGTATCTATATTTTATTAAATAATAACAAGTAATTGCACGTAATAAATATTTTCAGTATAAATAATACAAGTTGGATATGATAACACCTAAAACTATGGCTAATCCTCCAATATTTTAATTCATAATAATAATTTTTAAATAACGAAATAGAAAACTAAAATATTAATGCATCAACTCCCACTTTGAGTCTTATCATTCGCATAATAACCAGTATAACAGTTTGTACTAACAATGGCCACATGCAGTGACTTTGAAATATTCAATTAAACATAATTAAATTTTGTTATATATATATATATATATATACACACACACAGCTTTTTCTGTTGAAAATTCTGAGGAATTTCCTGTGGGCGAAATGTTTGCATAATTTTTTGCAGCTACTTCTGCGAGATTTTCTATACCACAGGAATTTCCTCCTACGAGAGAATTCCAGTGAAAATGGAAACAAATGAAACCATAGAGTTATTTAAATAATATGTATTTGAAACAATCCATCATATATATTTGTTCGTTAAAAATCCTCCATACATTCATTGCTTTGACATGAAACAAAACTCAAATTAAATTATAAGGATTTATAAAACTATATTTATAGCTTAGCTAACGAAATAAATGAAAAAAAAGAGTAAAATAAAGAGAGGTATAAATAAAAGAAGGGAATCATATTGATTGTACCAGCGTAAAACAATTATTTCTCTCTTCCGCAGTTGCCAAACCTGCACGTAATTCTGGCGTTTGTCGCTCTGACCGCGACTAGCGCCGTGGCGGTTGCAGCCGCCTCCTCCTCAGCCGTCAAGCGGGAAATAAGCGACGCGCGTTTTGCGAGTGGCTCCTACGCGGCTGCTTTCCCGCTCGCCGTGACTCGGACTCTCGGCTCGGGCGCCCTCTCGACCCTCGGCTACGCGGGCAGCCTCGGCAATCTCTACGAGGGCGACGACTACGGCTACGCTCCTGGCGGTACTGGCTACTACGTAAGTCTTTTTCTCTCTCTCTCTCTCTCTCTCTCTCTCTCTCTCTCTCTCTCTCTCTCTCTTTCTATCCCTCTTCCACTCTCGCCTCGTACACAATGCGCTTTCCGAAGAAGATATTGCGGGGACAAGCGCGCGATATCTGGGTGAATTATTGCTTGATGTTTCGCGCTGCGTACGTGGCTGGTTTTGGCGATGGCGATATTGGAAATTTTCGTCGGTGGAGATAGATGAATTCGTGCCGCGGCAGCGCTGCGGGGTGATACGCGCGGCTGCGATGGCGCAGTTATATGCCGGATGAACGTATGGGTTGAGGGTGAAATAATTGTGCGGCATCTGCGCGGTTCGCAGGCTGCTTTTCCCCCCTCGTGTTGCCAGAAAAGTTGTGTCTTTGTTTTCCGTTGTCCAGAGATTTCCTGATAAGGTGTGATTGAGGGGAGTAGTGTTGGTATCATAATATGTTTTGTTGTTTGGTAGTGTCCATTATTCGTGATTTACGTGTTATGGAAAATTCGTTTTTCAAACCAGTCTTTTTGTGCAAAATTTTATAGCAATTTTATTATTTAAGTTTATTGTGCTTTTTTATACAAATTAGGTTTGAGCGATTTTAGAGGAAATTTACATCAACAGGGTTGATCGACAAACCTAATTTACAAGGATAATGCACACCCACCAGGAAATAGATTTTAGTGAAGTTATGAGAGTCAATTACTGGTATCAAATAATTAAGTCCAGAGATAGCGCTCACAATTTCATCAAATAGTATAGGGTGCGTCAGATCCTGTGCCCTTTCCAGTTACTGGTTTTTTACATTCTTTGAAATATTTAATAATTAAAACTTGTCTTTTTAGAGGGCACAGTAACTGGTACACTAATTTCAAACATGGTTAATTTTTGTCTTTTTCATTTACAACACTTTTCCACACTATCTTTAATTGTTGCAATTTCGCGAGAACTAATATTTTTTAACGAAACAGAGTTAAAATTGTGGTATTTCATATGCATTTTTATAATTTATTATCACACTTTCCTAACATAAATATTTGCAAAGCATTTAACAGGCAATAAAAAAAGTCTTAGTTTTATAACGAAATAAAACGTTTGGAATTAAACGACCTATATCTCATGAAAAAGGGCCATTGAAATGGAATTACGAACGTCCTGCTTCATTTTTAGATATCAGTAATCGACACTTAAAGCTTAGTTGAAATCCTTTTCCCGAAGGGGTCTGTCACTCCTGATTAGATACTAACCATTCCCGCAATAAATCATTTTAAAAGTAACTAAACTTTGAAAGTGCTTCTAATTTTGCTTGAAAATTTTTGTAGTACGTGATCAAACTCGCTAATTATTACTGTATACAGTATTCTTTCTATAGTAGTCATATATGACCATATACTTGATAAATACTTGTTGTAGTAAGAACAACAGTTAATAGCAGTATATTTCATTTTGTTCTATAACTGTATACATTATTTGACGTGCATTTGAGAAAATTCGCTCATTAAACAACGTTCCAAAATTCTAAGTAAGTATGAAAAAACATTAAAATTAAAACTTTACTTTAAGAATATTCTATCGGTTGCTCAACTATTTAATTTATTTTAAAAAAGGAAACAAGAGAAATAATATTTAAAAATAAAACTACCCATATCATACATTTATTGAAATTCTGAAACAATTTTTTAATTTGGAAGCAAAGTTTTTCAAATTTCTTCCTCCCACGCTCTCCATCATGGAATTCTTCAAAGAAAGCACTCGCGTCTGTTAGAAAATTAAGAATGCGGAACCACGCAAACGTTTTACATTTTAGTAGGTACCTAACTCAGCCCTTTATTTTCTCTCTTACACTTTTCACCGCAAGTTTCTTAACTTTCAGCACGTGGTCACCCTACTTTCCTCATACTGAATAATCTTTTTCTAATTTTTGTATTTGATTTGGATGGCATATGTACATTTAATAAAATTCAATAATTTCAACATGTATTTTTGCTAACAAAATATTTTGTGATTTTTCAATTAAATTTATCATAAAAACTTACTATTATTTCTAGTTTTGATAAGATTCATTCTGATTGATGTAACTTAACTACATAATTTCATGTTTCGATGAAAAAAAAGAAAAAGAAAACTATAAAACTGTATTTACAAAATTTCTTTAAGATATAGATATATCGCTTAGATATTCATTTAAAACATTTAAAACATTCTCAGCCACGTACACAAGTGCTCGCACACGTAAACAATCAATGCTTTAGCTGCATAAAATTTAAACTAGCAAAAAAATGAATTATAATTGGCCTATTCATTCAACAGAAAACTTTTTGTTTGTCCACGTAATAACATTATCTAACTCAATGAAACCTACAAAAAAACCAACACTATATCATTGAATCGTTAATTCAAACTGTCGACTCATCGTAAAAATATTTTTCCCATTAGCATGAACGGGCGTGTAAAAAAATTGTTCAAACGAAAGCGACTATGTATTGATATAGCGCATGATCGTTAAGCGGACTTTACACTTTTTATGACATGGTTTCTCGAACGCGAACTCATCGAGCAACAACGCTAAGCAAAGTTGTAATCGCCCACACGTCCTCTAAAAACTCGTATAAATCAAAACAAACAAGCGCACCTGACATAATCGCCCAACCTTCTTAGCATTTACCGACTATAATTTCTATCGTGCATGCAAAAACGATCGCATTCTTACAGGAGTACCCACAGTATGCAGTGTCCTACAGCAGCCACTACGTGCCCCACACCACCGATGACGTCTTCACATCAGGCTTCCTGCCCCTCGGCGGAGGCTTCCCAGGACGCTATCCTTATTATTACGACGGCGCGGCTGGTTTCCTCAATCGGCCAGATTATTACCACTACAGTCGGATCCCGTCCTACTACTACTACTAATATAACGAAGAAATACATACTTTTGGCACTGCAGCCATCCTGTGGATATATAATGAACGGGCTTGAAGGTCAAAAAATGTTAATCCCCGATGGTGATAATCATAATCAGATGGATATCGTTTGTTCTCTGTATAGACAGAGTTTAATGAACACCGATTTGATATTACGCTATTTCATTTATTTGTAAAAGTCATTGTTTTGTGAATAAATAAAATTTGATCATTTTTACTAAATTTATTCATCGTAGTACGTCAGTTACTTTTATTTATATTTCAAGACAAATTATGAAATTTGCAATAACGATTTTGGAGGTGTAAACAAATATTTAAAAACAAGTAATCATATCTTAATACGATTTTTCTTTTACCTTCTAAAGTAAGTCACGTATATGGTAAGCGTTTTTGTACATTGAGTTAATAATAAATCTGATAGTGTCTGTGTATTTTGACCAACTTTTTAAAATTTCACGATACATGATGCGTGCCAAAAGCTCTTAACTTTATATATCGACGCCTGAGACGAAAAAAAAAACTGTGATAAATGTAGGTCGAAAAAAAAATTTGGTTTTAATCAACTACGAACAAAACCTTTCAGCTCATTTCACCACGAATAAAATTTTGCCCCACGCTCCTCTACGAATAAAACCTTCGCTACTCATGTTACGGCGAAGTAAAACTTTCGAAAATTTTCACGGCAAATAAAACCTTTTAACCTTTAGACTGCCGGAAAGTCAATATATTGACGCACCCTCTGACATGAACTTTGTATATAGTTGATACATGATACGAGACACTAATTTGGCCACTTTTAAAGGGCGGTTTGAAGGTTCAAATCCCGGCAGTCTAAAGGTTAAACTAATTTCGCAGCGAAGAAAAACTTTGCCTTACAAATTATTTTTAATTGAATGTGAATTTTGAAATTCTCACCCCCAGAATCTTGATCAGCGACCCCGAAAACCCTTAAGATCATATTCCAAGAAAAATAAATGGTAATTTACAAAATACATCTTCAATTAAAAATAATTTGTAGGACAAAGTTTTACTTCGCCATGACATGAGTAGCGAAGGTTTTATTCGTAGAAGAGCGTGGGGCAAGCTTTTATTCGCGGATAGTCAAATCCGAAAGGTTTTTTCGTCGTGAGATGTCTACAAAGTTTATTTTCGTCTCAGGCGTCGATATAATCAAATTTAATATTACATGGATGAAAAGGATCTGATAACACCACACCTATGTGAGGGCAGCCTTTGGGAAGAAATTCTTCAAAATTACAATTTCAATATAATACCGCGTCTCTCACACTTTCGTATAATACGTGGAATTTTTTGATACCAATAACAGTTAGAATTGATGTATGCAATCCCAAAAACTTTCCATGAAAATAATATCGTATTTCACGTGTAGACATCGTTACTATATGCAAAACAAATATTATTATGATGTATCATATTGTAAATATTTTCGTGCCCGGTCCCTTCCCAGAAATTCCTCTATTTGACTAGGAACTTATTCCCCTCCTACGAACTTCGATCCTTTTCCAGAAACAAAGCTTTGCCACAACTTGTGTGAAGCGCCGGCCAAACTCTGCACGCAAGATCTATAGGGTGTTCTTTCTGATTAATGCAACGCAAAGAAGGTATGGGGGAAAACGGCAGTGGCGGCAATTTCCGTGTGAAAATCCCTTTGAAAGTTTTAGTCAGTTTCTCCCAATAAAGGGGACGCAAGAGTAGGAGAGAAAGCGTTGCTTGCGGCAACATGCAGTGATGAAAAAGGGACGAAAGGATTAAAGAACAATATCGTTATTATACTGAAAGCATTAGGCCTATATACGGTCGCACACATTTATGCGCTCGTGTACTGAATAAATGCATAAGCATAACAAGCTTCTACGCGCGCGTGTATATATGATAACGTGTGTTGGTATATGTAGAAATTCACAAAAAATTGCCCATAACTTGTCTGAAAAAATGACGAAAGAAAAAGTTGAAGCACACCTCTGAGAACTGATTTTCCTTATTCTTTAACTAACATAGTCCTCGAAAATGATGGTGAACATAGAAAACCGGGATAGTGTTTTTCAGAAAGCTGCAATTCATGTTTGAAGCTCTGAATGCAAAATAAGCGATTTTTCGTTATTTTCACCAACATGATATGGATATTAAATGATCTCATAATAACAGGATTTGTTTATAATTTTTTTATGATTAAAAACTAGAGAAGATGAGCTTTTATTTTCTCATGATAAAATTAAAAAATGCATTTTTTGCTCAACTTTGAACTTTGATAACTTTACAAAGAATCAACATATTTCAATTTAAAAAAAAGCAAATGAAAGCTCATCTTTTCTACTTTTTAATCGTAAAAAAGTTATAAGCAAATCATGTTATTATGAGATCATTTAATATCCATATCATGTTGGTGAAAATAACGAAAAATCGCTTATTTTGCATTCAGAGCTTCAAACATGAATTATAGCTTTCTGAAAAACACTATCCCGATTTTCTATGTTCACCATCATTTTCATAGACTATATTAGTTATAGAATAAGGAAAATCAGTTCTCAGAGGTGTGCTTCAACTTTTTTTTCTTCGTCATTTTTCAGACAAATTATGGGCAATTTTTTGTGAATTTTTACATATATGTACATATAGAGAGTCTAAGGGTAGACAAAGGAAAGACCATTACTTTTTTCTGTATTCCCTCAATACACACAACGGCGATACTTGGATAGGAGGAAGTATTTATTGTCTGGTACGTTACTTAATTTGTTGGTTATGTATACCTATTAATTTACGAACGCGGCTTTACATCGAATTTTTTCTTATATTTGGTGAATAATATATGGATTTCGTGACTCAGCATCGTATGTGTTTGGATGCTTAGTCTTTTTTTTCTCATAACTTTGGAGCGGCGCAAGATTACAATGACTTTGACGCTTTCAATGGTCAGATTTTCAAAATCATAGTTATTAGATTACTGTGTGAAACTTATGTACATTATATTTTGGGGAATTATTATGCAATGCAACTACATATTGCAACTACGTTTAGAGTGGCTATAAGTTTTCAGATCCTTTGATAAGATAATCGAAAATATGTTACCATTTATAAGGTATAAATAGTTGGAGATAATTATTTTATTAATTTTCTCTCATTGAAATGATAAATTGAATGTAAATAGATGAAAGATCTAATTTCATAAAATGGTGAAGTAACTGCATATAATATATATTATTTTTTGTCCTTTAAACTGCGATTACAATTGATGACGAATAATTATATAAGAGTTACGTTTTCCTTATAGAATTTCTATTTAATGTTTTGATATATAAATATATTGTAGCATTATCAGATTCGAATTTTTTTCATGATATACTTTCATTTACTTATTAACTTATTACATAAAAGGATGATAACACTTGATTTTCATATCTGATATCAAGAAAAAAAATGTATATCTTTTATGAAATTCGTTTCATTACAATTAAGTATAAATATGCATGACCGTTTTATGGTAATTAACTCATAACACTAATTATTTTGAAAACTTTTAGTTTCAAATATATGTACAAACATTACGAATTTATTATGAAAATACACATAATAAGTAGCCAATATTGTAAAATATTATTTTTTGCGTTCATAATTTTTGTATATATGTTATCAACATGTAGTAATTATTATAGTAGTTTTTTTGATTTTCAATGAATAAGTAGTTTGCGCATCGTCATAAAATATGCGTAGAGTAAAATAATAGTTAACAATACGTGCATGATGAATCGTTATAAGTTAGACAAAAGATTTTGTCGTTGGTATTTGTCAGTGCCTAAACTTTTTGATTTCCTAGACTATGGAATTTCTATGCCTTTCATTTACAGTACCTTTCTACAAGTATCTCAACATTTATAAATTACATATTATAATTACGATACCTATATATAAGTCAATAAAATAATATTTTACTTGACATATGAATATTTTAATTTTTTTTTATTTTTTAACATATGCAAAAGTTAACATTTTTAAACCATATTCGTATTAAGATTCCATTTCAACTAATGCATACTATTCACTAATGATTTTATACTAGACTTTGAAATTAAAATCATAATAATATACTACATTAAATAATGGTCAACAACAAAACTTGGTTACATTTCAATTGAAAATAGTGAATTTTACTTATATAAAAAAATAAAATTATTGATATTTTATCTTTTTCAAAATATTCAATAATAGTTTTAAATGTGTAATAGATTCAAAGTTTATTATGTTCATTTATTTGTTAAGATTACTTTTCAGATATTGTAAAGACGTAATGAAATTGTTAAAATGATTAATCACTTTTAACGCATGAGTTATATAGATAGATATTATCGAATAGTTTGAAATATAAGATAATTATTCATGTCCATAGATTGATAATCCTGACGCTACTTTATGCTCCAATAAGAAATAAGTGACAAGCTGTAAATAATTTGCTGATACATCAATCGAGAATTGACTTCCCTCCTTCTTCGTTCTCAATGCGCATCCAGAGAGAATGATGATTAGATTCTCCACAGGACATTGCGTTATTGCATGACATCCATAAAGTGCGTTCTGTTACCGTAACTACAATCTAAAATCGAGAACTTCAACAACATTTTCCGTATATATTTACTGCTATCCGTAACCATGAAGCAAATAATAATCGAAAAACATAGCCAGGGCAAAGATAAAATTGTTTATAATTCTGTTAATTTATTTTAAAATTGTGAATTTACAATGAGAAAATTTTCCTAAAGAGTAACCTTCGTTACTAGTTATCGCGTACAAAAATAACAGTTTGATTCCTACCGACAAAAATTGATGAAAAACGACTATAAGATCCCTTTGGAGCATTACGTTATCACGTTACATTCATAAAAGTAACATTTTCTTACTATGAATGCAAATTGAAAACTTCACCTACATCTCCAGTTTATTTATCGTTCCCTATAACCATAAAAAGAATAAAGATGACTACTATTTCGAAATACGACAATGAGACTTTTTTTAAACCATCGTAAAAAAAGAACGTAAGTGTTCGGTTACGGAGCACAAAAAATGTGTTTGTTTAATACTTTATTATTAATAAAAATAAAAGCAGTTTTTGCTACATTAACACTGCTCATGCTCAGGAGAAACCCATACATAGCAATTATGATAAATTATTATGTAAATATCGAAAACAGACACTTCAACGCGTTTATGCGTGGATTTACTGCTGAGAAGAATCGTGAAGGCAGCTTTAAAAGTAGAACAGAAGTAATTAAATACTTAACTTGCTATTCCTTCAACTGAATAATTTCGATTAAAGTATCAATTTGTTCTGAAGAAATTTAATACTTTATTTTTTAAATTACATGGATATGAGCCTGTGTAATTTGAAATTACTTGATTGAGGTGATCATCAATTTCACTATTTATTAAATAATAAAAGTTTACGATTTCAAAGGTAGTTTATTAGGTATAATTATTAAAAAATTTGTCAAGTTAAATTGAATTTATGCCTAATGTATATTATTATTTTAAGCCATTTTATATACAGCTAAAATTTTTATTATAAGCTTCTAGCACAACCATTGAAATTTCAATCTCTCAAATACATCGTAGCTATACAGTCGTCGTAATCCTCTTTCATCCGCATAAAAAAGGGCTTGAGTCAAATCTAAAAATCACATTCCCGAGCCTAAACCTATATGTGGAATGATTAATAATATCAAAGAAGGTTTGTATAAAAGTGATATGTTACCCCGGCGGGTATAACGCTACCACGCGAATTCGGTACTCCGTAATTACTTCAGATAACAATCGCATTACGCTCGGCTGCTTCATACAGCCAAAATTCATCGATACGTCCGTGTAATCCGCGCGTTGTTAGTGGTTTGCAACGCTCGACCGCACAGAGACATTTGGAAATCGATACATCTCACCGATAATGGGAAACCCCTGACCTAGCGCCTTGACACTCATTCTTCTCCTCCTTCTTCTTCTTCTTTTTTCTCTCTATCCAGTCGCTCTCTTCCCGCCTCACCTTAGCTCTGACAATCGCGCGGCTTCGTCGTCGTCGTGTCGTAAAACCGCGCGACGCTCGTTCTCATACAGTCGAATACACCCGCGAGCACGCGCGTGCGCTCGAGAGAGCACTTGACTCATTCGAACAAAAAAACTATATATATATATATATATAAGAGAAGCAAAAATAGGTGCGCGCGTGGAATACACCCACTCGAGGTGACTTATGGGTAACGCCTAGATCATAATATGCACGCGCTGATTGTGCCGGATAAGGCTAATAGGCCGACTGCTGCCACCGCGCTATTTTTTTTTCATCTCAACATAAGAGCGCTAAAAGTCGTCTTCCCGCGATCTCCACGGCCGGCCTCATAATTGATATCGCACGAGGTCGCGTCCATTACGTGGCCCCGCGGCTGCGCGCAACACACACGATAATTATTACATAAATGTCGAAAAAATGGGTGCGTATGTGTAAGTACAGCCAGCGTATAGAGTGTGGGCGAAATTCTATTGTGCCGCGACGAAATTAGGTGCAACGCGCAGGTATACACACTTACCCACGCTGTTGGCGAGAGGAAGAAATAATTTTTTAATAAATTTATTGAATTTTTTTGTTGTATAACAATGGTCTGTTCTTTCAATTGAACGGTCATAGTTACCTGGTCGATATCAGTATTATTACGTTTTTTGGAGTGCTTGGGCGTGTAATTGAGCGTTTTTTTCGTAGGTAGAATGTTTTGTAAAATTGGTGGATATTAAACCCTGATTAATGCTAATTAATTGTGTTATAAAGAGAATTTAAAGTGATTTTTTTATTTAAATATTTTGGAAGCGAATTATAAAAACAATTGAATTAATCGTCTATGAGTAATATTTAATGCTTTGAATAATATACGATTCAGATTTAATGACGTCGTAACGACGTTATGACTCCTATGAAACATTGTGAAATGAATTTTTGTTCGAATTGTCAGAAAAAATGACTGGACCGTATCAAGGTAAACGGAGCAAACGTTTATGAAGACCAATGTCAAATTTTTCTACAAGACTCTGACGAAAACTAATGAAAAACAAACATTCCACTGTTGTCGGCTGCAATGGCCAATGATGAAAATGGGTACCTTTTCTTTAAGCAAACACTACCTTAACGAGACCAATAATCCTGCGATACTTTGTAAAAACTGATTGATTTAAGAAACAACGTACTGAAGACAATTAAAAATTTTATCAAATGAATATTTTCCTGTCATTATTCAAGTCTTTGTATATTTAAATATTTGCAACAATTCTCACATATCTCATATAAAATGAAATGAAGCGGCGTTAGAACCTTGAGCCACGGACATAAATTCTTGCATGAAGCTCCGGCGGGACCGCTTCCCCCAATCTCTCGCAACAATAGGAGAAAAAAAGAATGGCAAAGCCGTGCGCGAAATTAAAAAATAACATACAATTTATCCGAAAAATGTGCTCTCGATGCGATAACGGCCGTTTCGACAGCCTCGCGCGTCCATCTTTCTCTGTCTCTGCGTAGACCGCGAGAGAACAAGTCCAGGAAGCCGCCAGAGTTCCGCGTGCGTCCACGTGTGTACGTATATGTGCGGGAGCCGCTTGAAATCGACGAGCGGCGCATACATCATATCTGTCGCGGCTCACTTGTATATTCACGCATCTCTTTCGCTCTAAAAATTCCAAGCGCGTGTTACACTTCTCTCCTATACTGTCGTGCACGCACGCTGTTTTTTCTCTCCCCTCGCGCACTCGCGCGCACGACTTTCGACTTTCGTCCCGTCCTTCGCCACAATAGAGCCGGGGCTATTTGGTAAGAGACACTGCGCGCGTATTATGTATATACACATACACATATATACAGCCAACAATTTCATAGTTTCATTGATGAGGAAAAAAGGAGCCGCTGCCGTATAGCGGAGAACCAGACCTTGAATTACACAACGAGGCGGCGGCGGTAAGGCGTTTAATGCGAACCGGACGGTGGCTGCCCCCATCGGCCAAGAGACGAGCACACGCCCCGTGTGGCAGGTGAGTCCCCCCGCGCACGCGGAGCAGTATAAAAGTCCGACGATGCTGGTTGACGGTTATCAGTTCGCGGTTTGCGCTAGTACAACGAGTACCTAGTGAGATACACCCCGGTGACAGCCATACAGTTTGAAGATGTACTGCAAGGTACGCGACGAGACATCCATCAGTTGTGATATAATACTAGAGCTTGTGCGATTTTCGAATCGAGCTTTCTTGGTGCTTTTTAATAATATTGTGCTGTGCAGTGCGGCGCTTGAAGAGCTTAATCAATTATTGATAATAATTGACGGTGCTTAGCATGGTTCATGAGTATTCGCGAAGTGACACTATTTTAAATTTATTTTTTAAATGTATATAGTTTGCGCCTTTTTTATTAATGAAAATTATTTTTTAGCGTCAATCCGATTTCATTTGATTCATTTCATTTTTTCAAATAGATTATGTAATTGCTTTAATTCCTCATTTTGACAATTGAGAATATTTTAAATGAATTAATTTTCTTTTTTTAATGAATCTGCATTTCTGCAAAATTTTCTTGTAGATTAAACTTAATGAAATTTAGTGTAGGCTTATAATTCTGATTCCAATAAGAGTTTTTTCATATCAAGTTTCCTTTGCAAAATTTTATAAGCTTTATTGAACTGCAATATTCTGTTGTAGAATATTTCTTTAAGGAAAACGTATTACTGTAAAATGAAAAAAATGTTTCATGCAGACGATAGAGAATTATTAATGAACACGTATATACTACGTATACTTTCGATATAGGCAACGAAAAGCATTTCCGTGACCCATTCTATCTTTAAACAATCCTCTTTAATATATTGGTTTTGAAACAGCATGGTTTGTACTTTCCTTACAATGGCTCTCTCAGAAAACTTGGCTTAGTATTACTATTTTAAAATAACAGAAAATCCTATTATCTCACCGCATCCTTGTGTAGAACCATATCTCCAAAGAAAATTGCTTGAAATATACTTCATGTCTAGACATTTATAAAACAATTTCTCGCTTACTTATTCGAAAATTAGTTTTTTTCATACATATTGATAATGTTTTTTAATATCGCTTTTCTCAATCTTTATTTTTATTGGTCACCACTAAAAAAGATTAAAAAATTATAATAACTTTCACATAAAGTTAAAAAATCGTCACGACTACAAATCATAACTGCGCCACTCATTCAGTTTACACTAACCTTCCTATAAAGCGTGGAGGATTCAATTTATCTTACGTAACCGCTAATTTGTTCGCACCGCCCGAGCTCGCACCCTCAAGCTCGCCCCTTCCGTGATATCTATCACATGCTTTACTCTCCACTCGGCCGAAAAACCCCAAGCTCTATACTGCAACCCTGTGCCTCCTCTCCCCCTTTGAGAGCAAAAACGAGGCTATCTGTATCAACAAACGAGTCACGCACCGTATCTCTCCTCCGAAATTGCAGAGTGTCAGCCTCCTTCTCGTCGTCCTGGCTTGCGCGGGTCGCGCGCTCGCCGGAGCCGCTCCCCTGCTGCCGTACGGTGCCGCAGCGGCTTACGGCGGTGGCTTGGACATCGACGGAGCCTACCACCACGCAGGTGCAGCGCCTCTACTTGTGCCCGGTAAAGTCGTCCTCGGAGCACCGGCCCTGGCCTACCAGCAGCCTCTTGCCGCATACGGAGGATACCCCGCTGCTTATGCTGGTTACGGACATCACGGAGAGTATGATCATCATGACGATGATGGTCATCATGGAGATCATTACGTAAGCAAACACTTTCTTTTCGTTGGAAATTTATTTTCATAAACTATTGTTCAAATGGTAAACTGTTTTATTTTTAATTATAATTAATTTTCTTTGAAGTACATTTTCACTGATCAATTTTTTATTTTTATAAATTACTTTGCCCTACTCAATAGTCAATTTGCTATCGAAAGATTGAAAAATGAAAAAAATATATAATCTACGATTTGAACGTGTAATCATATAATCTTGAAAGAAAGTGCATATCATCGTTAAGAAAAAATACTTATTAAGCTATTAAAAATGTATCTAAAAAATTCAGTGTTATAAAGTGCCGTACAAAATTTCCGTGAAATAGCAAAAATGCTCCAAGGTTCGGTTTCATAAGAAGATTCCTTTTGTTTGATATAATATTCCAACGGTCTTATACAAACTTTTCATGTAGGTACCACCTCATTGGTATTCTATTGAATTTAAACTCCTTTTGAGGATTTTATTAAATTTTTAAAATAGGTTGAAAACATTTTTTCGAAATCTTTTCATATTATTAAAAGCGTGAAGCTTTCTTTCTGAGAATTTCACTAGAATTTTCTTAAATTCGTTTCGGCAAACGAGAAAAGGCCCGATTAATCCTCGCTAGTCCGAGCGATCTTATTAGTATTGAAACGTGCTGCAAATGTTTAGCGAATCCTTCTTTGACAGTGACTCGTCGCGCGATCAACCGGGAGGGAAAGATAGTTAATTGAAGGATCAAGGGAAACGAGCGGAACGCGATCACCCCAGCGACGGCTTCGTTAAGCAAAGCCCAGACTCGTTTGGGGGCTTATTTGGGTCATTCGGTGTTACCAAATGTGGCGCTTAAACTGGCTTTTTCTTTCAAAATTGTATGGTTCTCTCGCTGCCTTAACTTCGCTACTCTAGTTTACGCTGTTCGACTGTATAAGTGTATATTAAGACGTTATGTGTTACAATGCGAGCTATAACTGTTTGAACATTTCTGCAACGTAATTCTGATGTAAAATTATTTTGCAAAAACAATATTACGAATAAATCTTGATGCAAATTTGAATAGCCGGGCGAATCAGAGCATGTAAATTTAATGTATTCGAGACTTATTATTCTTCATATAACTTGCCGTCATTAAGGTAATGACGTGAATCCAATAACGCCATAATTAAGATCAGCTTAAGACTTTCAGTACTTAATCGTTTTAATAAATTGATTAATGTGTTCGGCATAAATAGTCTTGTACTTCTTATAGAGAATGAATTTCATTATTTAAAAAAAATAAGCAATTTAACTTCCAAGAATTTTTCGAAGCAAGCCAGGTGCAATCGCCTAAACACTCCCGAAATAGGCACGCGGCAAGCCCCCTAGCTTCTTGCACCAACATGACGTAAGCTTTAGTGGTAAGCTATTGCATTCCGAATCGCCCTTTCGATTAAAAAACACAATAGGTTCTTAAAACAGCATACGCATTCCTTTAACTGCCTCGTTAAGCCAATGAGAAAAGTCAGCTCACTCTGTATATATGCTCTTCGTTCGCAGGCCTACCCCAAATACGCGTACAACTACGGCGTTAACGACCCTCACACCGGCGACGTCAAGTCCGCGTACGAGGAGCGCGACGGTGACGTCGTCAAGGGATCCTACAGCGTCAACGAGCCCGACGGCACGATCCGCGTGGTCGAGTACACGGCTGACGACCACAACGGCTTCAACGCCGTCGTCAAGAAGATCGGCCACGCTGTCCATCCACAACCGATCCACCACGCCGCCCCCATCCACGCCGCCCCCATCCACGTAGCGCCCGTGCACGGCCACGGCTACGGCTACGGCTACGACAGGAAGTGAGGGAGACGACGGAGGAAGCGATCGATCGACCTCCTGTCTTTCTGTTTGCGCGTGAAATGACGGGAGAAAGATCGAAGGAGAGAAGGAGGAGCTTTTGTGTGAAAGCATACACACGCTGTACTTAAGGAGCGCCGTTGTGGCCTGGGACCGAAGGTCTGACGGCAGCTGAGATTATACGAAGAGTATTATTATTTAATGTTAGGTGTCTGCAATAACGGCGCGCGCTGGACTCTAGCGCGCGCACACACGTCGCACACAACCCACACACATACACTCTGTGAGTCCGCACTACGGCGGAGACTTTTATTTTTCATGAGTTGAATAAAATATTTTTACAATATTCTTATGTGTACGCTGTTTTCACGTCTCCGCCATTTCCTTTTCCTGTCTCTCTCCCTCTTTCTCTTTTAGTAGCTAATAATAGGAATAATAATATAATAGTAGATTATCAATTTACAATTCCCTACAATTTAACGAATATTCAAATATAATAAAATCTTCAAGCATAAAATAATTAAGGACTAAATTAATGCAGATGATTGAATTGTAGATATACCATACTAAATTACACAAGCAATTATAGATACATAAAAAGAGGCAGCGTATAATACTGATGATAGCTTAATAGTTGTTAAGTATTTTTCTCTTGATTATTATGTAATTTTGGACTTAAGACATTGTGTTTTCACTTATCTAGGAAAATCGAGCCATAGGTAGATAATGCGTGAGTTACGAAAGTCATTGTACTAAAAGAAATAGTATATAATATTTTCAACTAAAATATTCTACTTTTTTAAATTACTTAAGTTCAAATTTAAGAAATTCTCCCATAAATTTTATTCGTTAAGTAATATAGTCTTAAATAAATTACCTTTTCATAAAAGAATATTTTATGAAATTATAGCTGTTAAATAAGCGCTAGCCTTAAAATACTAATACGCTTATTTATCTCTTTCTATTCTTCTTGAGTTTAATACAAATATGATGTTCGCACCAATTTTCACGTCGAAAATTTAAACACAACATACATTGTTTCATTAACGTATATTTAAACGATTATATCACCATCTTTATGCACATTGCACTTTCTCACGCTAAACTTGGTATGTTACACCTATTGTTGGAATTTTACTGAAAAATTTTATTGTGTGTGAATAACAACCTCATAACGAATTCAAAAGGTTTATTAATACATTCTTAACAACACTTTGAATCACGTTCATATATATTGGGCTCCAAGACGCATTATTCAATTTTTTTTCTATATATTCAATGAATCTTGTGTATAAATGATGAAAACAAATTTAATGATATTAAAAATTTTTTTATCGAGTCGACATTAAGTTAATAATAGATTAGCAAATATTCGAACCAAATTTTATTTAGGAATACTTTGCAACATATCCATTATAACTTTCATAGCCATGATTTAGTTGATACAGACAAATACATTTCAGAAAACTTACATATTAATTTCGATTTTTTCACGCTTAACACTTTTGCAATTTACTCACGGGAATATTGTTTTTTAAATCAAATGAACAAAAAGATAATGTTCTTACACGCAGAAATGGAAGCATAAAGAAAGTTTATCAGACAGTAAATCGATAATTTCACTTGAAAAATAATTGTAAATATATTCAAAGATGGTTAAGTTAACTAATTATTCAAAATATATTTTTTGAATAACAAATAGATTTCAATAAAGAATACACATAGACGTAAAAGATTTATTTTATTAATTAATTAAATTATAGGTAAATACAGAATAAGAAGAATATTTTAAATGAAACTTACCCATGCTTCGTCGAATATTTTGTGAGCAATTATGCTGGTACTCTCAAACATATCCTTTCCGGGTCCGGATGCGAAACACATTTCCTTTTTACCGGAACACGTGTATTGAGCTGTGCAAGCCTTTCCGGAAAATTCACATTTGGGTCCACGCGTGTTTGGCGACACATCGCCTAAGTTTGTAGATGCAAAAGCTGCTACAAAATCCCCCTGTAATCAAAACAAAATAATATGTATTTATCTATCTTTCGTTTACAGCCTTTATAATTTTAATTAATAAATAACATAGGTCCACAAAATAGAAAAAGCGGTTAGACAATGAACTAGACTATGGTATTTCATGTATTATCGCCCATTAAAGTCGAATATGATCTTAGTTTTGGCACTTTGCCTAAGGATTTTAAAAGATATCGCACATTCTAAAAATTTTGATATAAGTTTACAGAAAAGTCAAACAAATTTTTGTTAATCATTTAGATCAATAGTATTATGCGATATTAATTAATTGCTACCAAATCCACTTTGAATCATCAGAACACGATTGATTCTCTTTGAGAAATATTAAATTGAAAATTTGAATTATACGAATGCGATTTTCTGATGCTAAATATAATGGCCGAAAATTTGGATTTTCTATTTCTAGAAGAAGGAAGATCGTATTTAGATTATTCAAAGTGGATCTTTTAGCACATGACTAGTACTATATACTAACACTGCTTGAAGATATATCAAAATTCTTAAACCTTGGTATGAACACATTTCAAATATGTCAGAGAGGGGGTCGATATCTTGAACCACTTTTTTGTGGGGCTGTATAATTGTTGTGCAGAAAAAGTATTAAATGTTAATGTATAAGCATGATCTATTAAGCATCAAATTAAATACGACTCTGTGGATATCTATCAATATTTTGTATACATCTCAATCAATAAAGATCATAAAACTAAGATCTAAATTCATAGAATCAAAAGTTAACGACAATCTTCTTTGGGTTAACGCCATGTGATATACCGACGTAATTCTAGAATGTCGATATGTTTTGCGGATTCTACCAAAATCACTCAAAAAA
>JAYJLV010000027.1:7622813-7657272 GCA_036873485.1 Torymus texanus | reverse complement strand
TGAAATGTTTGTTGAAATATTTCTGCATAGTTTATGTAATGATGTAGCAAGATTTCTGCAAGATTTTTAAGATATATTTTTTTGAATCTTTCATCAAAACATTTCGTTTTTTGTGGGATATGTACTAATATTTTGAATTGTATTTTTAGGTAATTTTACGCAGATGATTTTATAGCTGTAAGACCCCCTTAATTGTACTTACTTATACATTTTTTATTAGATACAAATATATTTTTAATTGTACAGGAGTTTAGAGAGTACCATAGCAACTGAAAAAACTTGGAAAAAATTGTGTTACGAAAACTTGAAATATATGTCCGTCACCGGGAATCGAACTCACGACCTTTGGGTTTGGAAGCCAAGATCTTAACCACTAGACTATCAATGCCGTTGAAAACAAATAACATAAGAAGGTATATGAGGCGCTTCAGAATCGTTTCGCTTCAAAAGGATTCCTTTCGCCTAAAAAAGAATACATCTTTGCGGGATCAAATAAAATACTTTCGGGGCAAGAAAAATATATTCTGCATGCAAAAAATCAAGTTTTTGCCTCAAGAGGAATATGCTAGGTTCAAAACGGGAATCGTTTTACCGCGAGAGGATTTCCATAAAACGATTTTCGTTTTGCCGCTAAAGGACCATTTTTCTGCGTGTAGTCACACATGAAATTTAATACACACTGGACTTATTGAATTAAATTTGATGTACATATTGTATATAAAATTTCATCAATCTAATGTTCGTTAGTTGAATTATTTATTCATTAGGTGTAATGAAATTTAATGTAAATTATATTAAATTCGATTTACTCTAATATTAATTTCATGTTCCTGTGCTGTAATATTTAGAGAGGTTTACTTTGAGATTTATGAACATTACATTAATTTTAATTTACACATGTAATTTTAATGGGATCTGAACATTTAAGTACAAGTACATCAAATTTCATGTACGGAGGCAAGAACATTTATGTAGACGCTTTAAATATAATGTAAAGATACTTCAAATTTCATATTTTTCTAAAGAAATCTATTTTTTGTTACAAGTTCATTAAATTCAATGCACATTTGTAACTTAAAAGTACATTAAATTTGCGGTCATTTTTTACAGTGAAACATCAGCATATGCACATAAAATATTTATCACATGAACCTGATATTTCATTATCAACATTAGTTTTTTAACGTACCTTCTTCTCATTTGCTTCTAGTACATGTGTGTAAAATTCGCTGCTCATATTTTTACAATAATGTATAAAAACAAGATTGGTTGAGTAGTTTCGTAAAATGAAATAATTTTAAATCTTATATATCGAATCGATCATATTATGGGGATCATTTGTGATTTTTCTGCAATAATTTATTTAATATAATCAAAAAAAAAAATTAAAACCTTACTTTATCTATTATTTTTAAATAAGTACTATATTCTTGATAATATTATACTTACAAAACGATATACAGTAATAAATAATTATTGTAAGCGTACGTATTTTTATTAATATATGAAATTTGTGCATATAAATAGAAAAATACAAGAATCAGAGGTGTTATATTATGATATATTTATAATTTATAATGTTAGTTATATTTATTACTAGTTACGTAAATAAATTGTATGTCTTATATACCTTAAACAAATGTCTTAAAAGATTTAATCAGCGTACGCTTTATAGTGTAAAAACATAGGAACAATGTACTTATATATATAGTTACAAAAAAAGTCATTTTGTGTCATTGATTTTGTCGAAATTCAGATTGCCAATAACATTTGACGAACACTCTTGTAATAAATAAATGCATTTTCATTATATCTAATTGAAAATTTAAGGTTATTTATTTCATCTACCTATTATATACTAATTATAACTAATTATTAATTAATAAACTGATAGTTATGAAATTTCGATCATTTGGTAATATATTAATTTAATTAAAATAATATGTAAAATTATTGGAATGTTTAACGCATATTTTTATAAGGAAAATTTCGGAAACTACTTTAATGACAATAAATACAACAATAGAAAGATTATTATCAAAATTAGTCTCAGATATTAAAGTTATTTCTGAATTAATTATAATTCATAGACTTTTTTATTACAAAAGGATATTTTTGTAGAACGAGATTAACAAGTAATTATAAAAACTAAATGTTATTTATTCCTTATACTATAAAAAGTTTGGTGTTTCAATGAATTGACATATGTGATGACAATGCGACTGCAACTTTAAGCATTACTTTGCATCTTCTGGTGCTCACTACCTTGGCTAAACACGTTTATGTGACGGCTCTTCGAATTTCAATTAAAACCGCAGGATTATTCGAGCGAACCTGTTGATATAAGTACCCGCTTTGTGTTTGTTCGAGCGTCTACCGTCCTAAATCATTGTATATATGAGCGACCAGGCAATCGTTGCAGTTCACTTTCCTTTCAGCCAGTACTGTGCATTAGATAAGAAAAAAAAGGGGAACTGTTTTCCCTCTATATACTGGTAAATAGTTTTAAGGCACTAATCTCATGTAAAAAGAAGATAAAACCGCAATTAAAAAAAGAATAACTTTCGTTCTAAATTCCGGCTTTGGCACTAAATTTTATTTCTGTATTAAAAAAACGCCCGGAGTCGATGCAAAAAGAATTTCTACTTCTGCTGTCCATCTTGTTGCGCTCTCTAGTTGTTATCTATGAAAGCTTCCACGTACACGTTTTTCTATCACATCTACACCCGCTACCGCCACCTACACCAACTTCGTAACTCTATTGATCAGATAGACGTTTTACTCATCGGATAGTATACCGACCGTAAGTAACGGTGAATGTCCTTTATGCTACACACGATCAATCGTAACCTTGTAAAAAATAAATATGTACCTTCAATAAAAAAATATGTTGATGTTTTTGTACACTTTTACGTACTATTATATTCCAAGCGTTATGAAAAATCACACGAAACTGACCCATCGCATGAAAAAATATCTTCTTCCGATTTCTAACAAGCTAATTCAAACCCACACGCGCACCATAAAAAATAGCTGTTACGTATACAGCACCGTCCACTAAAGAAATTTATCCTGCATCTGAAATGCGTACACTAGCGTACGCCTCCTTGGTGCGCGCGTTCATTACCATCGCGCTTATACTACCCTCTCCGACTTATCTCACGTCCTTACATAAACCCGGCGTGTGTCTCCCCTCGCTAACAAAAACACTCTGTCCGAGACATAAAAATCCGCGCCATTTTCAAGATGTCAAGAGGCTGTAAATTCCCGTTCCCCCTCTCTCTCCGCACACCGAGAGATATCTAAGAGCGAGGAAAAGCCCTCTGGCGAGCTGTGCGCTTTCCTTATGCCACACACTCGCGTAGCGCGTACGTTGCCTCCTCTGGTGAATTAGTAAGCAGGGAATGTGAATGGCTCGGTTAAGCATTATGGAGGAAGGCATGAGCCAGCCAGCCAGCCAAGCAGGCAGGCAGGCAGGCAGGCAGGTCGACAGGCGCAGCCGTTTGCCTTCAACGGCAGCGACCCCATTCGCTACATTCCTTCTCTCTCTCCCTCCTCCTCCTCCTCCTCCTTCTCTCGCGCCGCGCGGTTTTGCCTTTTCCATCGCGCGCGTTTCTTCCTGATGATGACGGAGAACGAGAATAATATCGGAGAACACATGAGAGAGTTGGTAAGTATATGATGAACCTGGAGAACGCGTGTGAGTCTTATATGCGCGTGTGTGACCAAGTTTTTTTGGGAATCGACGGCTCTATTAGCGAAAGTTGAGTTTGACCGATGACTTTCTTATTTTTAATTATTTTCATATTTTTCATGTGGTATGCTAGAAAATAATCTGCGCAGCTGAGTTGCCAAAAATATCGGCAAACATATAATACCTGTTTTGCCATATTTTCTTATTCTTTACATAATATTGTTGTACACAATGTTATAAAACACTGTTATTATTTTAAAAGTCTCCATATTATTTTCATAAAGTGAATACGCTACGGTTACACTACGAAAAACTATTTTACTTCTTGGCAGTAGAAGCTTTATAACGGTACAAACAAGTTTTTGAAGTAACATGTAAGAGAAACATGTTTTAAAACCACAACAAATCAAAGAGATCTTTGGCGGCACCTGAGAATCTTTTAACGAAATGACGATGATTTTAAGCTTTGTGTAAAATTATTGACATTCCACTTATTATAATGTTAAATGAATTTCACATATGTAAATTATCCACGGGACAGAAAATTAAATAATATAAATTCTCTTAAAAAAACCCTAATATAAAAATTATCATTGACAAGGCATTAATCACTGCCAATAATATCGATTATGAACAAATGCAAAGGATTAATAGAAATGTAGACAGTATGCGAATAAGGATGTGCTAAATGTATGAACAGGTACTATAATTCATGATAGTGAGTCGAAAATTATTCTGTCAATTTTCCTTCTTTTTGAATTAGAAATTTAGTAGAGGAGCTTTAGAAAGCCTGATTAACTTTTTAAAATAATCTATTCGATATTAGCTCGTGAATTTAAAGTATCTAACACTTTCTCTCGAATTTATCCCTTGCTAGATCAGTCGACCAATTTTAAGCTTATTTAAAATACAGCCACATTTATTAAACCAGGTTTTATTAATTGTACTTTTTTATACTTACAATGGGAAATTAAAATAAAATTAACATCAAGTCAAGTGAAAAAAAACAAATATTTACCAAAACATACATAAAAACTATACAAAAGATTTTAGTTATACAAACATGCTAAAATGAATATAATAGGAGTCAGGACATTTCATAACGTGTAATGATGGTTTAAAATGATGTTGTAATTTAATTTATCGTTGCTTGCAGACGTTCAAATACACTTTGAGAATAGGACACACATCACTTAAGTTTTACACTTCTGTTAATAAAAGAATGTATTCACAATACCTTGATATTTTTAAATTATATTATTTGTCATGTAACACTTTCTTCTCATTGCATGTCATGGATATGTATGAATCTTAGATAATAAATAGAAAACCAACTGTAAAAATCTTCAAGTCATACGATACTAAACAGAAAATAATGTTGCACTTAAAAACGAGAGCTATTTTTATTATAACAATAAATATTAGGCAATAAGATTACTATATGAATAATATAATACAATTTAATATAAGTATAAATTAGGTGCAAATAGGAACTAATTTTTTCGATGATGAAATGTAAAGTAATTTAAAACAAATTATTGTCAATATAAAATCATAATTACTATTGTTACGTACGAGGAGAAGAGGGAGTGAATGAAAATGAATAAGTCGCGTAAAAAATATGAGACAATCGGGACTCGAACACACGGACCCGCGAATCCGTAGTGGATCAACGGAGCTAATGTCACGAGGCTTACTCGAAGGGCTCGCGCACGTCTTGTTCTTATCGTTATGCCGACGCGTCCGAGCTCGGATGTACAGTCGAGCAGCTGAGTTCGTGACACTATCAAATAAAACAGTAATTTTCACGGGCTTGACATTCCCCGCTCCAAAATCCCTTCAATTCAATGGATGTACCCAAAGCAACCGCGAGAGATTTAACGAGCACGCACGACCGTGCCAATTTTGCGATTTTTGAATGTCGATCCTCCTCCCGGGCGTCCTTCGTGACGCTCAATCGCCTGTCTATAATGCGCCTGCCTACCTCTCTGTTTTGCCCGCAGGGAAAATCGGATACTACCTACATACACACACTCTTGGAATGATCCCACGTGAAACTGGCACGGAGAAGATGTCTCTCTCTCTCTCTCTCTCTCTCTCTCTCGTGACCTTTGCAGAAAAGACTGCCTCCTCTCGCATGTATCTGCAGGTATAGGCCGAGATGACAAACTCATAGGAGTATAGGCTTGCGAAATGTGACGGTGGAGGGAGGACGCAGTGAATCAGCAGTGCGCGAGGTAATCGACCGCTGCCGCGCATATAAGCATCGCGTACAGCATCCTAGAATCATTGTCGCGCGACAGCGTATAGTATAGACTTTGCGAAAGCCTTATGGTCAATTCGAATGCGCGGGAACCTTGAAAACGCTGTTCTTTTCGCTTCTTGCACAAAGGAAGAGAGAAAGAGCACGACGGAGACGAAGCGCGCAGGACTTGTGCGGCAATGCACACGCGGGAGCGCGCGCAATGCAGTTGTCGCTTGCCCCGCGGGAAATGCAATAGAGCGAGTAGTTGCCCAATGGCTACACGAGCACTGCTGCTATTATTTTTATTGTGCAAAGTGACGCGCTTGAGTTGACGGTGATGATGATTGTTCTGGAAGGAGAAAAAAAAATAATTGCGCGGAGAGGGCCTGCAATTAATGAGCCATTGTTAATGACTGTTTGGCTCATCTTGATGTAGATTGGATGAATTAATTTTAAATGATTTCAAAGGGAATTGAGTGCTAATACCGATTGTCTTGCGTTTATTTACTTTAGTCGTGTTGTTAATCACTAACTATAATGAGGAATGAAATATAATATTGCACAAAGTGTTATTGTTATTTATTAATATTATATTACCGTTTAATAATGGATCGATTTTGTATTTAACTGTATGGAGTCTAAATATATAAGAAACGTTTTTGAAAATGAGCATGGGTATATATTGTTATGGAATACAATGTATTATAATTTATTAAATAGTAATTATTCACAATGAATAATATAAAATAATTTATAGTGCGATTTATACTGTATAAACTAATAATACAAGAAGTAATGTCAAATTTTCTCACATCTGTACGATTATATGCTTATGATGGAAAACTTGGAAAATCTGTGACCGAAAATTGCATTGAAAACCTTTAGGTATAGTGAAGCTACTAAACTTTCGGTGACTCTACCCCTGAAACCTTTATCTAGCAATACGAACAAAAATTATATTTCACGAAAAATCCTTGGGCACCAAAATCATATAATTCTTCTATGTCAAAACGTATCATCATCCCAATATTGTCTTTCTAAAAATTCGAAAGCATACTAATTGAAGTATCTAATGCTTATATCTAATTACTTTATCTACGTATCTTTTAATCTTCAAATCAGATTTCTTAAATCATTTTATCTACTTTAAACATGAAAATGACCTATAAATCCTTCGGGCTCATGAGAGAAATAGTCTTTTACAGAAGAAGACTCCAGTTCCTGCATCAGAAAGGCAGTTCTTTCATGTAAGGTGAATTCTCTTTCCACGCATGTATTACAAGCTCTGCTTTTTAATTCAATTCTCCATAACGCAGAATCCAGCCCAGAAATTTCAGATAAGTACATCGCCACCTGTACATTCCGTAAACTATGCTCTTCCCATCATCCGTACTCGTCGCAGCGCGCATCTTCCCCGATTGCGATCCATCTCAATCTTGCTCTCTCTCTCTGCCGTAGACCGAGCATCATATATATATATATATATATTCGTTACACGTCGATTCCGCGGAAAGTAGACCTCGCGAGCACGCGCGCAGTTCCAGGGGAACAATTTTCGTTATTAATTTCGAATCGCCTCTTCGCCGTTCCTAGCAAGCAAACGGAAGGAGCACGCGGCCACGATCCGTAGAACAGTATGTACGAAGAAGAAGAAATCAACGACACCGACGAGGAGGAGGTACACGCCCCGTGATTATGCAATCCGCGTAGTCTACAGGTAGCTCATCGACACGGTTAGAGACGGTGTACGCTGGCTGCGGCTCTGGCATATCCTACACACATAATTTCGTTGGCCAAGCGCGCAATGTACCGTTCGTCCTGCGAGCGATCGCCGATATATACACGCTTGGCCTTTGTAATATGCGGCACGAGTGAGCGGTGCCAGTATAAGCGAGCGAGATATGTGCCTATATAGGAGGAAAGGGAGATGCGCGTGTATATTAAAGTATGCGCATACATGTGGCGGTGAGGAAAATCAGCCGTTCATGGCTAGCTATACAGGAGCTTGATTCATTGGAGGAGACGGGAGGGAGATAAATCGAGCCCCAGGACGTACGCATGATTATCTGGGCTGCAGCGATGAATCAAAATCACAGGTATAGCGAGCTGGTAGCTTGTTTGTCTGTTTGTATATATATATACGCAATGGAGTCGAGCAGGTTGATGGGTCGATGCTCGAGAACACATGGGGAGACGAAGGATCGTTCAGGGGTGGAGAGACAAAATGTCCATTTATTAGCTTTCAATTTGAATAATCGTTATAATTGGCGGAGAAGAACTTAGGCATGTGTTTGACCGATGAGCTCGAATTATGTGATGTGACTATTCGTCAAAATGTGATCTGAAGCTATTTTTCATGTTTACTCGGTATTGAGAAGGAGGAGTCGATTAAATATTAATCTAGAAAGAATCAAGAGTAATTGGAAATCTATTTAAAAGATATTTATATATCATAAATCTTGCTAATTTGAAGCTAACGCTACATTCGTAAGCGTGTTTATACTTTCTGAGCTAATGCGTAAACGTATTTTTTCAATGCAGTTATAATTCTTAAACAAACACCACACACTTCTATTATGAACTCATTAATTCTTTCCGTTACACATCTGTTCGAAATATGGAACGCTGTTTTTTCTTCCATATAATGTTGCTCAAACACTTATTTAAAGCCTGCGTATGTTGCAAGTTTACTTATATTAGAGAAAATTACCAACAACTTAACTATGAGTATGTTTAAAAGTATATCTATAGAAAAACAGAAAACTAAAAAGTTCACTAAACCCGCAGGAATGAGCAGCCATTAAAATCAATCCTCGCACGCTATACTTCAGTCCAAGATAATCAAAGGAACTGCGGTAAAAGGCATATAAGCAAGCTTTTATTTTTAGCGTCGATAATTTCTGCATGCCCCTTGATTCCGTAAACACGCACTCGCCTGTTGCCGAGTCGATCATTACGTATTCAATTAGAAAAGAAAAATCTCTCTCGGAATTCTCTTCCACTGGCGCCCGAGGCGATGGGACGACGCAACAACCGAAGCGTGCCTCGCACGCACGAGGAAAAATCCAAATGAAAATGTGATCTCTTCTAAACTAGTCGAACCAGAGGCGGATGCTGCCGTGCTACCAGCACTGCCACCGACGTCGATGCAAGCAGCGGGAGAAACAGAGCGAGTGACGAAGATGAGGAGAAAGCAGCAGCAGCAACGCCGAGTCTCGGGGCACCTGCATCGTTGCACTGAGCGCCTGCGCATGCTCTCAGGAATGTGTGAAGTGCCGTTGCATATTACGCGCGTATACGCGCGCTCGAGCCACAGCAGAATAAAAAAAACAACGACGACGCGGCGAAGTATATATGTACGCGAGAGTCGCCTTAACTGCCCTTGAAATTGCCATTCCTTTTCCCTATGCAGTGTGCAGAGTAGAGCGCGTGTACTTCGCACTCTATGGTATTCGCGTGGACGATATGTATAGTAGTGGTGACGAGGACGTGGAGCGCCCGCAGCTGCGAGAACAGGTATTTCTAGGATAGGTCGCCACATGCAAATCAATCCTACCGAGGTTCTTTCACTCGCGGTTATGTATCCTTGGATTTTTCTTTGAACAAATGTGTATATCCTGCAGCTTTTCCAGGATTTTCGATTTAGAAATCAGAAAAATAAGTAAGATGCAAATAGTGAATTAGCAGCAACGTGAATCATTATGTGTTGAACGTTTTTTAATGTTTTGTGTTAAATTTTATTGAAAAAGTAACGTCCCTGCTAAGCGCTCATAAAAGAAGAAGAATATATAATATTGAAAATATTATTATGAGTTTTAATTATGTAGAGTATAATTGATAAAAGTTTCCTCAATTGTTAAAAAGAAACTGAAACAGACATGTCATCACGCTGACCTTGTTATATCCCATCGCGACAGCCTATCCGCATCAGTGCGCATAAGAATCTCTATTATGTCATTTCATCGTGACATCGAACCCCGGCGGCCACTTACCTATTTCCATTTGGTGTGTATATATACACAGGCTTCAATCTTGCGAAGCTACGAAACCCACCACAACGCTGATTATTCGTCGTACAAATAGCAAATCGTGCGCCCTCCTCTGGTTAACGGTACTTTTTTCAGTTTCTCGACTGCTGTTGCTCATCGCATAATGACATCCTGTTCTAGTACGCGCAGCATATCGTTCACTCACCTTATTAAAAACATGAATACATAACGATTGGGGCATGGATTTCGGAACTGTGAAATAATCGGAGTAACTAAATTATGTCACTAGTGCAAGAACGGTTATGGTTGTCTGCCGAGACGTAATATTTTCAGATTTCTTATCTGAGAACTGTTTATGTATATCCGTTAAATGTAAATAATAGTAGCAAATCGGAAACTATTATTATTTTCTAAGCCGTGTAACATGAATTTTTTTTAGGTTTATACGCATACTGATTGATGAGATTAACCTCTTTTAATTCTTCGAATATGTTCAGATTGAAGAAAAAAAAAAACTAAAATGTTATTCAAATGTTAAATGTACAGTTATTTAATTTGTACGAGCCATTTCACTTGGTTTGAGAAAAAGTAATAAAATGCAGTCTTAAGAATGAGATAATATATTACAAAAAGTAGTTCATATTTTGTTAAGCTAATCAGAGGTAATACATCTGTTATATCCTCATCGTATAAAACTACGTAATATTTTCATAATATATTTTAATGACTCGTGTATAGATCTCCTAAAGGAGCTCTTTTTAAAATTATTAAAAACCATTTATATTAATTTACATTAAAAAATAAATATTTGATCCATCGTATACACAAGAAAATATTTATATCTATCTAGATGAGAATTAAAATATTATAAGGATTTTTATATCAAGCAAAATAACAGACCACACACCAAAGTGTCAGTATTTAATCAGTGACTATAATAAGCGTCAATCTTATAATATAACGGACAAATGTACTAAAATGTAACTGTAGTATATATTTGATGAAGAAAATTTATAAATTGGTTTTCACGTCACGCAGGAAAAATTTAAATTTTTTAAAATAGCATTAAGGATCTAAACAAAGTAATTTTAAATTAATTTCCCGTTATGGATCTGGAATTCAAAACAGAGATCGAGGTAAGTCCTTGATTAAAGCAGTGTATTTAAATATTTTCATAAATAATTAGCTAGAATAAAATTTAATTATTTATCTAATTGTTTCTCAGTAAAAAATTGTAGTTTTATACATATTGTATAGTTGCCTCTTTCGTAAAGTTCACAAATAATTAATTGGGTTCAAAATAAAATTTCACCTTACTTTCAAAACTTTTGGAGCAAAAAGTTTTCATTCTTTCAAGTAAAAGTACAGCCATTTTAACATGTAGAATAAAGCAATTAGCCCCTAAAATACAACGACATTTCACTGAATTATATAAATTATTATACTGAAAAGTTCACACTTTCATTCTCCTTATACACTTTACTATCTAAAATCCATTGTACAACTCGCATCGTTTATACTTATTAGCTTACAAAATACTTTGTTGCTCTAAGAACATCAGACACATCGTACAGGTGATATAAAAAATCTACCAACGAAATAATCGATTCCACTCCCCGGAAGCAACAACCAACCTTCAATTTGCCTTTCACGTCCACAAAAAATCCCAGCGCAACCAGTTCACCGTCTACTAAAAAGAAGCCAATCCAGTCTTCTTCCCATACGTCGTCCCGCGCGAAATCTAGCGTGGCCTCTAATTTGTCCGGCGCGCACTCGCGCTGCGATTGACAGTTCTCTCTGCGACTGATCGGTATACGCAAAGTGTCTGCGCGGCGTTTACCGTTAGCCCCATGCCGCGAGTCACGGGCTTCCTGCCCGCTTGCGCAAGCGTGAGTTACCTTCGCATCACGCATACTTATATATACACGACGAGAGTAGCAGCCTTTTGCGATCGTGGCCATAGCGCATGGTATAAGGTCCTAGAGGAATTCCAATTAACCTGGGACCGGATAACACGGAGGATGCGCAGATGGCGATGTGCGGTATCGATGAGGGGGAGGCCGGCTGTTGACGCGTTGACGAGTGTATATGCAACGCGGGCTCATGTATGAATGTTATGAGACAACGGTCGAGTGGGTGCCAATGGGTATACGTACGTTGATCCTTGTGATAGGCTACTGTTTATGCAGCGAGATTTTTTAAACGTATCTAAATGCTTGATTCTTCTTATATGAGGTTCCCTTATTGACATTTTTATTTATTTATTTATTATTCAATTTAAAATAATACATTTAACCATAATATTTTCATTAAAAATATACATTACAAAATTATTTATCTTGTTAAGCGTTCTTTAGAAAGGTGTATCGAACATTTTTTATGACTTTAGCTTGCAAGAAATGATGAAACTTTTGGTGAGATTTTTTTCTGAGATCTGAAAACGTGCATAAATTTATATGGCTATTTTTAGAAATAAGGTATTTCAATTATAAATACCTTAAAACTTTGATACTATGAGCGTGGGCTCTCAAAAATATTTTTTGCAGCGTTATGCTTTATAATACATACTCATTAATTGTACGCTGGTACCTTTAAAAATGTGCAATGGCTGTAAAAAACCGGTTTAATTCCAATATCGTTTTACCCCAGCTTCTTCTAGTTATCTGGATGATTGAATTTTCTTACGAATAAGGTCATACAAAAATGTTAAGAATACTCACGTTCTTACGCGATTCAACAAAATTGTATCTGTTTTGAGTAACACTAATATTAACCGATTAATATTTTGAAGTTTTTTTTTATTTTTGTAAAAATTCTTTTCAATATAATTAGCGTTAAAGCTAAAAATATAGTTGCACCCGTTATGAACAACTAACTGTATGTATACAAGTTTTTAGGGTACTGAAATGTAGGTATTGCGCGATGAGCTAGTAATAATATAATAAAAGAATGTAATTTTTCTTGTTATTGTCAAGACAATTATTTTAATCTTCATACCTATTTTATGTTTTGACAAATTATAAAATGAAATAATATACAATTAAATTTTGTAAAAAATTCAACGAAGACTTACATCGGACGAATCAATTAATTTTTTACTCCAAAAATTAAATTAATTTTCTCTGCTCCAACTCATCGTATCGTATCGAAATGATTGATTTTTTCAAAACGTCCGCTCTCCAATACACTTTCCAGCAATTTACTCTCACGATAATAAAGAGCAATCATCAGATATAAGCCGTGCCTTACCCCACTCCAGTTGAACCTACACTCGCGGGACCACTAAAAATAATTCCCAAAAAAAGCACAACGGCTACACAAAACGCTTCGCTCACGCTCGTACAATATACGGGTGGAATGACCCTCCCCGTCGATCTTAAAAGTCAACGGGTGTTCGCTTCGATTCGCGAATGAAACGCCTTTAGTAGGCCAAAAAGCGAAAAGCTGCTACTAGACACACACTTGTTTTCGCGATGCACACGGATAAGCCTGAAGAACAGCGGAGAAATTAAAAAATAAAGCAGAAAAGCAGTACAGTCTCCGTCTCTCAACGTAACAACACCCTGTCGCCACCTGCGACAAGGAACCGCGGCAACGGTGTTTTACGGAACCCGACTTGCGGCCGCGCGCGCACGTCAGCCAGGGTCGACGCCCTGCCGAAAAACTCTCATATAATATCGCTGCTAGATTCCACCGATCGGTATGCAGGCGGCGTCGAGTTGCGCGCGGGCTGTCTATACAGGTTTTCGGCCGCGTGTGAGAAATGGAGACTCCCGATTAGCGCGCGATCGAGTGACCCGACCGTGAACGTATGTGTGTGTATATATACACACACGCCTTGTTCGATCGTTGAGATTTTTTTTCCTCATTTTTTTTTGAACTGTGTGGCTACGTTTTTTGGAGCAAAAGGGTTTTAAAGAGAGGTGACGTGGGCGATTGAGATGTTGACTGATTTTTTATGGTTCGTTTTTTGGCGGTGGCTAATGTGAGAATAAAATGATCTCTGATTGTCCATTCGCTTTATCTGCACTGAGAAAATAGTTACGGTTTCTCTTTTTTTGAGTAAAATACACATACTATATTAGTTATTGATACTATATTTAAGTACTATTACTATTATTAACCGTATTATTAGTAACTTTTACTATAAAATATATAATAGTAACTATATTTTCTTCTCATAGAGTGTATATTTAAGAATCTTTAGTTTATTACAGGTGACGATTCATTCATAGACAATAATCACCCGTGTAACACGGAATAAAAGTAAACATGAATTTATTTTGGATTCTTCACCTGGATTTTAAGTCGTATATTTTATTATATTTTCTTATATATTTCCATATAATTAACTGATATAACAAATTATGAAATTATATGTAATAGTTGATACATTTTGTTTCTTAGATAATACGATAATACGTAGAAAGTTAAAACAAAGGATGATGTTTCGAGTGATAACTAACAATACGTTAAAATCTACGTTATTTTGAACAGCACTATTGTCTAGATGCTTAATGAGCTATCGGGCTTAAAATATAACCACGTAGCGAACATCTTAATTAAAAACCAAGAGTTATCTTGCAAAGTAAGCACTGTCGTGACCAACGTTATATAACAGCATCACATTTCTTCTTCAGCACCATCGGTTCTACGCGGCTCTCACGTGATCTCACGTATACAAAAGTGCGTTGGAAAAGTATTAAACTAATAAGCCAAAGAGCTCCTATATGTACCATATAGACAACTATACGACATGAGGCTTGCGTCACTGCTTACGCGCGCGTGCGAGCGCTTCTGTAATATATCCTACGCGCTTTTACCTCGGACGCGCGAATATATAAAAGTGGCTGTAGGAACGACGTGAATTCTCGTGGGCCGTATAGTGAGCGTTGCTCCATAATAACGCGCGCCACGTCCTACTGCTCTCTCAAAATGGCGAGAACTCGCACTTTTCCGCAGCTGCAGAAATTTCACGCTTTTTATCATCTCGCGTGTGCTCCAGAAAAGCAGTTGGTGCGCCCGTTTTCGCGAGCGCGAGAAATTCGCTGGCTTTGCCTATGGTTAAATGTTGCTGTGTCTGCGCATGCGGCACGCGTCGATGGTGAAAAAATAGAAAACAATCATTTCATATATATACATAAGAATACTACTTATTATCTAACCTAATTGTGATTGTTATTATAATCCTTAGAGAAAAGGCGGATTGAATTTTTTTCAGGTAGTAAAATCGGTCTGGATTGGAAATATACTTCAATGTAGAAAAATAAAGATTTTCTGATATAAATGATAAATGGATATTATTGATGAGTCTGTTATACACTGATATTTTTTCCATATTAGACTTATTATTCTACAGATAATGTTTGCATATACTCATTAGCAAAGATCTCTGATATTTTTTCTTTTATTTAGATGATTATTATTAGATATTTTAAAAACATAATGAACACTTTTTAGTTACTTATAAACTAGTCAATATTTTCACGCCATATGAGACTATCACATTTTTTAGATTTATTTTCTTAATATTTACATATCACTCTTATTTTCTGATATAAATAAAAATAAATCGTGACTTTAAAAACTACTACATAAAATTAAACGCATGACAAATTGAATTAAATTTAACCTAATTTAACTTTTTACTCAAACGTATATGCGTTCTGAAAAACGATGTAATAGTTATAGAGAAAAATAACCTTATTAACTTTTGAACTGTGAATATCACTGTGCACGCTATTATTATAAAGCACCCAGCAAGGAAGCCAGAAACATCGAAGAGCTCGACTTGCCACCACTTCATATCCACGGCACGTGATCTCAAAACATTTTTACCGTGGCGAATCACGTATTCAATCCAATACACCGCTTCATCCTTAGGCTTCATCGGACGGTCCCGGTATATAGCGGAAAACTTGAGAACTGCCTCTCTGCAAAACAATCATCAATAATATTTAATACTTCTGACACCTGCTGATAACGAAAATATAATATTTCCCCTGAACAACTTTAGAGATGTAAGTGTTGTATTTTAATAATTCATCATTTAAATACCATTATTAACATTATTAACAAGATGGATTATGTGTGATGAATCACTACGTGCAGCATTAATTCTTTTTACAAAAATTAATATAACATATCTTACATATATTCTACTAGAATTCTAGTATGCAGTCTTAATAATTTATATAAAGTGATCAAATAGCGATAATGCAGATTTTTCTTATCTTTAACAACTAGACATTCTGTTTGATATCTTTATTCAGATAAATCTTAGATTAATTTCATACGATTTAGAAAGATTTTTACTTTATTAAATAAAACTAAAATCTAACTAAATTTCAATATTTAATAATTTCTGTAAATACAAATTTTTTAGATATATTTAAACTTAATGCAATGACTGTATCTAAATGAGTTATATTGATAGAAATTGGAACGTTACATACTTGTACTTTGGATTTGTTATAATTTCTGTCAATGCGTAATCGAAATCCATCTGTGTAGCAGTTTGAATATCTAATGTTATTCCAAATCCTTTGTTCGTGACGATATCACAATTGACGTGCTGGTCTGCAAAAAGTGGAAAGCATACAACAGGTACACCAAAGTAAGATGCTTCTTGAGTTCCTAAACCTCCACCATGTGATACGAAAACTTTGAGATTCGGGTGCTCTATAAAAATACTCTTTTAGTGAATACTAATGATTTTATGCCTGGTTGTAATAATAGTAACTAAGAATTAATGTAAATAGCCATATAAAATTTATACTGACGAAACAGTTTTTGCTGCGGTAACCATGGAAAGGTGAATGTATTATTAGGCAAGCATTTGGGTAATGTTTCTGGAGTCTTTGATTTCATTATCACTCGAACAGGTGCTACTTTTTTAAATGAAGTACATAATTTCTCTAATACTTCTTTTGGAAAAGATTCAATCTTCGTTAAAGTACCAAATGAAAAGTAAATAAAGCCATGCTCACTTTCGTCCAATAATTTTCTCAATCCCTAATCAACATTTAATGTTATCAAATAACTGTAATTAATTAACATAAAAAATAATTTTGATTGAATTTATTGAATTCAAGCTGACATAACGTGATAAAAGATTATAATGTGCACACAAAAGACATTTAAAAGTTGCCTTACCGTATCTATCGTTGTGTTGTCATTCCTGATATGAATGCCTGCAATCTCAACAAGAGCTGGAGTTTTTGGCTGAATTCCATGAAAACTGTAGTGTGAATGGGCTATTATCATAGCAACACTCTTCTCCAATTCACTATAATGAGGTATATCTGGCCCGAAGTACTTTTTAATTATTTCTTCTTGCTTATGTGCCTCAACATAATACTCGTATATGGCATAATGAGTCATAACAAAATTATAAACTCTGTCCCAAAAGTTCATTTTTTCTTTATGAACTCGAAGATTTTTAGGAGCTATTGCTATATTTAATGGATTACCTATAAAATGGTTATTATACGGGAATATTGCAGTGGTCACTACGCCTACAACTGGAACATTCCATACGTGACCGATAGCAGTAAAACATTGATATCCAGAAACAAACTAAAAAATTTATTTATAATATTTATACACGTCATATACACTAAGAAGAATACGCTGTTATACATTACAATGTTTATTAAAATTTTTAAGTAACTATTGAATTTATATTTAACACTTTAATCTATCTGAGTAAAAAGATAATAAAAAAAATTTCAAGTTTTTTACTTTTTGGTGGTTTAAACTACCTTTTCGGCAACAATAATACGTAAAAGACTTTCCCGGTAACTTTTGTTATAATTATAATTCTATTTGCAAGAACCACAAATACATAAAAAAGTAAATCTTTTTTCTCATTTATTTCCTTTTACTCGTAAAAACCGGCATAATAAAAACAACTTAAAATGCATTTTACGTGTACACACATTAACTAGGAAACGGAATAAAAAAATTTTTACCTGAGTTAAGACAAGATCATATGGTGGATCATTTGGAGGATTTTTGATTATTTTAGCTACTTCTGGATTTGCAAGTGTATGGCATATCTCTCTACAAGCCCCATGTAAACTTTGTATAGCCAAGGCTCTCGAAGAAAACAATTCAAATGGGAAGTCTATTTCGAGATTGGCTCTCGGCAGTTTAACAATGTCAGTATAATTAGGAAATTGTTCTTTTAATGGGAAGCCACTGATAACATCAACTTGATGGCCTTTTTCGGCAAGTCCTTTAACTATTTGCTCAAAAATACTGAAATGACTTCGTCCGTTAATTGGAAAGATCGCAAAAATTCGGTATCCATTACAGAATGATAGGGTACAGAAATAGTAAATAAGTACATAGTTTAAATTCATGTTTAACAATTCAAGTTATTCAAAAGTGCAATCAAAGATAATTATTTACTTTTACAAAAGCTTTTTTATTTTCCTTATGTTATGTGTACTGTCTAGCAAAAACAAATCTCTAGTGTCAGTCGTCTGTCTTACATATTTATAAGGATGAACTTTATCGACTGGCATCTCTTTTATCGTTTCTGATAATATCGAAATCTTATAATCTAACAGGAAATAAAAATTTTACTCTTATCAAATTTATCTAAGGTAAATTAGTAATCCTTTGTCATATGTATAATAATATTATAGTTTTATTAAAAAAAGAAAAATATTTTATACAATAGTCATATATATACACACACACACACACACATATGGTATAGAGCTTCTAGCTTTGTGACTAGCAAAATTTTACCTAAAATATGGAATTTATATACCTTTTTGCCACCTTTATCAATTGGTTGACTTGGAGAAGACTATTTGTATTAGTATCTAAACTGTTTCAAACTCAAATTAAGAAAGTCTAAAAAATTGTTTTAAGTGATTTTATTTATACTTTATAATTTTAGGCGTATTTTAAAAAGAGCTATTTACTCTCCTCCGCGATAGTGTAAGAAATACCTAACAAAGCAAGATAATTTTTTAACACAAGTATAAAAAAAACCCAATGAATGGCACGACTTGAATTTTTAATCTCGTATTTTTTGCAACTATAGAAGTCCTTAACTAATCGGTCTAATTTGACAATGCCGGTGTAGTATACCGATCTACGATATTATATCAAAGCAATTTGAATGTATAGCCATATTATACGACTTAAGTGTATGTTATATCTTTATAAGAAGGATTATAAAACTTACAAATTTACAGAAAAGTTGTATACAGGGTCTTCAAAAAGTATTAGACCCCCCCTGTTTTGCGAAAATATGCATTTTCGTGACAGATGACTAAGACAAAATTCAAATGACTTTGAAGGTCAGGCCAGAAGTTGAAGTCAAGGTCACCATCGGATTCCCTGATCAAAACTATGAAAATTTCGTCTTAGTCATCTTTCACGAAAGTGCATATTATCACAAATTGGGGAAGGGGGGGGGAGGGTCCGATACTTTTTGAAGACCATGTATATCTGAACCAACGTTTAGATACACTGACCTAAAAGAATTCCAGTCTGGTGCTCTACTGCTGATATAATAAATCGACTGCATAGCAGCTCACTTATCATTTTGCTATTTTGTCACCTGTCGAACATCTACAACGAAGAATGCATCTCTGACAACATCAGAAACAATTTACAAGAGAATTTTCTCCCTAAAGCAAGTTCTTGTTTATATTCATGTTAATTATTATTATTATTAAATATAAAAATTCTGTAATTAGATACTAAGAAGAAAAAAACAGAACTCTGCAATCAACAACTGTGGTTTAAATATAAGTAGACCGACGATTCTAATAAAATCAATATAAAATGAGTAAAAATCCTTAAACAGAAAATAATGATTGTTCCTTTAGCGCATCACAAATTTTGACTGCTATTAGAAACATTGAATTTTTATCGAATACTATTGATTTACCTAAATTTCGATATAATTTACTTTCATATATAGATTTTACGGGATCATTAGTGATTAATGGACTTGAATTTTCTTACATGTCGAAGCATATAAGCTATTGATAAGGTAATATTTTCACACGACTATTATTAAACTAATATAGGAAAAGCACTGCCACCACGAAGCAAACGAAAGAGTCAACAAATTTATTATCACGACGCACAGTAGACTTTTCAACGTAAAAAAGTGCCACAACTGCTCACCCTCGTCGTTTCGCGTATATAAAGCGCCTCGGCGCGCGTATCGCGCGTAAAAAATCATTGCATCGCGCATGTGCGCATTCGCCCGCAGGATTTTCCAGTTTGCCGAGCAGCCTAAGGACGACGTTGGCCGGCTGCTGCTGCTGCTGCTGTGCCGCCTCGGTGACGGGTTGAACGCCTCCGAGTTCAGCGGACCTCGTAACTGATAACGGAAGGCGGCGTCGGGGCTTGAGCCCCCCTGCCTCGTTAAATGTATATCGTGCGCTCGCGCGTCATTTTTATCCTTATTAAAGTCTAAGCGCCTTCCGCGCAAACCGGGAGGACGTATAATAAGTCGGGAGGATATACGCGCGCGGTATGTGTATATACGTCGGTAGGCGCGTGGATAAGAGACTTGATGCACACACAGCTGGGAACTTTTCAGTCAGTTTTGCATACCGCGGAAATATGTGCAAGATGTTAGTGATTCCAAAATAGGAGAGATATACCTGCTGAGATAGTGTTGGGATTGTCTGTAAAAATGGCGCTGCCAATGGTAAAAGCTGCAGGATAAGTCTCTATTTCAGTTTAATATACGTGGAATACTGTAAACGGGAAGCGAGTTTCGAGGTCTAAACACAATCAAGTTAAGTACACGTAATGAAGGTAAATCTAACGTGAACAGGGTCCGCATTCCGTATCGTAAAACTTTACATGAAAAAATAATTAAGATAACAGCGTTCGTAAATCTTTAAATTGATGAAAAAAGTTATAAAAACAGTCTCGAAAATCAGGAGCAAAGAAAGTCTTTATAAAAAGTTTGAGACACACATGCTTTTGATGAAGGAATTTTTTAAGTAAGATCATTTTATGAGGATTCCCAAAACTTCCATAAATTACAACCCGGTCTGAAGGAGTACATCAAGTTTGACCTATGTAAATAAAAACAAAAAAACTTAAAAATGAAGTATGAATTGATTCTAAAAATATATAATTGTGGCTCAAAGGATATTGAAAGAGTAACCTATAATTTCGCATCGATGATAAGATTCGTCGACTTGAAAGATGATCTTTAGTGTACTGCCCAGTTCTTTTATATGTATGTACAATGTTCAGGTTACAATTTTTTTTTTAATTTTTCTTAGCCGTTTTAATTGGACCAAGACATCACTGATCAAAGAATAAGAATATTTTTATGAAATAGGTCACAAATTATTAAAAGTTTTACAAGCCTGTGATTGTAACACGACTTTTACATTTAGTCTTATTTTACAATAAAAACATGTTTTATACTTGTAATGAATTACAGTAATTGGTTGAACTCAAATATATTGTACATGATAAATAAAAATGTTTGCAATTTTTTTTTGTAACACAATAGAGATAAAGACCATCTTAACTTTACATAAGCGTAACTCCATAACTATATAAAAGTTACTTCATCCAGGGAACCATTAAATGTAAAATAGCGCGTTTAGGGTAATAACCGGCAATCTGCCATTGACATAAGATTTCGCGCAACCCATACATATTCTATAGAATTCCAAACGTCCAAAATTAGCCTTTGCATCATCATTGCTCATTGCACGTTTTCGGCATGCAGTGTGCACGCGCACGCGGGCTCGTTCCTTCTTTCCGCGGGCGTCGATCTAGTGCGGAACACGATAGTCACGATCCGCTGGGTGCGAAAGTGGCTTAAGTCATAGGCTCTCTGACGGCCTGTGCCGTTGCTGCGGCCAGCTCAATCACGTACCCCCCCCCCCCTCCTCTCTCTCTCTCTCTCAGTCTATCTTTCTTCTGTATTCCGGTGACTTTTGTGCGCCTCTTCCTCTGGCGATAGCTTTTTTTCTTCTCTCACGCGAGTATGTGTATGTGTGTACGTTCGTGTACACGACGCGTCACAATTCCGCGAGGGAAACAGGGTCAACCGGCATATATGTGTACGGTTTACGCACTGTGTCGTGTTTTTGAACTTTTCTTCTTCCTCTTCTTTATGGTCATGCCTGTGGGCAGTGTGTGCGGGTTACTTTTTTCTCCGGTTTATTATCTTTTATTTTTTAACGCTCGTTAGTTACCGCGCCGCTATCACTTCGTATATACGACTGCGGTTGCCAAGCTGAAGGCTTGTAGATTGAGACTGCAAGTAGAAGCATTCTCTTTACAGAGAAATATTTAGTTGATGAAAACGACTGGTTGAAATACTAACCATAAGTTACCTTTTTTTTAATTAACTTTATGGCTAAGAACAACATTCGACTCTTATTTAATAATTATTTACCAAATTACAATAAATTTTATATAACACAACTTAATAATCGTTTTACATATATTTATTTAAAAAATGTATTATTTATTGAAAAAATTTTCCAATGAACATATTGCAATAGATCATTTTATTTTAAAGCCATTTAAAATGTTACTTCAGCAGTAATAATTATCCTCTTGTACTTTAAATAATTACTTATTTATACCATGACTATGTGCTTCAATCAATCGTCAAAACACAAAAGAGTGATACATCTTATTCATCCATTAAAGTTTCACGAGTTGAAAAAACTAGTGCAACGCTTAGAAAAATGGAGTTGAATCATTTGACAATCTACATATGAATGGAAAAGAAAATTTACGTTTCGATATTCTTCTTACATTCAATTGACTATGGGTTAACACTGTTTAACTCCAAGTATCTATTATAACATTTTTGTTGGCGATATATAAAAGAGACATTGTCGTTACATCATTGTTTAAGTTTAGTTTTGATGTGAAATAGTGTATCATGTATGTAATTATCAGCTACCCAAATGTCGACTATACGGCGAGATTGGTGTTAGGGTGGCAGTCACAATAGACAGTTAAAAATAACGACTTGAAAGCCACTATACTGATCTTGACTGAATATTAACAAAAAGAGTTCTGCCGACAGAAACGACTTATTTGCTTTTCTTAAACGGCTGTGAAAATTGCAACAATATCACGATAGTACCTTTCGAACAATGATCAAGTTTTTAACATCTAACTAAATATTAGTACATTCTAGTATTCAGAATATTACTAAAAAAAAAGTCAAAATTAAGGCACGGAACTCTACTTTTTATGTCAGCATATTACCAATTAGCGATGTCAAAATAATGACAAGCACCCATCTACATATCACCAAAAGCGACCAACCTGCTCTAGTAGCCCATTTCCCTCCTCGAAGAACCTACTCCCACCCAATTAACATTCCCTGCTATCCAAAACAATGGCCAGAAAAAAGTGAGCTGCGCAGGAAACCAAACGCGGAAGCGCGGGAAAAAAAATCCGGACGTGGCGTGCGCGTTGATAGTAGACGACTCTCCGCTCGCGCACATGCTCGCGAGACGGGGAAGAAAGATCGCGCGAGGATCGCGTCTTCTACTGTCCATATTCACTCGCGGCTCTCTCGCACGCAGCGCGTCTACTGTACCAAAGCGTGCACTGTACATAACTGCTGCCAACGTTGCCGCAGCTGCCCACCGCTCACCAAGGCGATGGAATTATGCCGCTGCTCCACCGGTTGGCCCAAGATGCTGGTGTCGTATATACCGATGATATAAGACGCAAAGGCGTCGATGATTGTCGGAAATGGGTAATATGTCTCGGACGCGAGGAATTTGGTTAGGTACATAAATTTCGGATTTTAGTGAATAAGACTCGAAGATGGAGTTCCACGCATTGGAGAATGGCCCGTTAGTGCATGATGAATTTTATTGGTTATCTTACACGTTGTCGGATAAAATATCTGTCAATGATTCAGTAATAATTTAAGTATAATTGATTTAAGTAAATTTTTTTAGAGTGTTGATCTATTACTAATGGTTCTTTATAGTCGAAGACTAAAAGTATGATCTACGTGGTAAATCTTTATAGTTTATGACTAAAAATTCCCATCTTAATAATTGAACTAGTTGACTTTTTAAATTTATCGTTACACGAAATTATCTCCAAAAGATTACTGGAATACTTTTGATACGCTTGTAAATTGATATACTTATTTATTTATATATAAATAATAATTTATTAAGAATAATAACTTTCCTTAAAGATTAAATCATACTAGTTCTGACGAGATTTTCGTAAACATCTTCATAAATATTATAACTGACGCTTTATGTACACGCTCTTGATATTAATGTAGACTGTCTATTACTTCAGCCCTAAATAAATAAAAAAAATTAAATCAAAATGATAATCAGAAAAGCCAGGAGAATCCTTTTCCTTCGGCTTTTAAATACCAGCAGGCAGAGGGATCATCTTCTCAATCCCCAAAGATCTCATTCACCGCATCGCAAGCATCAGGAAGAAACAAACCGTGACGAATCTCAGTGGAGTCGCGGTATTAACGAAGGATCGCCGTGAGCTCGCTTGCGCTCTCGCACACGCGCGAGTAAGACAGAAACAGGTAACTCGGCGAAGCGGGAGAGAGGAGAGCTGGAGAACATGTAAGAAAAAGGAGAGAGAGAAAGAGAGAGAGAGAGCCGCGCCTCTCTCCCTCGAGACTATGCGGTCTCCGTCTTTCTCTCTCTCTCTCTCTCTCTCTCTCTCTCTCTTTCTCTCTCTTTCTCCCTCGCTTTCTTACGCTCGCGCGCGCACTCCTGTCGAGTCACTGGCTCCCTCTCGGCAGGCCTCCTTTTGTCGGGGCCTCGGCTCGCGCGGCGGGCCCGTTCCTCGCCTCAGTCTCGACGCGGCGGGCCGGAGGGAAGGTGCTCCGTGACCCAGGGATCTGTCTCCCCTACATACGCAAGCACACGAACACAAGAAAAGTTGACTGTTGTTCTCCCTAATGGATTGTTAAGAGTTGTACGCGTTAATTTGCCGATAGTGGAATAATCTATAGTTATCTTTGTTTTCCGTTCGTTGTTTTTTTTGGTTCGTTGGTAACCGGTTGATCGAAAGTTGTTGCACACGCACACACACACAGATACACGCAGAGGAGGAGGAGGAAGAGAAAGGACGCGAAGTGTGCAGGAGTACTTGGCTGAAAAGTGGTTGTATATCGCGCAACTCTTCGACTAACCGATCGGCGCGCGTTGATTCTTGTGGAGAGAAGGGAGACAGGAGCGAGTGATCCATGTTTCGGCGCGCGGACACCGTGCCGTAGGACACCAGCAGCCGTGGGTGCAGCCGTCGTTGTCGTTTACAACAATACTACGTGAGTGTTACCGACTCTATTGATAACGCTGTCGATGATGATGATGATGATGACGCAAAAGTGCAATGCCTGCAAAAAACGGGGAGGAGAGAGAGAACGCGTATAATATACCCACATGCGCACCGAGGGATAAGGTTCCTTGAACTCCCGGCGACGGTGAGGTAGGCGTACTTGCGCAGTGCGAAGGGACGGCTATTATGTGTGCAGTGCTCTCGCGCTCCTCTCCAGGGAATATATTTATGTCCCAATGAAATACCGTTAAAATGTAGGCTCGAAGCGCTCAGCGAAGACTGTCCAGATCGACTCTCCGGTCTTCTTTAGAAGGAGGAGGGCAGGGTATTTTACGTTTCGTCGATGGAAATGACTTTATCGAGGTGTTCATGTGCATGGGGATCTAGTGTACCGTTGAATGCGCCTGGATCGGCTTTCTCATCGCGTCGGTGGTGTAATATATACGGCATAAGATATACATAAGATATGCTGCGGATAGAAAAGAAGTGAACCGTTTACTGTATAAAGAGGCGACCACCTGTTCTCCCCCTCCGTGCATTGAACTTGGCTTTTTCTCGTGAGAAACAGCTACGAGATCGGTTTCAAACTTTTCATTTTCAATGTAGTAATCCCTGTATCTTTAACACACCCCGACCGCCACCCCCATATGAATTATGCTAATCTCGATACGCCATCTTATACACCGCGCATAAATTATCTAAAAATAGCCTACATCAAAACCGCCCATGCGATCCCATCGAGCGATCTCAATATATAGCGTTCCGCATTAAAATTCCAAGAAAAGTCCAATTAAAAGTCCCCCGATCGAAGCTCCACATCTTTCCTCGCGCGCCGCGATATCCTTCAATCTTCGACCCTCGAACCGTGCTCTCGCCATTCTCTATTCCTTTTTTGTTTTGACGCGCGATCTCTCTTTCTCTCTCTCGGGCACTCCCGCCAATTTCGCATTCCCGCATCGCGATCGGATCCATAATGCAACGAAAAAAAAGGAGCTTGAGCGCGTGCAGGACCTTGAGACGCGCCACAGATATGCCCACCTTTTCTCCTGCGCCCGCGCGAGCGTGAGTATATATATATATATATATATATATAAGAGAAAGAGTGGAAAAAGAGGAATGTGGAAAGCTGAATAGGAGTGCCGAGGGAGGGAAAGAGAGGGAATGCACATGCGTGTGGAGGAACGATTGTTGGTTTTGTTTATGGCTACAGGGTTTCTTTTTTAGAATTCTCGTTGGTTGCACAGGTGTGTGAGTGTGGTGATTGTTATATGGTTAGGACGCCGAGATCTTTTGCTGAACCTTCGATCGCGTTTTTGGGATGGAAAATGGTCCGCGCGTTTTAGTGATAGCGTTAAAAATTTTTTATTGAGTTGGTTTTTGTCGAGAGATAAAATTATTAATCTTTCCTATTCGAAGGCATTTTGTCATCGCACAAATTGGAATATACTTGCACAACTGGTTTAATTAAAATTCATGTTTTGCAATTTAATCATAACTAAGTATAGGAAAAACGTCAATTTTAGTATATTACTAATGTAACGTGTTACAATGTTCCTTAATTATATAAAGCAATTTTTTCAAACAATCGCCTTTAACTGACAAAAAATAACTTGCGTAAAGTTCGCTGGGTACAAAAGTATAAATACTGGCCGTTCCTAGTCACAAAACTAATTGAATACTAATTACACCCTGATGGAATCTATTGTCAAAAATAAATGAAGTAGTATATAGTCGGATTCTCTAATCTACATCAGAAATGAGATCTTTTAGACATTAGCCGGAGAAATTTTGCGATTCATATGCGCGCGCTGCCATTTAATATCCATTACCTGAACCAAAGTCTTTATGACGAATTTCTAATTGCCAGTTCTGCACTGATACGCAGCTAATTGTATATTTGCGCACGTGCCGTGGATATTAATTAGTTCTATGTCGTATTTAAAATGGAAAATCATACAAGTTTCTGCGTTCTCGTTGCATATTTTATACTTTTACTATTTCGCGTGATTGTAGTTTTTCAACATAATTGAGGAAAATCTACACTTTTAATCAATAAATAATTTACCAACCATGCATAATTAAATAAAATATTTTTTAATCCATTAATTATGAAATGGAACCAAGCCATATACACACTTCTGATCGTGCTACCAATAATATCACCCCAACAATTACCACCAGAAATCCGCGTCTTAAAATGTCCCTCGATAGTCAACAACCACCACCCCTCTATATAACATCGACAGCGTGCAAACACCACTCTAGCGAGTTCACTTGCGCTCACGTTTGCGCACTCCTGCCTCGTTACGCAAACACGCATTCCCGGCGCACTTAGCGAGTCGCGTCGCCGCCGCAAATCATGCGGCCGATCAATTAGCATACGCAACCCTGCTCACGCCGTAAAACCACATGTCGGCGAGCGGATCGCGCATAGGCAAGCTCGCGCAAATAAATAAATCGAAAGAGAGCGCGCGCGCGGGTTGTGGAAAAAAGGGAGATACGAGCGGCTGGCAACTGAAACTACCGTTTGAAGAAGGAGAATATTTCCGTGGCCGGTGTATAGCGCGCGTGTATATAGTAAAACCGGTCGAGCGACGACGAAGCTCTCGCTCGCCGGAGAACCAGAGAGAGAGAGAGAGATAGAGAGAGAGAGAGAGAGGTACTCGATTTCCCGAGCACTGAAGCTGGAGGAGAGACTCTCTCATTCTCGCACAAAGTAGTGGAGTGCTATCCGATGTGTTTCCGGCCTTATCTGCGTACACGAGCGATTTGCCTAACGGTTTCGACGATGGCGGCGACGGTGTCGGAACGCAGGACGACGAAAACTCTTTTTTTCTGGTTTAGGAGACGCGCATGTTCACGGCGTGGTCGTGTGCGTTGCCTCTCGGGTACCCTTTTTTAGCGGATAAGGATTTTCGTTTTGTTCGATACACTGCGGCGCCTATCGAGGAGTGAGACTCAAAAACACCTAGTTCATAATGTGACATTCAAAAGGAAAACTCGAATATGGGTTAGTATAGTGATGAAAAAGGAATTTCGACTTTGTTAAAAGTTGCTAGTGGAAAAAAGCAATTAACCTCGAAGCGATGAAGGGATCCGGGGATGCTCGCATTTTTCAAAGGTGAAGGTCAAGCTTTAACGCTCTGGCATCCCTAAATCCTTACACCCTATAATTAACTGCTGGCAACAATAAGACTGGAAAGTCACTCAAAAGTCATTTATCAAGAAATTTAGAAGTCGAAATGTTTTATCGAGAGGATGAACGTTCAAAACATTTTACTTTTTAATACGAATAAAGTTATACGTTCTGAAATTTTAATAATACAGTATAAATAAGAGCTGAACAATTAATTAATTTACATTAATAATACGTTAGTTACGTAAACTTAATTGTTTTCATTGTCTAAAAAGCGTGAAGAAGTGTCTGAATGGTCGCGCTTATGTACCATAGCGTCATTATAAGGTCATAGCTCATTTTGGAGCATTATACGCGAGTAGAAAGTCCATTAAAAATGACTAAACTTTCCCCATGCAAAAGTAACCACAAAGGTACACGCAGATAACTTAAGAAAGGGTCATAATAGTATGCGATATTTTGTCAAGCATTCATAACATCCTATTGAATTCCAAACGCGGCTTTTAAATAAGGTTTGCCGCGGCGAGGCAACCACGCATACATTGAACTCGCGTTATTCATAATCATTGTTGACATTTTCAGCTATCACATTTCCATTCGAAATATGCATTTTTAGAGAAAGTCGCGGAATAGAATATACCACATAATGGTTTATAGTATTCTGATAAGAAATTACATATCTTTGGATAAAGTAGACCGACAAAAGGTGAGTCATGCTGTACCACACGGTATATATCCCTATACACCGCTTCTATTTATAAAACAAGCGTTCAGGACAACAATTTATTATTATCGCCAGTCATGGCTGGACTACTTACCATATAAACCGTCCCACAGTTGACACGACAATTAACACATTTTTCATACTCAATAATCATATCGATAAAACAATCAATCACACGCACTACTCCTAAACCCCATCGACATAACCACATTGTGCACACGAGCCATCAATTTTCGAAAGTGTGCCATGCGAAGCGACGATGATATTTCGATTCCTCGCGGCGCGTCCGCATCTCACATATGTAGCGGAGCCTCCTTGGAGCTTGATATCAAGCCGCGCGATTGAGCCCTCACAAGAACCCGAGAAAGAGCCCAGGACGCAAATGTAATTATTCACTTTCTAACGAGCGCTAATCGCTCGCGCCGCCTTTTTAAAATACCTACAACACTACCACGATACATGCATACGCACCTGTCCGCAATTGTGTTCCGGGGAAATTTTCCCGCGCTCGCAGTCATCCACGGAAGAGATTCGATTGGACGCTCATAAACATATAAATTTCTCTCTTTCTCTCGTTCTCTGTATATAAGTGAGTATGTATGTATGCATGTATATGCGCGCATCTCGAAAGCTTTACGTAACTCGTCGCTCTTATATGGCTGAGAGGCAAAAGTAAAAGTAGCCGTGGGACTCGCGCTCATGGAGCAGCCTTATACTCAGCTCTTGTCAATCTCCGCCGAATATATAACGCCATTTCGGCTGTTTTCACTCTCCACGCGTATCGCGCTCTCGAATAATTAGCCTCATACGTATATATGTACATCGTAATTAACTACAAGAAAGCTGCGCCAAAGTCGCGCGAGTTTTCAAGTCACGAAAATTCGGGACCAGTAGTATACAGATAGGTACCATGCTGCGAGGTCTACGTCTATGCGCGCGCGTGGGCTATTAGTAGAAAGAGAGACAGCGAGAGACACACAAGCATGCGCAGAGCAGAGGTTTTGCAATCGGGTTCGGTACGCGCGGGCATAAAATAGATAGGATTTTATCCTGTAACGTTTATAGCGCACGTATATACGTCGCATTCCTATGGCTATAGAAATGGGCGAGCTCAAGTTGATCAGATTACTGCACGACTTTTTCAAAATGTTGTTTCTCGTGTGTGTGTGTGTGTGTGTGTGTATATATATATATATATATATATATACACACACACATTCAATTGAGCAACTATTAAGATTTTTTTCAATCGTTGATTAAGCAATTTACTATTGGTTTTTTATTTAATCTCCGAAAGAGAGAGATTTATTTTGCCAAAACAATGTTTACGCGTATAATTCCTTATTGTTCGGTACATGCATTTAGTATTTGTCTCGTATGCAGTGGACGCATAAAATTGTTTAAAATTTCAGAGCAGTCCTTTGCAGAACGGCTGTCGCATATATATAAAGCCATGTCTCAAGTTTCGCACCGGCGCGGTTATATATGAGTGGAATACTCAAGGTTGAACGCGCGCACAGTTTTTTAATCTACTAATAAGGATTCGACTTAAAATAAGACGCTTATATGTTAATACATTTCCTCGTCCGCCTACAACCACTTTACTCTCAAAGACCTCACGACTTATTTTTCAAGTACCACGACAAAACCTGTATATATTGACATATTCCCAAGTATAACCTTTTTAAAAAGCTCCGAAAAATATAAACTCTCTGTAACAAGTCAGTCACCTTTCGAGCCTTCAAAACGAAACAATGAGCCAAACATAATCTCTATCGTCATGTCTATTTTCGAAAGGCGCGCGCACAGCCTCTCAGCGACAATATCTCCGCGCAGGCCGAGGCAGCGGCCCACACAGCCTATAGAATCGTATAAACCACGCGGGCGCCACAGCACGGCTATGTAGGAGATTTCGTATCCGCCTCGCGCAACGTCCCGTTACATAGGCCTTATTGCGCTTGTATATATGTGTATATGTACAACGCTCTCGAAAAGTCATCGAGAGAGACGCTCGCACAGTGCAGAAGATCGGTAGAGCGAGATTCGAAGCACGCGCCGTGTGTTGATGCGCGCGGGAATCGTAATTAACGGATTGGGGGGTGTGTGTGTGTGTATATATAAGCCGAGCGATGCGACTTTACAGTTATGGAGCGCAGGGGAATATGACGCAGGAGATGATTGTTATCGGCTATGAGGGTTTCGCGGTGTAGAAGACGTGATAGCGCGAGAGCATGAGGATGATTTTCATTTCTGTAGACCTAGAGATGGGGCTGGTGCGCAGTGACAGTGCTGCGTTGATAGAATGTTGATTTTCAAGTGTATTTTTGCTTTTATCATATCTATATCGAAATGTACGAGATATATAAACAATAAAATGAGTAAATTGTCATTTCAAATCACGAAAATGTATGTTGTCAGCTACACGCCTGTTTATCAGTAAAATGAATAACGGGCGAGTAAATGATGTAAACAGTAGGGAAAAAAATGTAGTATAGTAAGGAAGATGGAGATAATGATGAAAGAAGAAGCATATTTTGAGAATGAGTCCAAGTAATTGCGGAAAGCATTTAGCCCTAATTGCGAGCGGTTAGCATCGATAATACCTCGAGGGCAATTAGCGCGGTAATCGCTCATGCAGGAACATCATTTCTTCGCCTAGCGTAGAGAGTTTCGATTCGTCAGCGCCGCCATTTCTGCTGTTCATATACGTGCGTGTGATTTTGGAAATGAATCTGGGAGATTAATCTTGAGTGTTGACTCGACGGTAATTTTCGCATAATTAGCTTGGTAAAAAATGGAACTCTATAATGGTTTATGGTTCTTTTTAATTAGCAAACTAATTTATGTTTGAAGTTTATGAATGCAATAAATAAGGTTTGCCTTTGATTGCCAACATTTATACCTTGTAGCATATTGAATATCGATACAACAACTTGGAAGTAACAGCAACAATTACCACGACATCTCGCACATCCTCCTGCATGCACTACACCTGGCGACTTCTACACTTACATTTCTCCTTCTGCGGAAGTTCACTCGCCCGCGCATAGGGCAACCCGCAGCCGGTCACCGGTCGTATCGACTTTCGCGCGCGTTCATGTCCGCAGCACGCGTGTTGTTACATTACTGTCTTTCTCGCCTCTAAAATCGTGCGCGGCCCGTCAATATCTACACCGCGTGCGGCGATATATCGCCTCGGAGTAATAATGGCGGGTTGAGAGATGGCCAGGAGATATCATAAATCGTTCTGCGCAGATGCGGCTTGACAAGACTTTATGGGAGGTGGAAGAAAGCCGAGTAGGAGTGATGGTTTTATTTGTTGTGCGGTTTTATTGATATGTCGATCATTGAGACTGTACGCCGTGAAATTTGTTGGCTGTAATAAATTTTTCATTTTTTTGACTCAAATTGAAAAAAGATAAAATAGTAGAAAGCAAAAATTGGCCTAGTTCCGAGTACATTTATTGATTTCAAAAGGTAGATTTAAAATGGAAGGAATGCTCTTCCAACTTTTTATTGTCACTTGGAATATTGAATAGTCCTTACAAAAATCTTTAAAAATTAAATCATTTCTCATAATCATGCCAATATCTTATTCGATCTTGTATCTTTTTAAAAACCGGTAAAGTCTCGAGTGATTTTATTTGACGACCAATGAAACAACAGCGCTAACAATCAAACACGCACACAGTAAATTACATTCCTTACACAGGTCGACTCCGCCTCCGACCCATCGAATATTTACTCATATCGGTACACCGAACTTAACCTCCGTCCGGAATACTCAAACTCCTCGCAAACTACAGTACAACGGCCGGTACGAAAAGAAGCGCGGCGCGTATCTACGAGGCGTCTCTCCATGTTTATTCAGACATCGGTCGCGCACGATTGTCACAGCGCGACGCGCGCAGAAGTAGGCTGCCATAAAAGGACTCCCGCGTAGCGCCGCGCGTCGCGTATACTTGACGTAACGATCACGAAACGGAGTACCGTTCGCCATTGTCTAATTATCGTTTCCGCCGACGACGTCGCGCGCGTTTCCGGTCAGCGACTTGCTGTCGCGCGCGCAGCGGCTCGCATTATGCATCGATGCCTCGTTAACCGATCGCGCGCGTATACGCTGTTACGAAATACACCGGTCGTATCGATGCAAAAAGAGATATACATACGCCGTGCCGCGTTCAAGAGCCAGTGCGAGCTTGACATTGAATTAGACAGCGGGGCTAATTAGAGGCGAGAGGCGCGATTGAATGTTAATGAATTTGTTTTTTATGATTGTCGTTCGAGCAAAGACGGAGGTGACGATTTCGTAAAATCCTAACGGTATCGATTGAATATAAGGAATCGTTACGGATGTGTTCAATATACTCTAGCTGTTACAGTTATGCAACGCAATTAATATTTGGTTTTCTTACATACTTGTGTCACGTTTCTGTAGCTCTTTTATTGTAGAAATAGATTTTGATAAATAATAATCATTCATGTTGTACAAATTTTATATCGAGTTTACATAAGTTAATACAAAAGTTTGAAAAATTTTAGTATTTTAAAGCAATATGTGAAATCTATTGCGAACTGTTACATAAGACTCATAAGAATGCAGTAAATAGAACAAATTTGCATCGACTATAATGGTATAGACGCAACTTATAATTTTAAATTTGAGGAAGAATATGTCATCATATTCGTAAACCAGTCTTATTCAAGTTACTACATTAGAAAAATTTCAATCTCACGATACAACTTTCATTGAAAAGTATCTGCATCCAAATAAATTTTACGTTAACATTTAATATCTATAGAAAAAGCAGGTGTAAATTATTTCCTCAATCGATATCCCAGCCACAATAATGAAATTACTTCCTCCTTACAAACTCGGCAATATCGAACAATTTTTACCGATTTTATTCTAAAAAAAAACTATACACTTTCTGTTGCGTAAGTTTTACCGTATAAATAGCACAGTATCAATTATCCAACATTGCTCATGGCGACTACGCAAAACCGAAAACCTATAAACAAAGCCCACTCAAAAAGGATATAAACGATTATACCTACGTTAATCAACAGAAGAACGAGCCTCGAATTCTCGCGAACCCCGGCAAAACACTTGTAAAAGTGTAAAGTTAAATTACGTCCTCATTGTGCATTATTTGTTTGATTACAATGACACTCGATATAAGCCGCCTCTGCGCGTGGCGCGCGCCTCCTCCTTTGCACGGCTCTCCTCTTATATGGTGCTGTGCAAAACAAAGGTACAAAAGGCTTCAAGAATCCTTTCTCTCTCTCTCTCTCTCTCTCTCTCTCTCTCTCTCTCTCTCTCTCTCTCTCTATCTCTCTCTCTCTCTCTCTCTCT